>CM024761.1:71927498-71988169 GCA_014218235.1 Colocasia esculenta | reverse complement strand
GAAGTCCTCCGTGAAGGGGTCCCCTCTGGCCCGGAAGCTTCTCAGCTCCTCCAGTGTCCTCGCGTACTTGTGGACGTGGGCCTTGGAGCTGTCGGAGGGCGCTTCCGCGGTGGCGTGCTCGTCGCCGTCGTCGTCGTCGTCCTCCTCGGCGAAGCGCTGGAGGGCGACGTGGACGATGAGCTGGCTGTCCTGGGCGGCGTGGAGGCAGCGCTCGAGGGCGGCGCAGAAGTCGAGGGTGTGGAGGCTGTTGTCGAAGTACTCCTCGACCAGGTCGAACAGCTGGGGGCTCTTCCAGACGTCCTTCTTGCAGTCGAGGATGACCTTGACGACTTCCTGGTTCATGTCGAGGAGGCAGGCGGTGACCTCCCGGAGGGAGTCGAAGGAGAGGGACTGGACCTCGACGCCGGTGGCGAGGGTGGAGATGGCGCGGCTGGTGCGAACCTGCAGGGTGGCGTCGAAGGACCGTAGCTCCGGGTCGAGGCGGCAGGCCGCCTCGTATGAGCTCAGCGCCGCCACGTACTGCACCTTGCTGGTGGCGGCTGCGGCGGAGGGCAAAGGGGGGGAGGAAGAGGACGAGGGAGCTGTGGCGCCATTAATGGCGTTCTGGGTCGGCGGGGGCTTGCCGGTTCTCTTGCTGAGACAAGCGCCCATGAAGAGAACGCTGCTCAGCTGCCGCAAAGGTGGCGCCTTTCTGAGATCTATATCTGCTCGGCAGATATATATAGCAATTTTAAGCATATGGCAAGCAAGCTCGTGGAAATGTTCGGATCAGGGAGAGACCAAGGAATTGGAGAGGAACAGATCACGAATGGACAGGAGGAGGAGGCAGAGAGAAAGAGAGATATATATGTTAAAATGGAAGGCTAGAGAGAGAAAGTTGGGTTTCTGAGAGGTGGCTTGTACGCATGAGGAACGAGGGGGAAGAGAGAGAGAGAGAGACGGAGGCCGGTGTCAGTGGCGATGGAGAACAGCTCCTGAATCAAATCTTGTAGTTGTTCTTGTTCTTCTTCTCTTCCCTCTCTCTCTCTACCTGATCACTTTTCTCTCTCTCTCTTCTTGCAGTTTCTACGCGGGAAGCAAAGTGGCGGGCAGGTGTGGGAGGCAAAAGCCGGGTGGAAGGAGAAAAAAGGGAACGCGTGGGATCCACACTAAACTGTGAAACGTGGTGGTGAAGTCAGAAGAAGAAGAAAGGGAAGAGAGAGAGAGAGAGAGAGAGAGAGAGAGAGCTGACAAGAGAGAGAAAGACAGATGGAGAGGGAAATAAATGTGTGAGAGATAGAGAGAGATAAGAGAAAGAGAAATTTGGAAGGGTATATAAATGTGTGTATATATATATATATGGAGAGAGAAAAAGAGAAATAATTATATAGGTGATCGGACTTCGCTAACATCTAGTTATGATGCGAATGCTCTCTTCTACTCCCACATGATTAAAATTAAGATAATAGATAACTACGTAGTAATGATAGCGGATTGACGTCTTGATTCGATATTAGAGAAGTTGGTCAAATTAGTTATAAAAAAATTTGAGATCAGCTTCACTAATATCAAGTCATGACGCAAATGCTCTCTCCTACTTCCACATGACCAAAGTTAGGATAACCAATTACCACGTAGTAATAAGATAGTGGATTAACGTCTTGGTTCTATATGAAAGTCTAAGTTGATCAAATAGTTATCTAAGAGAGATCAATTTCGATAATATCAAATCATGACGTAAACGTTCTCTCCTACTTCCGCGTGACTAAAATTAGGATAACAAATAGCCACATAATGATAGGATAGTGGATTGACGTCTTGATTCGATATCAGAGAAGTTGATTGTGTAGTTATCCAAGTAATCGGCTTCGCTAATATTGAGTTGTGAAGCAAACGTTTTCTTATATTTCCACATAATTATAAGTGGTTGATGTCCTTAATTGAAGTTTAGTGAAGCCAGTCAAATAGACATTTAGAGATCAGCTTCACTGATCCTCAAAAGCATCTTTATTTGTATCTAAACAATGTAGTTATAATATCTTATCATGACTTAAACTGCTGGTTAAATGCTCTTAGATTTCATGTCTATTTGATGAGATATCACTTCTTCTAATTAATGGTATTTTCAAAAGTTGTAATTATATAAGGTTTCGATCCCCGTAATCTTATGTTCTGCATGAAATAAAAGACACCATGAAAACTTAAGACTTATTTGTTACTAGACCTTCACTTAATAGCCATCCTAAAAACAAAGAATGACCATGCATGGAAATGTTCTTGTAGCACCTATTAAAAGAAACATTAATCACATAAATAAATCACCATATTGCGCCTATTGCATCAAGTGGGCATGCTATCTTATGTGCTTGCTTTCCAAACTCATGCTATCAAATCTCCTTTGTCTAATACTTTGGCACACAATGGATTATGACATCTTCTATTAATTGTTATAAAGTGGTAAGTCCATCATGGCATTGAACATACTCGTCTCTTTGTGGAAGCCAAAACTCATTCTTTCTTTACCTTCAAAGAGAAAACAAAAGAAAAGAAAGAAAAACCCAAGTCTTCCTATCAATGGTAATTGAGGTAGAGTCATGCTAAGTGGGCATTTGGAAAAATGTTAGTTTTGTCTCCACCAATGACTATGACATCTTCCAAATTAACCAAGCACAATGTGTCACTAGTAATAATTTTCCCAGGTGGTAAGTTTTAATTAATTGTTTAAGTCTTATCATATACCCACTACATATGGTCAGAAAAAAAATCTTCTCTCTTGCTTGCAGAAAGGGTTAAGGGTTTCTTTAGTTTTTATTCCATGTGATCTTTCACAATTAGCTCTTAGTCTATGTAACTTGATTGTTTAGCCTTGGACCCAAGAAACTTAACTTTTCTTAGAAATGGGTCCTTCTTAGGGACTTCAATAACTTTCACAATTGGCATTTTTAGTCTTTGAAAAAGGACATGGTTTTTAGGACATTTTAAGTTCTTTAAAATTCAAGATTAAATAGTAAAATTATAGATATAAAAAATAATTACAACAAAGCTTAAACATGATGAGGTGTCAATTTTGTCCCTCACGCTTGTTCACCAAGATTCTTGGTGGTGGTGGCTTCTCAGGAATCCGGCCCAAAATTTGGCGGATTCCCAAACTCCCAGGCCCAATAACTTGACGTCATCCAAACGCCAGCGCTTGTCAGCAATCGCCATCATAACAAATTAACAATAAGATTACGCCCCAAATCCCGGTTTTGGTTTTGTTTCCTTTCTTGGGTGTGTTTACCCTTACTCCCTCTAATCTCTTATAATTACTTTCTAATCCCTAGAATGTGATCGTTTAGCCCTTATTCGGTGCAAACCGAAAAATCAGATCCATCAATGAACTAGTTCAGTTCGGGTCGAATCGTTAAACGGTTTGGTTAGAGTTTGTTCTGTGAAACAAACCGTTTCAACGTAAAATTTTATGTTAGAAAAAGTTTTCTAGAAAACTTCATATAATAATCTGATTGATATCATTGAAAAGTTAATTCACAAAAATCATTTATTTAAAATTTTAGGTTTTGACATCTTTGATGAGACTTCATAAATTAGTTTCTTCGTCTGCCAAACATTCGGCGCCCGACATCTGGCGTTCGGCATCTAGCATCTTGTTGCCGGCGCCCGAAGTCTGACGCCAGTTGGTTGGCGTCTGGCACCCGTCTATCGGCGTCCAATGGTCGTACGACGTCTGACGCCCAACATCCGACGTCCGACGCCTGGTGCACCGCCTAGTCAACATATACAACGTATTTTTTTAGATTTTTTATTTTTATAAAATTATTTCTAAAAAAGATTTTATTGGAAAACAAACGTTAAAAAATCTTTTCAAGAAAAATATTTACAGATAATTATATTTTTTATTTTTCTGTAAAAGTTAATCCTTAAAAAATTATTATAAATTTATTTTACAAACAATCAAACTGTGGAATCGAATAAATTGAGTATACTTTAAAAATATTTAAAAAATAGTTATATACATATATAAAATATAAATACTTGAAATTATAAATTTAATTTTGAGTATACAAATATCAATAATTCTATAAACATTATAAAAAAGAATGAAAACTCAATTTGAACCGAAAATTCTGGTCCTGTTTGGGTTCCCTTTGGTTCGCTTAATTAGGGTTAGGGGGAAAAAAAAACCTTTAGAAACCGACTCAAATCGAAGCCGTGCACACCCCTACTCCTAACCTTAAAAGCATGCCCTCTTATTCCAAACAAAAAGAGACCTGCTTCCAAAAGAAAAAAGTTAAAATTTCTCCGGCCCAAAACTTCAAATAGCCCAAATATGGGGATAAAAACTAAATTGAGAAGACCTACAGGGGTAAAAAGTTAAAAACAAAAATCCTTATTCAAATTTCTTTAAAAGCCTCTCCATTCTCCAGTCTCCACCATGTGTTCTAGTCACTTAATATGGTAATGCATGCATGTATCATGTATGATGCATGGTTTGGTCATAAAAGTGTAAAGCGTGACGGCGAGAAGAACAAGATGCATAAGCCATGAGCATGTCGGGGAGCCACGCAACAAAAAAAGGGCATCAACATGCAAATAATCTGAGGTTTTGGGTCTTCTTTTGTTCCATCAGTGGAGCTTCTGATTTGACATGCGCAGCAGCTAAACTTGGTGCAAAAAGTGATGCGTTTGTGTTCTAATTTGAGTAATACTTAGTGTGTAATAAGTGTTGAAAGTACATTACTATATATGTGATTGTTCTATATAGAAATTGTGGAGGGGAAAGTTGGGGTGGCCCAATAAGGGTCCGATCAGCCGGCCCACGATCACGACCCAGACCAAAGCAAGTAAGCTCGGCCCCGCGAGCCCATCAAGATTCTAGCTCCTCGGCATTGTTCGAAAACAAAGGTTTTTGGCACTATCCGAAAATAAGTTCTCGACACCTAGCTAGAGACTACGATGTGGCTCCTCCCTCTGTATAATATATGACACCCCTCTCCCGTCACCTTGTGTAATCATCTCCAACTCACGAACAACTCGTCTTCATGATTAAGAAGTAGAGGATACAACCCTAAAGTTCCTTCAATGGATACTTAAAAGAGGCATCCCAACCTAAGCAAGAAATGTAGGACACACACATGGTCATAGACACATATCATGAGAACTCTCTCTCACCCAAGATATACTCTCTCCTCTTCTCCACCCATTTTCCACATTTCAATCAATTTTTTCTAATTTGAATGTTGGGTGGTTTTCTTCCGATACCACTCTCGAGACCTCCTAATTATTTTCTTTGTCTTGCAATCTCAAACAAATAAATTTAAGAGTTTATAGAAGTCGAGAGTTGGGTGATTGATCGATTATTTTTCGACCACTACAGAAGTAAAAAATACACAATAAGAAAGATAAGTGACAAAATTTTTACTTCTTACCATTTTGGCATTTCTAATTTCTAGAGTTATACAATGTGCCGCTTTGTAATGTCATGCTTGAGTAATTGTTAATGTATATACCCATTGGTCTAAAAGAAATTATTTCTTATATGGGTATACCTTTTTTCTCATTGAGTCCAACATAAGGTTAGGTACACATTTTTCATGTATGGGTCTACCTATTTCTTAATTTTAGTCCTTATTAGAATATTAGGTGTAGGTATTTGGATATGGGTATCATCTATATCTACCCTACTTATAGCCCTGCCCACAATCATGCCCACAATCATGGCAAGCTATAGTTTTAGCTTGGCTTCTCATAGATCCTTCAGCATGGGCAATCACATTTTATATATAACTTGGTTTGATGACCCAATTAATCATACCCAAAAACTTAAAAAGTTCAATATAAAGTTAGGTACATGTATTTTGGATGTGGGTCTGCCTAGTACTAACTTGTATCCCTTGTTTAGGTGTGGATAATTTTGGATATGGATCATATCTATGTCTAACCTACTTGTAGCTTTGTCCACTCTCACGGCAAGTCATAGTTTTAACACTTGTACTTGACTTCACAGAGATAGGCAATCACATCTTGTTTTATTCCCACATTTGTTCCTAGTTTGCATTCTATTTTTGTTGTTCAGTTTGTAGATATAAATTCTAGGAGCAAAGAGCTTGTGGGTCAGCACTCTCTGATCTTTCTTTTATGAGAAATGAGTTGGATAGCAAATATCACCTTTGAAAAAAAAAAAAAAAAAGAACTACCTAAGGTGGAGATCTCAGGATCTAGATTGCTCAGAACTAGACATACCTTGAACAAAAGAAAAAAAAAAAAAACTTTTGGGGGGCATAGGCAATTACATAGATTAAAGCAATGTTTGTGGTTTGTAGAGATGACAGACAAATTATTATGGAAGGTAGAGCAATATGCATTGAAGTGAGTTGAGGTCAGAGTATATTAAAAGTGAGAAATATTTTTTGGTAAGATTATTTTTACAATAAATTGATGTGGATTGCAAAAAAATAATCTCATTGATTGAGAGAGTCTAAGAAACTCTTCTCTCTCTCTCTTCATCGTCCAATAAAATTACTTTCTTGAAATCCACATCAACTTTATTATGAATTCAATTTTACAATAAATATTTCTCATTAAAAATATTTAGGATAGCACAAAAAAGTCATATAAGATGTGTGAAGAGAAAACTTAAGGTGGAATTTAGAACATGTTACCATTAAAAGACAAGAGAAATGCTTATATATAGCCCATCATCTTTTCCCCCACTTTTTTTTAATGTAGACTCACATTCTCAATATGAAAGTTGTTTATCCTCTTTATTTGGCTATTCATCAATGTTAGTGATAAGAGTGACAAGTAACCAATTAAGAGAGAGAATAGCTTTTACATGTTTAAGTTGTTTATAACTTTTAACTTGTTATTTGTCACTCGTAACTTCTTAAGAGTGACAAATAACTTTCATGGACAATGATACAAGAACATCTCGTGCACTTATGCACAGACCAATAGTGCTAGACGAGTAACCTTTCTACTCGTCTCATTCGTACAACTAGTATTTCTCAAAAGATGGTGCACTACTGAACATCAACAAAACTCATCAATGGATACAAGAAAACACAATCCATTTAGACCCCATAGATACTATTTTTGGGTAGTCCTTTGCCCATTACTTCTCATATTTGTGGGGGGAGCTAATCAAATTTTGTGAATCTAGACCTGAAATCAAACTCATTCGTCAATTTTCATTAAAAACGTTAGGCAAATACTTAGTTCACAAGTTTTTTTTCCTCTAAAGTTCAGTCCTTGTTTGAACACACATCACACCCAAAAGCTTCTAGCTACCAGGTTTCATTACCCACTTAGGTAGCCTCTGACATAAAGTTGCATGTATTCTGGAAATGGGTCTATCTATATTTCTGATCTACTTGTATAATAGGATATATTTGGTATTAGAATAGACTAGGGATATAGTATTAGAATAGAATGACGATAGAGTGAGAATATTCTCAACTAGGTCTATTCTAATACCAAACATATCAAGTATACATACTGCTTTGATATGGATCTACCTATAGATCTAACCTACTTGTAGCCCTGGCATTTGTGTGCATCTTGTAGTTTAACCTACCTATATCATGTAACCCACTATAGATGGACCTATATCTTAATTTCTGCCCACTCTTCTGATTCCTAGTTTGATTCTAACCTCTAACTCTGTTCTTAAGTTTGTAGATATGAAAGAGGGAATTTTTGGTTCCAAAACTTATATAATCTTTCTTATCCAGGAATTAGCTTTTCTGATTTGGATATCAGATATTTATTCAATAGGTACCTCAGACTTTGGTAATATGCGAATGGAAGAATTCTAGCCTACACATACATAACAAGGGATCAACCAATCCCTCTCCTGTAGAACTTTCAGATACTTGACATGATCATATGACTAATGTGGTACTTTTAATAACCTCGTTTTTTAGTCCCATATTAGAAATCGATGAGAATTTTCACCTCAATATATGTAGATAATTCCCTTAACTCAACACTTGAATTTTAGGTTAGAGTTCAGTCCTTAACATGATATCAACGTAAAATTATCCATTGAATCATCTCTCCATATGTGGGCACTTGTCTCTGTCCATGTTGCACACCCCAAACCGACTAATTTGATTGAGGGGGATGTTGTCGTTTAGTCTTATATTGAAAATTCGTAAGAGTTTTTATCTCTCTCTATATATAGAAGATTCTCTCAACTCAATATTTAAATTTTGAGTTAAATTTCGGACGTTTAACAAATAAATATAAAAAAATTATCCATTCAAGTAAAATAGTGTAGAGATGCATAAACATCTCAATCCTTTATTGAAAGGGACCTCTACTAGACTTACCCTAATTGATGCCTTGGCATGCCCGAATACATAGAACAATAGATGATATCATTCTAGTGACGATTAGACAATAAGAGACATCCTCTCCTCTCAACCCATTGTTCATAATCATATGAAGTCTCTCAATAAGAAACTAAGACGTACACACATCAACCAAGAGAGAGGGAGAGAGAAACTTATTGTAAGATCAAACTTGTTTAAAATTACTTTTTTTTTTTTCAAACCACATCAACTTTATTGCAAGAATGGTGTTGCAATAATCATTACTCAAACAAAAAAAAAGCATACAGACATCAAAACATCGCAACATATATTGTAGACTGTAATGTATCCTCCATCATGTCATGTCACTAGAAGATACCGTACAAAAGATGTGATACAGTGCACAATAATCACATGATACACTGCAAGCACATCGCCTCCTTAATTTTCTAGTAATGTGATGGAGACAATCAGCATTCGTCAAAAAAAAAAAAAAGGAGAAAGAAGAATTATGCGACAGTACATGCAATTCCTCTCTTGTTCAAAAGGAAAACAACTGATTGGAGAGGCTTTTTACCACCTTCTTAAAAAAAAAAAAAATCTTTGGGAGGATTGGCCTGACGTGCTGGCTCACTCCCTGAAATTGGAGAAATCGTCCCCCGAGAGAGTGTCATTCAATTCAATGTCTGAGAAAGAAGGGTCACAGAGACAGGAGCTTGAGAAAGCGGTCCAGCACAGAATCCAATCATAAGAATGCTAGTAGCTTGAACTGCACAGCTTGTTCATATACCAGTGAACTTGCAGTTGATGATCCCAGGATTTGACAATTACAGACCGAAGATCCGGTTCCACAATTGTTCTTGAATGGATGAGTCTTCTTTTGAAGCCACTGACTGACATTCCTTGGTCGGAATGTGGAAGTCTTCACTCTGCAAGATGACTGGATGACCGGCAGAGAGAGAGAGAGAGAGTACCAGCTCGGATGAAATGCTCATGTGGAACAGCCAGGAAAGGGATTTTGAACGAATCAGGTGGACTTCGATGTAACAAATTTGAACCCCTATTGCTGCCAAAGGCTACTTAATCAGCTTTTGAGTGATGTTGGGCAGCTTGTGGGAGGTTGTACAACAGCAGACCCAATACTAGAATTCCAGTGCCCAGAACGAAAAATGTGTCCAGGTTTGTGCCTTCAGGGATGTATGGCAACGGAAGGGTGAGAATGTAAATGGAAATTGGGACTGCAAAAGAAAAGGAAAAAAAAAAAAAGGAAAATTCAAACTTGTTAGTCCGAGTAATCATAAACATACCCAGTATATGCACAACATCTTCGTTTGGGTTTTTTTTTTTTTTGTTGGCTGTGGGGGTGGGGCAGTGACAAAAGGAGTTTACCTGCCAATGTGGCTGCAAGTGATGAAACTAGTGCAGATGTTATCTTCACCAGACTCAGGAGTGATATGTTGAAACCTATATTTACCGCCATAAAAAGCAGGGGTAGCAATGGAGCTCCTTCACAACCTGAGTGATTTGTCAAAGCAACAGGACACATCTACAGCAAGTTAAAATATAATCGAAATTTCAAAACACTTCCATAGAAGAAAGTACAAACTCTATGTCAAAAATCACCCAGAGATCCTTCGATTGCTCGTCAAACTTCAATGTCCAAGCAAACTAGAAAATTTTCATACTGTCTCACACATCATCTGCATCTATGTTATAAGCATCTTTCTATATGACATCTATGCTCTGTGGTACTGTCTACTTGGGGGAAAGAAGAACTTGGAAGAAAAAAGCACATATTTAAGTCATTCGTCTGGAGACATTCCAGTAAAAATAATATGAAATTCACTGTGTTTGCAAGTAGGCTTTTTTATTTCCAACATATTGTGAGAATAGTCCCACATTGGAAAGGGACAAAATATATTGTGCTTATAATAGTGGAGCCCCCTCCATTCATCACCTTAAGGTTTTGAGATGGAAGACCCAATCCGAAAACTTTAACATGGTATCAAAGCCCATGGCATGATTTGGGTCACGCACCCCAAGTTTATGGTCCATGTGTAGGGACTAAAATGTCGGTTGTGTAAAGATAGTCTCACATTGGCAAGGGAGAAAAATATAGTGCGCTTATAATAGTAGAGCCCTCTCAACTTATCACCTCAAAATTTTGTGTTTGAAGGTTCAATCCAATAAAATTTTAACACATATATAATCTAACTATGAGAAGTGCTTTCTTTGTTTGGGTGCTTTGAAAAGTTTCTTGGCCAATCTAGGGCACAAAAGTCTTAAGAGAAGCACCTCAATGCCTTTGATGAAATTAAGCTTCAATATCATACCATGGAATACAGGATCGAATCGGCCAAAATCGGGCTGATTCCCAATCCGAATCGGCCAGAATCGGCCGTAATCGGCCATAATTGGCCAGATCGGCTTGGATCAGCGATGGTCGATCCGATCCAGAATCAGCCGATCCCGATCCAGAACTGGCCCATCTCAATCCGGATTGGCCGATTTTGCCTTCCATGTGTCATACTGCACACAAGAGGTAGCATCTCGAACATAACATATTCAAATTCATGGGGAAGAGGAGATGTTTTCTATGAAGAACAAACTTATGTCAATGCAGGGAAACTTGCCTGTTGTATGGGTATCAATGTTCATAAAACACCCAGCACCATTCCTTAGGTATGTAGGAAGCTCAGAAAAGGGAATCCCTCTCATATTTGAGAGGAAGGGAAGAAGCAGGAACACAAAAAGAGCCTACATATGCAAAGAAATAACAAATAATTACCAATGACATGAAAAATTAGGGTCATTATGAAGCTCAACAGAGACCAAAGAGTACGAAAAGATTGAACAGATATTCCAAACAAACAAAAACACCATTTTTTTTTGCCATCACTTTTGTACAAAAAGGATGGAAAGACCATGAAGCATTGTCTTGATTCTTGAAGTTACCTGAAATCCAGATCCAAAGGAGTTGACAACAAAGATATCAACCAACTTCCCCTAAAAAGTAATGAAGGAAAAATCATTATGGCTGAAAGGAGCAATTATTTAAACTGTATATAATCTATGACGGGAAATACGAACAAAGGTTTCAGAGGACAGATATATATGAGAATAATACCTGAAGATGCTTTGCACTATCAATAAAAACGAACTCCTGTAGATAACAAATGGAAAGACTGCAACTTTAAGTTCATTTCCCCAAATTTCACGGCAATTTACCCAGGTAATAGCCAAATAGAACAGATGGGATAATAACCTTGAGAACTGAAGCACCAGCTTGAAAAGCAGATGAAGCAATCATTAAAGCCGGCCAAACAAATTCCACTTGGGTAAGAAATTGACCACCAGTCAACCCACTGCATTAACATGTACAAGCAAAAATTCAGAAGAATAGTTGAAACATCTGAGCATCTCTGATCCCAAGCAGATCATGTCTACATAAACATAACAAGTGTTTGAGTCAAGGTTTGCACTTTGCCGAACTAGAACTGGTTTCTGGAGTGGCAGGGGCTGGTTCTTGCCAGTTTGGCAAGCTATCAGATCAAACAACAATGTTTTCCAGTATGATCATTTACAGTTTAAAGCAAGGGGAACTGTATGTGATTGTACTTCTCTTCCATCTTTGAGAGACTGTTTCTCAAGGATTTCCTTTTTAGTGTCAAATGTCAAGCTGGGAATCCCCTATTATAAATGAATTATCTATTAATTAGCTAGAGACTTTTTGGGTGGTCAAGGTAAGTTTTGGACAAGGAAATAAGTGTGTTGAACACTTTCTCCTTTAGAAAGGTCAGCCAAGAAGGCCAACAAAGAAGGAGGGATGAAGGACGGATTTAATAAGATTTCATATTTCCGGAACTTTTAGCTGTTCCATGGTTCCTATAGCAATGTTATCTGGAACTTCTAATTTGGAATAAAATTCACACTCTAAAGATAATCTGAAAAACCTGTTTAACAAACTGATTTGCATTCTAAGAAATCCTTAACCTCCTAATCTGTCCTTCATTCCATTTATACATTTGAGCAAATTTTCTACTTCTATCGGATAATCTAACATGCATTGCACCAAACAAACCATTATTGATAACCTCCTATGTAAACACAGCATTAAAGTGATTACACATTTGACTGAAATTATTACAGGAAGTGAATTTTAAGGATGGTTATTGAAGAAACTACAACATGTGGAAATTCATCAGGACAACTTCATTTTGGAGCAGTCATCAGTATTCACACTTTTACCACCACAAAATCAACCAAGATATACAAATTGTTGCTAATCATGTGGAGGACTGCTGCTCCTTCCAACAAAATTTGAACAAATGCTAAGATGGCATAAATACGGTCCAGAAAGAGTTACATGGAGAAAAGAAAAAAAAAAATCAAACTATCAAAAGTGTGATCAGGAAAACACCTTGACATGGCCAGAATGACACCACTAGCCACTAGCAAGCAACCAACAATTTGGTTGAATGAATATCTTCTTCCCAAAATCATGGAGGAGAAAATGATCTGCCACACCAAAAATGTCTGCAAAGAAAGATAATGCTAGCATGTGGTGAAAAGACAGAAGCCAAAACATTATCTCAAACACATGCATGGTAGGACATTATAGCAGATTAAACTTCATATCCAAAGAATCAGGATTGTCCCCTGGCATGTAATACTAATCACAGAAGGAACTGAAAAGTCAGAAGCCAAATATGATCTCAAACACATGCATGATAGAACATTATAGCAGATTAAACTTGTTATCCAAAAGAATCAGAAATGCCCCTTGGCATGTAATACTAATCACAGACGAAGTAGAAAAGTCTCTCCAATCATTAATTACTTTCCACAAGTCTCTCAAAAATCATAAATGTCCTAGACATAATGAGACACCCCACTATCTACACAGACATACAAATCTTACTATCAGAATTTGTGTTCACAGGTTGAAGTCTATGAAAGAAGAACAGTGTTATTGACTAATATTAAAGAGTCTTCTTCAGATTGCTTGGACCAACAAAGATTACTATTATAAGAAGTGGACAATTTCTGGCACCCATATTTGGAAGGCTGAGGTGTGAGTCATTTAGATGCAGAAGAAAGAAAATGAAAATCACCCACTTTTAATGCCTTGACAATATGTGAGGGAGAATAGGGGTTTGCTCTTTTCATCCACCTATGTTTTGAAAATGTTGTCCTGTGAAGGCACATGCTATCATTGCACAGAAGATGGCATTTGATAAAAATCTGTGCCTCTCTTGCTTGATGAAACTTATGTAAAGAGACTGAAAATGATTGGCCAGTGCAAATGTTCAATTTTCCACCTTGGTAACTTCTTCTATTCTTCCTTTGGAGATTTCATAATATACTTCTTCAAAAAGATATTTTGGATACACTATGCTCAACGTTTTGAGGTGCAAATATTACCATCCATTCAATATTTTCAGTTATATTATAGTCAATTATAGTTGTAAGTGTGAAGCAGAAAAATAATAAACTGAGTTCTAGTCAGTTATACTTGCAATTATGAAGCAGAAAAATAACAAGCTGAGTTCCAAAGCTATCAATATTCTCCTTTTTGAATGGTTATCCAAAGTTACCTGGGAGAGTATAGGAATTGTTGGTCCTGGAAGCATGGCTGTTAAAGAAACACAAGCATAAGCCACCACTTAATGTGAAAGAAAAGATATCCTTCTAAAACAATTTCAATTACTTTGTGCTAAGGCTCTGTGGAGCAGGTTATTCTGTGTGTGGATAAATGGAGAAGATACCAATTGCTCTATGGGAACAAGTAAAATGGCAAATTTAGACTTCGGACAATAAGCCATTGAATAGTTCTAGTACCTTATTGAATAATTCCATTTCCTACACATTGTTGGTATTGATTAGCTGAACAAAATTGAACAGTATGCAGGATACCTTTTAGCTTCCCATCAGATGTTTGCCAAAACAAAAAAAAAACAGAAATGAACTAAACGGAGAGTCATTAATCTACTGAATTACATGAAATATCCAACAAAGCTGGGGAAAAATTAAGTAGCATTTGCCCAGAGATCCAGGTAAAATACCTCCAGCAGACATTCCAGCAGCAAGCCCAAGGGCTTCTAGAATACCAATAGCCATGAATGGAGACTTCGGCAGTGCCAGCATTTCTTTGGTTACAATACCAATACGATAACGAAGAAAAAGAATAGTGAAATATATTGCCACATACCTGACAACAAAAATGGATGGCAAGTAAAAATATGAATATTTGATGAACAAAGCAGTACCATGGTCAGAGAATGAAAAAAAAAATCAAAAATGACAAAAGAAAAGAACAGGCGTCTATAACAAGAGAAGAAAAACAAAATAACAGATGGTAGCTTCACATCTCTTTCTGGATCAAGCAACATTTATGATAACTGTGTCGATAATTACGCAAGGAAATCAAACAATAGTGTTAGAGGATCTTGGTTAAGATAAGTAAGGTTATGCAATTAGACTCCAACAATGACCTTCTTTAGTATGAACTACCAGCAAAGAACCTCCTTTGGTTTCCCATTCAAAATTTTTATGCTGAGGCCTAAGACTACGAGGGCCTTCAGCATGCAGCTAGAAGAACTGTCTTGAGATATAGGGGTCATCTGGTTGCAATCACACTATTAAGTACAGTTGATGCATACATCAGGCAAAGAAGCTGCGGGAACCAAGGCGGAGTTGGAGAATTACTCACCCGAACGTCGTCATCTGGGCCATGAAGAACGGGTAGTCCTTCAACGGGACGAGGGCGAGCTTATAGAGCACGCGGTTGGCGACCGCGAGAACAACCGTCACCGCCGACCCCACGAGGATCCTCCCCTGCAGACCACCGACGACGCGAGAGGGGCTCCCAGAAGACTCCATCCCCGAAGCGCGCGCCGAGAAGACGAACGGTCTCCTCCAACCCCGCCCGCGCGTCCCGCTCCCCCCGAAGAGATCCACCTGGCGGCCGCGGGCCGCGGCGGAGGCTTGCAGGGAGATGGAATTGGAAGGAGTGGGCGAAGATCTCCGACACGGCGGCGCGGCGGCGGCGGAGAAAGCTCTGCTGCTGGCGGCGAGTCTGGGCCGGAGAGGGGGACTGCGGTAGGAAGGCGTGGCGGAAACCTCCATGGAAGCAGGGGAGCTCTCTGAGCACTGCGTCTTCTTCCCTCCCGAGAAGTGCGTACTTCTACGGTTCTACCAACAACGACGTGCTTCGTCGGTGCCGGGAAAGGTGGATAAATTATTTACGATAATTGCATAAAAATTCTTTTCTTTGCATATTTAAACTTCACATATTATATTTAACCAAGGTTGGCTACAAATATTAAACTATATTTTGATATCTTTATTACTGCTTGGACTAAATACAAATAATAGAATAACATATTTATAATTATCTTATACGAGGGTTATGTTTTGTAAATTTCACTATATTTTTCATGTCTCTCTCCTGTCTCCGATGTCTGAGCCTTTCGAAAGAGCACCGGAAACGCCCTCCTTCGCCGAGTCACCGACGGAGTTGTGAAGCCGTCGCCGCATCTCGGGGAGCTCTCCAACCCCCCGCCGCCGCTGCGGCCTCGGTTCTCCGCCGCTTCTTCACCACCCTCCCCACCTGCCGGATCTCGGCGCCAGGCGCCGTGAGGTACCAGTCCTCTGCTTCGTTCTTTCTGATCTGCCCTTCTTCGCCTTGTGGGGCTCGGAGAAGTCAGTGGGGGATGGTTTCCTTGGGGGGATTGAGGGTTGAAGGTGTCCGTGGATTCGAGGTTTTATCTGGGAATGTTTCTTTAACTTGCAGAACATAGATCCGTTGCCATTACTGATTTTGTTTGCCTCCATTTTCGTTTCTTTGGCGATTCGATTTCTTGTCTTGGGGGGGCCTCGAACTTGTCCCGGTGAGCTTGGGTATCTAAGATTTGCCTGCCCTTAGAGATGTTAATGAGGTGTTCTATGTGTTTGTAAAGCTTCTCTGGGTTCATTGCAGATCCAGCATTGTGTGTGTTTTCTTAACATTTTCTCTTGGGCGAATTGTTTTTGGTTTTCCTGTCAGAATTCATGAACCTAGTTTTTATTTCTTCAGTTTTTTACTATATGATTGTGGCATCTAGTCCTAGTCTTATAGAAGGAAGATTAGTGGCATAACTTGAGAATGCCATGCAGTTGATCAGTCTTTACTGTCTCTTGGCATGCAGTTGATCAGTCTTTACTCTTGTCTCTTGCCGTTAGTGCAGATATTTTCTTTTTTGTTTCTTAGGTCAGTCTACTGGACGACACTAGGGTTATAAAAATGGGCGGACACTTGAATGGAGGAAGTGTTTCTGCTTCCATTTCCTCTGTGGAACATCGAAAGAACAGACGTGCATGTTTTCATCTCCACTTCCTTTTCTGGTTCAGAAGTGCAAAACCAAGCAGAAAGTAGCATATCTATTTCTGTCTCTCGTTCTCATGTCATGTGCATTGGTTCTTGCAAGGTGTACAACAGGTTGCACTGATTATGTAGTGTAATGAATGTAATGTAGATGTGCATACAATCAGAAAGAGCAGAGTTGTTCTATTGCGTTTCTGCATCTTCCTAAATGTCATAAATGGATCAGAAATCAGAAAATTTATTGCATCAACCTTTGGGTTTAAGTCCATCATACAGTAGTTTTACCATTGATTATTAATAAGGTAGCAAATGGTTGGACTGCACTGGTTTGGAAGAAAGCTTATCTGTGTGTAGATCATTATGGATTGGAGATGAAAAGGATTATTTTGAACACTATTGTCAATCAGAGTGGGTTGGTTAAACACAGAATTCTGGGTGGATACGGTGGATGTTTGGATCAGATGAAACTGAATTGGGGAGATTAGCGATGGATCTGTACTCTGTAGAATGGGCCCAGAGAGGCCAATCCAGGTACGATCCTTGGTGGCCATTGGACATCCAGTGGCTAGCTGGGGATGGAAAATGGCTTGGGGCTACAAATGACACCTTCTGGCCTTTCTCGGCCCTCCCATTCTTTCTTTCTCTAACTCAGATAAGTATAATTGGTACCACATCGATTACCAGCATATGTAAGCAGCTTACATGTGTTAGAATGCGTACATTTACTTTTAAATTTGCCTGATTAGCCTTCAATAAGATGTAAGTCTATGAATAACTATCACATCTTTTGTTTAAAATTTGTGTCTCTTTGTTTGTAGAAAATTTTAGCATTTTAGATATTTTAATATATATATTTCCAAGCCACAGCAAGTCTCGTAGCTTCATCGGGCAGATCAGTTCAAATCATCTGAGATTGAGTGATCTAGATGATCAGCCTAAGGGCAACCTACCCATGTTGAAGTTCTAATTCAGCTATCTTTATTTAATCTTGTGTAGAGGGGTTCTCTAATTGTAAATTTTAATGTTCATAATTGGATGAAGTATCGCTGCAATTTCTGATGTGAGTTTTGCTGATCAATTTTTGTAGTAGCTGCATTTTCTTAGAATCTCTCAGAAACTGATTTATTCAACTGTTATCAGGTTCTGTGACAGTAATGGATGCCAATCTGGGAAATCATATGGGGATCCAGGGTCCATCATCACATCCCCAACCAACCCATTTGGAAATGCCTTCTATGGAGCAGGATCTGGACTAATTCGTGATGGACTCAGTGCCTATGGAGAGAGATTCCTTGGATCAAGCTCAGAGTTTATGCAAAGCAATGTATGTACAACATTGTGGTAAATGCATATACTGTGATTCATACCTGAAATACCTCCAATTGTTACTTGTGTGCTTGATACATGCGTTAAATGTATGAAGCATTGAGAAATTGCAGATTGAAGAAGCATGCTCATGAATGATCTGGATTACCTCTTTCTCCTACTTTTAATTTGTGGTAATTATTGTTCCTGAGTTGTGCAGTTTAGTTATGCATGTTCAAGCTATAATATGTGGTCTTTCATTCTGCAAGTTAGATGATTGCACAAGGAAATTCTTACAATCTGATGGTGTAACCTGCGTTTTTTTTCCGTTTCGTATGCAACTTGATATTCAACCACTATATTCCTGATGAATTGCTCATTATCATCTTCTGTCTTACATGGTCAGATAAGTGCGTATTTCTCAAATCCCCAGTACTACTTCCAGGTGAATGGCCAGTATGTCAGGAACAAGTTGAAGATCATATTGTTTCCTTTCCTACACAGGGTTAGTGACGCATACTAAAATCTACATAGTAGTTTTTACTGCAAATGTATAGATTGTCATTTATAGTTTTCATTTTCATATTTCAGGGACATTGGACAAGAATCAGCGAGCCAGTTGGCGGCAGGCTTTCCTACAAATCCCCAGTTTTTGATATTAATTCCCCAGATCTGTACATACCCCTAATGGCATTTGTTACGTACGTGGTTCTCACGGGTTTTCATTGGGCCTCCATGGAAAGTAAGCTGGGTGGACAGACCTACATGATTTCGAGTAATACTTGCTCGGCGGTGTGGCAAAATTTTTTTAGTTTATGTCACATCAGGTCCCATCTATGGTACATATTGTACAATCTGATGATCGGATGGCTGGAAGAAAACTTAAAAATTAAAAATCATATGCCCTAAATGAGCCGAAAGTGGTTGGTCTGTGATTCAAGGCATATGATCTTTACTTTTTAGGATTTTTTTTCAAGCTGTCTGATTGTTTCCTCTGAGGGGACTTGATGTCAGCATCTTAAAAAAAAACGATAATTTGGTGGCATTGGTGCAGCAAGTATTGCTCGAAGCATTTTGGTTTCTCCTTGTCTGCATTTCTTCTGACCTGTTTCTCTGGGAGTATCATGCAGGTTTAGCCCCGAGGCTCTGAGCCTGCAGTTCACAAAGGGATTGTTCGGCTGGCTGATCCAAGTCCTACTCCTGAAGGGATTCCTATACTCTTTAGGTGGTGGGGAGGCACCACTCCTGGACGTTGTGGCATATGCTGGGTATGGATTTGCCGGCATGTCTGTCGCGGCTGCATCAAGGATTTTCTGGAGCTACACATACTATTCCTGTTGCCTTGGATCTGCCTGTGCATGGGCATCTTCCTGGTGAAGACCATGAAGAGGGTTGTCTTTACAGGGGGGAGGAGCCATCAGCAGGGCAGGCAACATTACCTGCTGCTCCTTGTGATCGCAGCCCAGTTTCCCTTGTTCTTCTGGCTTGGGAACCTGGGTAGATAGACGCACCTCTGCTTGAGCTGAAATTTTCTTCATCTCGGAAAGCTGGTTAAAAGGGTTTCTTTTTACGA
Source organism: Colocasia esculenta (assembly GCA_014218235.1). NCBI lineage: Eukaryota > Viridiplantae > Streptophyta > Magnoliopsida > Alismatales > Araceae > Colocasia > Colocasia esculenta. The sequence goes on along the minus strand of CM024761.1, from coordinate 71,968,635 downwards.
CTGTTTTCCCTGAAATTTGACATGCTAGATATACATAATTTTTTTTTCCCATGGTGGGTATTTGATTTGTGCAAATATCAGCCTATTGTGTGTCTTCATTCTTTTTGGAATTTTTTTTTTTAAATTTTCATGGTGGCTACTGTGCACGGTGTTCTATGGCAAACAAATGTGCAGTCACCCACATTCCTTTTTGGATTAACACAAAACATAATACTTCTACACAAGTACTGAGAGAAATGATATTTGCACATTACTCAAATAATCTTGCTATGCAAGATAAGTATAGATGTTGTGTTCCTGCTTGTAGAGATGCATTTTGCACCAATTGGATGGGAAGTTAAGAAACCTCTTGCCACTAGTTAGCTTTTGATTTTGAGATTATCATAATTTTATGAGAAAAACTTTGTGCACTTCTCAAAGTGCAAAAATGCCATGTCATCTTGCACTTCTCCCCTCCTATTGGTGAAAAAGAGGAGAGAGATCTATGTGGCACCTTGATTCCCACCAATGGGAGGGGGGAAGTGCAAGATGACATGGCATTTTTGCACTTTGAGAAATGCACAAAGTCTTTCTCTAATTTTATTCAGAGAACAGGTACAGTGCCTATGTGTACTTGGCATGTCAGACTCCTAATTATGCATGTGAGAATGCTGTTTTTGATTATTATCTTTTTGGGAAGATTAACATCCGATCCAAATTTTGATCCTTTGTGTTAATTGCCTAGGATAAAAAATGGGTATGTGAAAAGAAAAATTGCAGTACCAAAAAGCCCCTTTTTTTGATATTTTTTGCTTCAAATTTGACAAGTTTGAGACACATTTTTCAACATCTCATTTGATCTCGGGTGGAGAAATATTTGTTGCACTTTCTTACTACATTTCTATTCCACTTTTGGCCTCTCGCATTAGTCAATATGATATCGTCGCAATAAACATTTCTCTTTGATTATATAATCTTGAACTAATAATGGCTTCTCACTTTTTCTAGGTAACTTTACAAAAATCTGGTCATAATCATCCATTTCAATTTGATGTAAACATACATCTTAACATTACTACAATTCAAGAGAAGGATAACTTTGATAAATTTAAATTTTCAAGAGTAACATTGGATCGCAGAGTTTTTTTTTTTTTTGATAACGAGGAAATCCCGCCCCGTGTAGCTTTGTGGGCTCAGGGATTGGTGTTCGTGACTCCAAGGTCAGGACTTGGCAGCTCCTACTTCCGTGTACCCGTATTGCCCTTACCCCTTGACTGGAAAAACTTCGGATTTACATACCTCGAGGATTGCATGTAAATCAAGTATACATATAATCGATGACAAGATAAAAATGGGAGAATTAATTAGAAGTCCCTGTCAGAGTGTTGACTTAATTTATGTCCCTGTCAGAAAATCAGAAGTCATATAGTCCTTACTTTTTGTGTTAGTTTAATTTCTAGTCCCTACTTTTTGTTTCTAGTCCCTGTTTTTTGTTACTCAGCATTTAATGCGTCTTGAAGACGAATCGTCCTTTTAACATCAACTTTTTCCTATTTTGCCCTTTCTATTCTGCTCTTTTCCTATTTACATTCGTTACAGTTACCTTTGTATCAATTACAGTAAGCTTTTATCTCAATTATAGTAAGCCTTTATATCTGTTACAGTAAGTCTTTTTTTCCTTATGCACTCTTACAGTTGCCTTTGTATCAGTTACAGAAGTCTTTATATCTGTTACAGTAAGCCTTTGTAGCTGTTACAGACTACATCTATAAGCTCTTACAGAAGAAAAAAAACATTTTATTTGTTTGCAAGTCTCAAATTCGAACACAGGTCTTCACAAAAACAACATGAGATACCCTTACCACTAACTACAACTACATTTGTGTACAACATGACATATAATATATTTAATTAAGTATGTAGTAAACTAATACTCTATTACAACTTATGTTAAGTCTGTTACAGTCAATATCATTCTCTGTTACAATATACATTAAGTTCTGTTACAGTAAACATTATCATCTATTACAACTCATGTATATTATAACCTTTGTTACAATATACATTAACTTTTGTTACAATATGTATTAAGCTCTATTACAACTTATGTTAAGTCTTGTTACAGATACATTAAGCTCTATTACAATGTACATTAAGCTTTGTTACAATATACTTAACCTTTGTTACAATATGTATTAAGCTCGATTACAACTTATGTTAAGTATTGTTACAGTATACATTAAGCTCTATTACAATGTACATTAAGCTTTGTTACAATACATTAAGTACCTCTATTACAACTTATGTTAAGTCTTGTTACATAAAAGATATGTAGGCTTAGTGTAGTGATATAAAGACTTACTGTAAACGATACGAATGTTTGCTGTAAGAGATATAAAAGTTTTACTGTAAACGACATGTACCTAACTGTAACGAATGTAACATAGCTTAATGTAGGTGATATAAATACTTACTTTTTCCTATTTTGCTCTTCCTTCTTCTGCTCCTTTTGCGCATCACTACCACAAAACGTTCATATTACATTCAACACGTTATTACGCGTTTAGCATTTATATGATGCTTCATGACCTAACAAGTCATTGTCCTGATTCTTAATCGGCCTTTTGCATTAACGTTACTGCTTTTACAACTACATGTTTTACAATTATCGAGCTTCTATAACACGGGGTTCATGCCCCACATACACGGTCCTTCTGGATATAAGAATTGACCTCTACATGTTGCGATATGGGTTATCGAACTAAATGTAACAGTCTGTTTTGTGTGCTATTCTGGTCTCCCAATACACGGTCCAACCGCCTTGTGCGTAGTAGCATGGTTCTCGTGCTCCCCAACCGCCGCGTTCGGTGTCGCGATAGAGGACCCTGACGCCTTTTCAACAGTGCGGGAGACGGATGGGGGACCTTCTTCCCGTCCTCCGGCCGGCTAGAGGATGAGAGCCCCTCGTCTGCTCTTTTTGTAGAACCTGCCAAAACAACAAAACAAATAAAAGAAACCTTGTTAGACCATATTTAAGTGAAGTATCTACTCAAAATGAAAAGAAAGAAGGGAAGCATGGAGGGAACGAACCTGGGGGTGTTTTGGAAACCCCTTGGGTTGTAGAAAACATAGGAATGGAGATATGCAACTATTTAAAAAGAAAATAACAACATGCTTGAAAGAGAAATGAGAAGGAAAGAGGGAAGAAAGGCCCCAAAGGGGTGACTCCCTAGCTGAAGGAGATGCTCCTGAAGTCATGCAGCAACCTCTGCTGGTTGTGGACGTCACCCTCCTAGCTACCAAGCTCCATGGATGAAGGAAATGAGGTGACTTGGTGAAGTGAATAAGATGAAAATGGGAGAAGATGGGTGGGCTATGAGCTAAGAGGAAGCTCTGGTGAGATTTTTGCAGCACTTCATGATAGCTTTGGGTCCTTACCTCGGTCAGAAGGAGAGGGGAATTATATAGAGAGGAGAGAGAGTATCTCATCCTTAAGTGATAATCACCCATGAAAATGGTGAAAAATGCAAGTAAATCGCATGGGAAGAGTCCTAGAAGAATTCCAAGATGAGATGGAACCTCAAACCGTGGTTGGGGGCTTGGAGAGTGGTTGTGGATGAAGATAGACCCCAAAGGAGAAAGAGATGAGGTGATTGCGGAGACAGCACTTGCAAAACAATGCCGCAACAGATCATAGGGATGCGACATGACTTGTCACGACGGCCAAGGTGGTCGCTACACTAAAGGTACGTGAATGGATATGCATGGACTATCGCGACGGCCAGAGTGGACGTGGCCATAATGCTAACGCGACGCTACGACATGCCGCGTTAAGGATAATCGATCATATTGTGATTATAATCGATTATTTAGGAATTATAATTGATTAATTGACATGAACACGATGTCCAAGGTCGTCACGTTAAGGTCTGAAGGCTGAAACCCTAGGACTAGGACTCTTGTAGTGATAATTGGACGAGATAAGGTGAGAATTGGGTTGAATGGGATCAAAATGTGGCTGATCAATGGGCTCAAGGTGAGTGACCAAATTGGGGCTCATTAAGAGAACAAGAAATATGGTTCAACCTATGGGCCATAATTGGGTGTCTATAGGTTGCCCCTCCTTGGCTTCCACTTTGCAAGGGAGAGAAGCAGAAGTGTAGCGGAGGTTTCATGAAATGACTATGAAGCGGAGGTGATGTGGAGTGAACTGAAAAGATGGGAGCCAAGGTAAGAAGACATCCGATCTAACCAACACTATATGAATCTTCTTGAAAGCCCTGAGTTAGCTGCTTGAGCAGAATGCAAGGAAGACACAAGTCTGGACGGGAGGAGAAGAAAAGGATGATCAAACCTTCGATTGAGAGGTACCCTCGCCGATTGGCCTGTATGTTTTATTTTGGAGGGTCATGTGCATGCCAGGTAGGTAACTCAGACTCAAAACCTGGGAGCGGTTCGCAACCAAAATGGGAAGGAATTCGGATGAAAATTTTATAGAGAATCCATAGAGGGAAATACTTGATAAACTGGCAAGAGCAACTCGCTCAGAGGCAAACATTCTGATTCGGAGTGGAATGATATTTTTTGTTCTAAACATGAAGAATAGTTAGACATCCATCAAGAGCTCATCATTGCAAATGATGAATCGTGACAGCTCAAAACCTACATGATGCATGCTAGGTTAAATAAAAAGAAATAATAAAATCAAACGCAAAGAAAAGAGAGAATAGAAAGTATATCCAGGATAATATTGCTAAACCAGACAAGAATGGGTCGAGAGTCTTTCTGCAACCGCTGTGCATGATAGAGATCATCATCCCCAAACTTATCCAACTTAACGACTTCTCCAGAGATTAACAATGTGCACCTAGATCATTACTGTTTATGATGAAGGGGAACTCAGATCCCAAAGCATAGTGAGAACCAGCCAGTCCTTGAAATGATATAATAAGTAGGCTAGCATATAGTAATGCAAGGGATAAGGAAAGAAGATCATACCTGCACTTACCTTTGAAGCTCCATTTTTTGTGATTTTATGATTTTTTTATTTTTCTGATAAATAGACAGATGATAAACAACTCAAGAGAAATATGTACAAATAAAATATTAACACAAACAAAACATAGATAAGTAGACACAAACACGAGAAGACAGAACCTGCACTATCGCGACGCCTCTGGAGGTCGCGACAATGTCGCGACACCATGGAGGGTCGTGACCAAGATGCATCGCGTCAGGGCGTCACGAAACTATTCTGTGCGTTGGGCCCCGAATCCAACCCCTATCTCTATCCAATGGGTTATCCTAACACTAATGGGAGTCCTAAACTCTATCCTAATGCTAATTCAACCCCTAGGTACGAATTAGAGTGGGATTAACCCCTCCTAGAGTTCTATAAATAGGGGTGGAGGGCTCAAATTCACAGCCCACCTTCTCTCTCTTCTTCTCTCTTGGTTTTCTCTCTCTCCAAGCCATGAAGAGTTCTTCTAGCTTCCTCCAAGCCAACCCCTCCCCCTATGTTGGTCCAAAAGCTACTAGTAAGGCTTATTGGTAGCTTCATCACCTCACTTCTGTGCCGGGGCACGTGAGCTCCAAGCAAGATGTTCAAGTAAGTTCTTCTAGCTCATCTTCTAGTTCTTCTTTCTCCTCCTCTTCTTCTTCTTCTTCTTCTTATTTTTTCTTTCTTCTTCTTCTTCTACCAACCTCCTTCCTCTTCTTCTTCTAGACCCTCCCGGGTGGACGACGCTACTCCAAAATTCCTTAGCTAGATCCCATGATAAAGGCCCTCCCCATAGCATCCATCAATCTCTTGGGGGAGTGGAAGTTGACAATAGTGTTGGTGCTAGCCAAGAATTATCACAAGATCGTGCATATCTGGGATAGTCTTACAGCACTAGTGGAGTTATGGCATCCCCAGACGCACATGTTCATCTTCCCCACTTTCGAGGCCATCATATTGCTGGAGGAGCCAGAGATCATGCTAGTGCTTTCCAAGGATAAGAAAGGTGCGGAGTACCTCATCACCCACACTGTAGCCCCCATTGACTCTTGGGATATTCTTAGCGAAATTACAACTAAGACCTGGGATCTTCAAACCATGACAAGCCTAGGCTACCTTCACTTGATCCCCCTCTCCTAAAGGATTGTCTCTTAGTACAAGAAGAAGAGTGGGAACTACCTTGGCATCGCCAAAGCTACTGCCATCTGCATATGCGGCATCATCCTCTTCCCCATGCAAGACCATCTCCTATCTACAGCCAACTTGAGTCATAAGCCGTATGTGGGAAGGTATGCCTATCTCCCAAGCCATCTTAGGCTATCTATTTTCCGGTCTATCCTCTGCAGCTACTGGTGGACCCCTATATGGTTCTGTGATTGCCCTGGAATGTTGGATGGGCATGCGGATCTGCTACAAGGCGACGGATGACACCTCTATCAAGTGCATGAGCATGACCCATCATCCTCTCTCCTTTGCCAGTGCTCCACTACACATGAACACCCAAGCATAGTGCAAGACCGCGGCAGTCAAGGGATTGAAAGATTGGAGGCTATATTTGAACACGCTACAGGCGGAGCAATTTAAAATGTGGCCGACCTTCCTCCTCAACAACATCATCCGACTGCCTCAACACAAAGGCCTAGACCTGTGGTTGATAGGGGACGAAGCCCTAGTCTACTACAACCCACACCGGTGACATCTTTAGATCGCCATGCCATGCACGGTAGTACTAGCTCTCTCTCACTACCCGCCTATTCAAGTGAAGAAGATGGACAATGCACGGGACAAGCGAGATGTGAGGAGAACCATCATACACTGGGAGGTGTGTGTTGGGTTCACATGTGTGATGTTTGTGATGACATGTTTTTGATGATGAACAATATAACATGATGTTGTGTGAATGGTTGTAACATGAGGACATTGACAAGTCAAGCAACATATCAAACCATGCTTCAAATTGATCATCTACATATTTATTATATCTCTCTAATAATGTTCTTTATTATAGGTGTGAATGCATGCAAGACAAGCATCAAAATCAAGAGCAAAAGCTCAAAGAAAAACACATCAAGCAAGTGCCTGTTGACAGCTAGACACAGGGAAGATAGATACCTTTCAGGAAACACAAATTGAAGTGTTCCTGTCAACAGCCACAAATCGCCTGTCGACAGCTACACACAGGAAAACACTTCTCGGAGGACCAGTGCTCTGGAAATTGCAAATCTGTCAGTACCTGTTGACATATGAATAGTGACCTATCGATAGACGAAGAGAAACTTCAAATCTGAGATTTGGATATGTTCCGTATTTGGGTGTTTCCTTTTACCACGTCTCTCCTAACTTGGACGCCCATATATATAGAACATAAGGAGGTATTTTCGCAGTAGGAAGCAACCATACCAAACCCTAAGCAAAATCCAAGAGAAAAAGCTTCTTTCTGCTGCTCTACTTCAACCCTCCGTCCAGAGCGAAGAAGATTCATCTTCCGAGCGGAGTTGAAGCCAGTTCGTCCACGATTCAAGCTTCTCCATCAAGTGTTCAGCATCAAGATGAAACTTGGAGTTCTTCTGGACGACCCCCTCGAAGAGTTCTATCTCAGGATTTGATTCTACAACTCTGAACTCTTCTCTCTTACCACTTTTCATACTCTGTGTGTGTGGTAGTGGATCAAGCATCTCTTGTGCTTGATCTGCGTGTGTGGTGTTGTTCTGATTGCTTGTTTACATCAGACAACATGGTGTGTGTGTGTGTGTTGTAGTGATTGAACTCGCTCATAAGTAGTCTTTCTGCTTGTGTGTGTTGACGATGGACGTAGGATACACAAATTGTGTACTCCGAACCAACTTAAATCTTCGTGTCCTATGGTTTGCTACGTCTTCACGGTAGATGATTGGTAGGCACATTGATTCTACACACGCTAGATAGGTTGTTCCCGTTTTATTCACAACAAACACACACATCTTGGTTCGAATTTAATTCAACTCTGTTTGAGATATCGATAAATCTATGTCTCCATTAAAAGAAGGTCATAGTGTTTTAATTGACAATAATCTATTCAACCCCCCCCCCCCCCGGTTCTAGATTACCATAATAGATAATTCCCATCTTTCAATTGGTATCAGAGCGAGGTTTCTCTCCGATTTACTGTTTTAATTGTATGATCTTACGATCAGGAGATTCTCGATCTCATGGAATCTAACAAGGGATATATGGCTAAAGGACATTCAGTGTCTAGGCCACCCTTCTTTGATGGCACTGACTATCCGTATTGGAAAAATCATATGCAGGTTTTTCTGAGAGCTCAAAACTTTCATCTATGGAAGATCGTAAGCAAATGAGCATATGTGCTGCCTGAGGATGAAGATACTTGGACAAAGGTCTCTTCCATCCTCTTGGAATACTAAGGCGACCATCATTGAGGATTCTAAGGATCTTTCAAACATGAAATTAGATGAGCTAATTGGTTCCTTAATGACCTATGAAATAAATGTAAAGAGGAAAGAAACTGAAGAAAATCCAAGAAAATCTATTGCTCTAAAAGCTTCCAACAAAAATTCCTCTAGTTCCAAAAAGGATGTTCAACAGGAATGTGATGATAATGAAACGTCTAGTGATAGTGAGAACGATGAAATGGCCATGCTCAATAGACAGTTCAAGAAATTCCTTAATTTCAAAAGGAAAGGCACAGGTAACTTCAAATCTTTTCAAAAGAAAGACTTTTCAAATAACTTTGAGTCTAATAAGAAATCTGACATGATTGTGTGCTATGAGTGTAAGAAACCAGGGCATATGAGAGGAGAGTGCCCGGAGCTCAAGAAGAAACTGAAGAAAGAAAAATTCACCTTCAAGAAAGCCAAGGCAATGTTGGCAACTTGGAGTAATGAAGACGAAGATGAGGACGCACAAGTAAGCTCAGGAGATGAAGAAATTCACTATTTAATGGCATTGAGTGAGGACTCCACTGAGGTAAACTCTTCCTTTGAAAACTATACTGTAGATGAATGGGAAGAGGCTTATACATTGCTCTTTGAGAAATTTTGTGAGTCTAAGTCTGAAAATAAAGCACTCAAAAAGAAAATCAACTCATTCGTTCATAGCACACCCAATGATGAACCGATTGTAGTCCTAAATAAAGAGATTGAAATGATGAAAATTGATGAGGAAGCTCACTGTGAAGAAATGGATTGCATAAAATTAAAATTGCAAGAGAGTGAAAAAGAAAAACAAAGCCTAATCAATTCTCTTGAAACTCTTCAACATGAAAATCAAGAGTTTAAGAAAAAGTTGGAAAAATCTGAAAATGGTCTTAAAGGAAAATATGAAGATCTTACAAGATTTGTAAAAGGAAAGCAAAATTTGATGCAATTTTGGGATCAAATACGTTTGTTGCAGGCAGGCATGATTGGGTATCAACCTGTAAAACAAAATAAATTGGAGAGTTAATACATCTTTTGTGGATTGTAGTCCAAGCAAAAGCAAACAGGGTCCTCCCAAGAACAAGAAAACTCAAGCAAAGGGTAAGCAACAACAACCCAAACAAAGACTTCAGTTGTTCAAAAATTAAGAAGTCTGTCAACAGACCCAAAGAGAGATGTCGACAGACCTGGAAGTATGCTGCCAAGGGACAGCCATCCAGGCAACAAAAAGGGAAAATGTAAATGGATGTTCAATAAAATAATAAAATAAATGTTTTGAGAAAATCTTCATCATGTAATTTCTGTAAGAAACTTGGGGACAATGAAAAACAGTGTTGGAACAATTCAAACAAACTAAAATGCAAACAAGTTTAGATTCCAAAGTGCTTACTTTTTGGCATGAATGAAACATTTGGACCTAAAGTAATTTGGGTTCCAAAACCTCTTGTCTGATCCATCTATGCAGGAATGCCTAGCAGCCCAAAATCAAAATAAATGGTACTTGGATAGTGGCTGCTCGAGGCACATGATGGGAGATAAAGATAAATTTTGTTTGCTGGTAGAGAAAGACGGAGGTCAAGTTGTCTTTGGAGGTAACAACAAGGGCCAAATCATTGGCACAGGTAAGGTAGGTAAGTATGACTCTAACTCAATAGACAACGTGTTGCTGGTTGATGGTCTTAATCACAATTTGCTTAGCATAAGGCAACTGTGTGATAAAGGTCATAAAGTTGTTTTTGAATCAAAAGCATGCCAAATTGTTGATAAAGAAATAGGAAGTCCTAAGTTTTTTGGAAAGAGAGTGAACAACATCTATCTAGTTGATTTAGATGAACCAGAAAACAAAATTTTGTTTCTTGTTGCAAATAAACAGGATGAGTTGACTGGCATTGTAGGCTTGGTCATGCGAGCTGCAATGTATTGCATAAGATCATGAGGCTGAAGTTGGTAAGTGGACTTCTTGACATTTCCTTTAATAAAAATGAGAGTTTTTGTGATGTATGTGCATAGGGAAAACAAACCCGGAAGTCTTTCAAATCTAAAGCACTGGTAATCACTTCAAAACCTTATGAACTATTGCACATGGACCTTTTGGGACCGACTAGAACGCTAAGTCTCAATGGCAAACGCTTTGGGTTTGTCATTGTGGATGATTTTTCGAGGTTCACTTGGGTCAAATTCTTGGGTCACAAAAATGAAGCACTTAAAGTCTTTGAAGAATTCTTTAATAAGATTGAGCATGGGAACGTTCATAAGATATGCTCAATCCAGACTGATCATGGGGGAGAGTTTGATAATAACTCTTTTTCTGACTTTTGCACACACCACGGGATAGATCACATGTTCTCCTCTCCAAGGACTCTGGAGCAAAATGGCATAGTGGAGAGAAAGACAGAACCCTAGTGGAAATGGCTCGCACTCTTCTGGTCGAGAGCCAACTCTAAAGGAGCTTTTGGGCAGAAGCGGTAAACATTTCAAGCTATATTCTCAACAGAGCCATGGTAAGACCTGTGATGAAGAAAACTCCCTATAAACTATTAAAAGGTAAGAAACCCAGTATTGGGTATTTCAGGGTCTTTGGCTCCAAAGTGTTTATACATAACAATGATAAAGTTGATTTAGACAAGTTTGAAGCCAAAAGTGATCCAGGTATTTTTCTGGGATACTCCGAACACTCTAGAGCATATAGAGTGTTTAATAATAAAAATCAAACTGTGGAAGAAACTCCACATGTTGTTTTTGATGAGTATCATGCAAAGACTAACAGTTCAAATTTACACAGGTATGATGATGGAGATGAAGTAACAATACTTGGGAAACAACATGAAAAAGAAAAAGGAAATTCTCAAGTAGCAACAAAAATTAACAGTGGATACTTTCGCAGGTACAATGATGATGATCATGAAATACATTTCAAAAAGCAAGATGATGAATCTGAAGAAGATCAACAAGAGGAAGAGCCTCAAGGTGAAACTCCTTAGGCAAACCCTCCTCAAGAACAACCTCCATAAGATCACCTTCCTCAATTCCAAGATCAACCTGGTCCTTCAGTAATCACAAATGTGAGGTACTCCAAAGATCACCCACTTGATAATGTAATTGGAAATGTAAATGATAAAGTTCAAACTAGGTCTCAGGTTAGACAAATAGTTGAACAAGATCATTTAGCTTTTGTCTCTCAAGTGGAACTTAAAAATGTTGAAGAGGCTCTAAAAGAAAATTCATGGATTGATGCTATGCATGAGGAACTGGTCAGTTTCAAAGAAATAATGTCTGGAGTTTAGTTCCTAGAACCCCTGAAATTTCTGTCATTGGTAGAAGATGTGTTTAGGAATAAACTAAATGAAGAGGGTAAAGTGGTGAGAAACAAAGCTAGGCTGGTAGCAAAGGGGTATAACCAAGAATTTGGGATAGATTTTGAAGAATCTTTTGCACATGTAGCTAGACTTGAAGCAGTCAGGATCTTGTTAGCATATGCATGTTCAAACAAGTTCAAACTTTTTTAAATGGATGTTAAAACTGCTTTCTTGAATGGCTACATCAAAGAGGAAGTCTATGTTTCTCAACCACCCAATTTTCAGGATAATGAAAAGCCTAACCATGTTTATAAGTTGCATAAAGCTATTACGGTTTGAAGCAGGCACCCCGAGCTTGGTACGACAGACTAAGCAATTTTCTGGTAAGTAAAAACTACTCAAGAGGTAAAGTGGACCAAACCCTTTTTACTAAGAAAGTTCGCAATCATATAATTGTTGTTCAAGTCTATGTGGATGACATCATCTTTGGTTCCACTAACCCATCACTGTCTGAAGAGTTCTCTAAACACATGCACAGTGAATTTGGGATGAGTTTAATGGGGGAGCTTCAATTTTTTCTTAGTTTGTAGGTAAAACAAAATGATGATGGCTTCTTCATTAATCAAGAAAAATATGTAAAGGAGCTACTGAAATATTTTCAGTTTGAACAAGCCAAGTCTGCCTCAACACCCATGAGCACAAGCATAAAATTGGAAAATGATGAAAAAGGTAAAATGGTAGGTGCAAAGCAATTCCGAGGTATGATTGGCTCTCTCTTTTACCTTACTGCAAGTAGACCAGATATACAATTTAGTGTTTGTCTTTGTGCTAGATACCAATCTAGTCCAAAAGAAAGCCATTTGGTTGCACTTAAAAGGATTTTCCGATATCTCTCAGGTATGTATGATTTGGGTCTTTGGTATCCAGCAGGGAGTAGCCTTAACTTAATCTCATATTCTGATGTTGATTATTCTGGGTGTAAAATTGATAGAAAAAGAACTAGTGGGTATTGTCAATTCCTTGGTGGTTGCATGGTTTCGTGGGCATCCAAGAAGCAACACTCAGTTGCACTCTCCACTGCAGAGGCAGAATATGTTGCTGTAGGGAGTTGTGCAGCTCAAGTGTTGTGGATAAAAAGTCAATTGCGTGATTACAACATTGATATTGGATGCACACATATCTTATGTGACAATACTAGTGCTATCAACCTTTCAAAGAACCCAATTCAACACTCAAGAACCAAACACATTGAGATTAGACATCACTTCTTGAGAGATGAGGTAGCAAACAAATCTTTAGAGCTTAGCATCATACCCACTGAAAAGCAACTGGTTGACATTTTCACAAAACCTTTGTCTGAAGATAGATTCACTACACTAAGGAGAGAATTGGGCTTGTGTAAAATGCAATGAAACCTATTCCCCATTTTGGAGTATATGCTCTTTCTGTGTAAGGACTATGTCATATATCAAATGGTGACATCTGAAAGAACAAGTCTTGCTTGTTTGGAAACTATCATCATGCGTGAGGAAATATTCTCCGCCATGTATCCATAGTCAAGTTGCATATAAAGGTCATCCAATTCAACTAGGGTATATAGCTTCATTTCAATTTGCCCACTCATTTTTGTAAACAAAAGAATTTTTGTGCTCATGTGCTTATGAATGATCTCTGGTGTGCGAATGATTGCCATGCATATGAAAATCTTGCTTGAATTGCTTGAATGTTTGAGTCCTCAAATGCACACACTATGGGGGAGTAAGTTAAGGTTTGATGAGTGAATTCATGAGGAAAAATCTCTATTCTTCATAAGTTCTCATTTCCTCAACCTAAAGTTACAATTTTTCTCTCATCTCAGCCTTTAAATTGTTTTGTCGAAGTTCCTGTCGACAGCCCCCAATAGCCTGTCGACAGTTATGCCTTCACAAAACCCAAAAATTGAACTCTGTGTGTATCTGTCGATAGCTACTTCTGCTGCTGTCGACAGCCAGGCACAGTTTCTATCTCCCTAAACTCCACATTTTATGTCTGTGTGTATCTGTCGACAGCTAGGACCCCCGCTGTCGACAGCTACACCCTGCCTGAACCCAGTTCTTCACCACTGTCTGCATCTATCGACAGGCTCATATTAGTTGTCGACAACTACCCACTTCATCTATAACTCTTCATCTTTTCTCAACATCCTTTATGAGCATGTTCATACATTCAATGTAAGGTGAAAATTGGTTACTTACTTATGTTATAATCTTTCATATCCACATAATACTAAAGATATTGTCTGAACCACAATGATTTTGACATCCTATTCTTGTATGTGTCTAGGTTGTCTCATTTAGAGTACATTGCACAAAACTAATGGGTTTAATCTAACTCACTTGAATAACTCCCTTGTGGATAATCATTTTTCCCAAGTGACCTGATAAGTCCGACGGTCATTGAACCTTGTGTCTTGCATTTATTTTTAACCATAAATGCTCTTTGACCTTGATTTTCAAAACAAATAAATATTCATAAAGGAGAAAAGCTACCTATTTCTCACACTCAAAAGCGTATCAACAAAAATAATGGGACAACGGCAGAGCAATGATGTTATTACTGAGTAAACGGGGACATGGGCATCACAAATGTCTATCTTCGCATCAAAAAGCTTTTTCATTTATCTTTGTACAATGGTATGATGATCACTCTCACTAAGTAACTGGGGTACGGGCATCCCAAATGTCTACCTTCACGTCAAAAGGTGAAAGTGATCCTAATTACTACTTTTCCCACATTCAATTGACAAAAGAAATAATTCAAAGAAGAAATAGAGTGAAGCCTCCATTTTTCTCAAATTAATGGAACTTTGTTGTTTATGGTTAACTCCTCATGTGGACATCTTTATCATATACCATCTGACCATCACCCACTAGGAAATGTGCTTTTCTACAATGGTTTTGTTCAAAGGGGTTATCTTACTTTCCTATGCTTATGTACGATGTCTTCTTAATGCTCCAAGTTGAGACTCCTAGGGTATTATGTTACAACCATTGTAGAGTTATGACGTGTCTTCATATTAGTGGGTATGACATTTTATAATGTGTATATACCTATTTTCCACCTTATATACTCTTTGGATGCTCATTGCCCAGCAAAAATTCTGTCAAAACTAAGATCTGGCAATTTCTTAGTGTGCCTGTCGACAGATGAGCAGTCACCTGTCGACAGCCGGCGGCCATGGCTGTTAAGACGCCCAACCGGCGCGTCTTTTGGGCCGGATTTGGTGGGTCCCTTCCCATTCAAACTCTTACCCAGTCTCTTTAAAAGGGAACCCACGCCTCCTCTTCCTCTCCCTCCTTCCAAAACACCTTCTCCTTTCTCTCTTAACCCCAACCTTCCTTCTCCAGGGTGCCAGACCTAGATTTCGGTCTTTCCTGGCTTCTCTCGTCTTCCTGTCTCCTTCTCTTTTCTGAGTTCATCTCCACTCTGCCCTCTTCCTCATGGCTCCCAAGGGGAAACACCTTGCTTCTTGTCGCCGTCCCCTCTCTCCAAAAGCTGACGAGGGCTCCGGGGCTCCTGTCGAGCATCGCACAAAGCATCGGGACGATCGTTTGCCAGAACTCATCATCCCTCCGAATCTGCAACTTATCAAAGTTCAAGGCACCTTCACCAAGTTTGTTCAACCTCACTATGTTGACTTTGTCTCGCTGGAAGATATGTTCCCCGATTTGCATCCCCTCTTCGACATCCAGGGCTGGACTTCTTTCTGTTACTCCCACATTCTATATTCTCTCACCGCTGTGACGGAGTTCTACAACAACCTGGGGATCACAGAGTCTGATAATCTCTACACCACAGTGAAAGGCACTCCCTTTGCAATCACCCCTAATCTTCTTACGCGTCCCTTTCAAATCCCCAATTCTGGAGTTCATGTCTTACAAAATCATCCTTCTACATCCGAGTATTACACTCTCATCACTTTGCAGCCATACGATTCCACCAAAGATCATTTGAAGCTGAATGCAAATTATTTTCCTCCTCTTCGTCGTCTTATTCATCATATATTCACCACCATTATTGTTCCCAAAGATGGCAGCAGGGAACTTGTGACCGAAGTTCACAAATCCCTTTTCTACTCCTTTCTTAATGGTGACCAAGTTAATCTGCCTCTTCTCATGCTCGACCTAATCAGGCAATGCTTCAGGGACTCCACAAGGTCGATTCCCTATGCTTGCCCCATTACCTCTCTCCTTCTGTTCATTGGCATCCATATTCCAAAAGGGGAGTTGGTTGATCTCAAATCCCGCAGTTCTTTTGATCTTACTACCACACATCGGATGGGCTATAAGCTTGTTGATGGCAATGTGACAAGGGATCTCAAGGGCAAGGAGCAGGCAGCTGATGAAGAAGACCTTGTTGATGATGAAGCTGATAAAGACTCCCAAGCAGAGCCCATGGATGCTCAGGGAGATGATGTTGATGATGATGTTGCCGCTCAAGCACCTCCAGAGCAGACTCTTAGAGAGTTCATCTCTGCTCAGTTGACCCATATGCAGCAACAATTGACCACTGGATTTGCTCAGCTCCATGTTCGGTTTGATCATGTTGAGACTAGGATGGATGCATTGGCTGACACCCATGTACAGATTCAGCACCAGCTCACCAGGCTCTCTACTGAGTTTTACGAGTTCCGTCATCCCCCTGCACCTGGGAATGACGACGTATACAGAGTCTAGGAGTCCATTATCTAGTGTTCTTTTTTCTTTGGTCAGGTCTTCTCACTGATGTCTTAGTTTGTTATGTCCGTCATGTTCTTTCCTTCTTTCGCAATTACCTTTAGTCGTGTCATGAACAACTTTTGTAACTGTGTGTGCCGAATGCGTATTCAATGGAATTCACAGTTGTTTGCCTACTTTATATTCATGAGTGCGTGACTTGTCTTTTTGGATGTTGCCAAAAGGGGGAGAACCATCCATTAGGCATAAATTGAAATTTTGTCATCATCAAAAAGGGGGTAAATTGAAATTTTGTCATCATCAAAAAGGGGGAGAATGTTGGGTTCACATGTGTGATGTTTGTGATTACATGTTTTTGATGATGAACAATATAACATGATGTTGTGTGAATGGTTGTAACATGAGGACATTGACAAGTCAAGCAACATATCAAACCATGCTTCAAATTGATCATCTACATATTTATTAAATCTCTCTAATAATGTTCTTTAATGTATGTGTGAATACATGCAAGACAAGCATCAAAATCAAGAGCAAAAGCTCAAAGAAAAACACATCAAGAAAGTGCATGTCGACAGCCCAAAAGATACCTGTCGACAGCTAGACTCAAGGAAGACAGATACATTTCAGGAATCACAAATTGAAGTGTGCCTGTCGATAGCCACAAATCGCCTGTCGATGGCTACACATAGGAAAACACTTCTTGGAGGACCAGTGCTATGGAAATTGCAAATCTGTCAGTACCTGTCGACAGATGAATAGTGACCTATCGACAGACGAAGAGAAACTTCAATTCTGAGATTTGGATATGTTTCGTATTTGTGTGTTTTCTTTTACCACGTCTCTCCTAACTTGGACAACCATATATATAGAACATAAGGAGGTATTTTCGCAGCAGGAACCAACCATGCCAAACCCTATGCAAAATCCAAGAAAAAAAGCTTCTTTCTGCTGCTCTGCTTCAACCCTCCGTCCAGAGCGAAGAAGATTCATCTTCCGAGCGGAGTTGAAGCTGGTTCGTCCACGATTCAAGCTTTTCCATCAAGTGTTCAACATCAAGACGAAGCTTGGAGTTTTTTTGGACGACCACCTCGAAGAGTTCTATCTCAGGATTTGATTCTACAACTCTGAACTCTTCTCTCTTACCACTTTTCATAGTATGTGTGTGTAGTAGTGGATCAAGCGTCTCTTGTGCTTGATCTGCATGTGTGGTGTTGTTCTGATTGCTTGTTTACATCAGACAATGTGGTGTGTGTGTGTGTTGTAGTGATTGAACTCACTCATAACCAGTCTTTCTACTTGTGTGTGTGGACGGTGGACGTAGGATACACAAGTTGTGTACTCCGAACCACCTTAAATCTTCGTGTCCTGTGGTTTGCTATGTCTTCAAGGTAGATGATTGGTAGGCACGTTGATTCTACACACGCTAGATAGGTTGTTCCTGTTTTATTCACAACAAACACACACATCTTTGTTCGAATTTAATTCAACTCTGTTTGAGATATCGATAAGTCTGTGTCTCCATTAAAAGAAGGTCATAGTGTTTTAATTGATAGTAATCTATTCAACCCCCCCCCCCCTTCTAGATTACCATGATAGATAATTCTGCGCATCTTTCAGTGTGCACTATGGGCCTCATCTCAGAGCAGGTGGCAGAGGATGATGGCGTGTACCAAGAATATCTACAGGAGCTGAGGAAGATTCAACCACAAGGAGATCGTGCCGTGGCGGAGGCTGCATCAGTCGGAGGGCATGCTTGAATTTGATTGGAACTGTATGACGTGGTAGATAGGGCATGAAAAGATGAATTGGTCGATCATTAACATGATTGGCATTTGTACTTAAGAATTTAGATCAATAAAATCAAACTTTTATTCATTGTTGTATGCATCAGGTCATGTCGTAGCGACCACATATGTCGCCTTAATGTCGCGATGGCTACTCAGGTCGCGACCATGTCGCATCATTGTAGGCCATTGCGACCTTAAAGCATCATCTATAGCATGATCGAGAATTCAAAAATGCAATGGTCCCCTCTTATCCCTTTCCGCGCTCAAACTCACCTTAGCTCTGGCGATTCTGGCGACCCTCTCTCTCTCTTCGATGATCTCTCCCTCCCTCTCATTTTCTCTCTCTCTCTCTCTCTTGCACTCTCCCTCTCTCCCACACTCCCTCTCTTTCTCGACATCGATGGAAGGTGGTGGTGGCTCTCCCGACGGTGAGAGGGGAAAACGGCTGGCAACGAGGCGGCTCCGGCGGTATGAGGAGGCGTCTCTGGCGGCTGAGGAGGTGCCGGAGGTCGAGATGGCGGAGGAGGAGGCGGCGTCCATGGATGTGAAGGCAGTGGCTGAGGCCAGGGAGGCGGCCATGAAAAAGGTGAGTTCCCAACAACCTAAACCCTTCGATGGTGTGTGTGGTTGGATGTGGAAGCCCTATAGAGGGTGGATGTAGGGCGAAAGGCCCAAGAGAAATGCCGTTGGAGAAGGGTTGCTCCAGTCGGTGTTCGATTGAGAAAGCGACGGCTCACGACAATGTCGCGTTAGCCAATGGCAGTCTCGATGTGGTCGTGGTGTCCCTGGGTGTCGTGACAAGGTCGCGACGCATCGGGGCATCGCGACAAGGTCGCAATGCAATGGGTCGATGCGACCTCAGCCGAGACCTCATAATTTGTCTATTTTACTGACCAGTTGCTTCTTTTTTGTGCTTGTAGGGTGAGATGAGGGCCAGGGTCTCCTGGCTGCTCGTATTGGTGGTGTATCTGGCCCTCTCAGTATTTCAAATAGAGAGGTTGGAGGACATGGGATTTGGCGAGGTGCTGAGGATGGAGCAGATGAGGGCAGATGCCCCGCTGACCTAGGCACTAAGGAGTAGGTGGCACACAGAGGCGATCGCCTTCATGTTCTCATGGGGGCACATGATCCCCTATCTGTAGGACACGAGCAGATCACCAGGCTGAGGGTATATGGTCGCCCTGTGAGTGGGTTAACATACCCCTGCTATAGAGAGATAGCCTAGAGTGTCTTAGGACTGACAGTCGGGCGTTGGTCTTTCTTAGTCCCCAGGGTAGACCTAAAGGAGAGACTAGGTCTGAGCCAGACGGGTCGTGAGGTAGGGGAGACAACAGAAGAGCAACTGGACAAGCTGGTTAGAGGGTGGAGGAAGACCCTAGCTAGTGAGCCTGGCGCTAAGGTGGACCTGGACTTGCGTCACTTCCTCACATTCCTCCTCGGTAGACTTCTATTTTCCACGTGGGGTGACACAGTCCACTACCATTTCCTGCCACTTTTGGAGGATCTAGAAAGGGTAGGGGACTATGCTTGGGGTGCTGCCCTTCTGGCGCACCGGTTTGACAGTCTAGTGGCCTCTAATCGGTAGACGGTGATCAGTGGGTTCTTACCCTTCCTTCAGGTACTTCACTTTCTTTCCCCTTCCATTCATGAATTTCAATTTTTGCATATGTGATATGATCATGTGCTTCTCTTGCAGGTATGGACCAACCTTTACCTCCTAGGCCTGGGGTGGGGGACATTGGAGTGACCGGGATTTTTTCCCTTAGCGAGATGGTGGGTGTCGTGTCAAGACACGCACCCCATAGAGGAGTAGATGGCATCCATCCAGAACACCATTGACGTCTACCCGCAACTTGATGTAGGTACTACACCTTTTCTAGCTTCTAGCCGATTTCCTTAAATGCTTTGGACAGTAACAAGATGTGCTCTATGTTGTGCAGGTGGTGTGGCAGCCATATCTAGAGGGAGATGAGGTACAACCTGGTTGGAGCAGGCCCATCCCTACTTTGGTAGGGCGACGTGGGTGCATGCTCTCAACCTGGTGCTTCCTGTTCGTCTGCATCTGACTCAGTGGGCACTCGGGATGCGTCAGAGTGCCAT
Source organism: Colocasia esculenta (assembly GCA_014218235.1). Lineage (NCBI taxonomy): Eukaryota > Viridiplantae > Streptophyta > Magnoliopsida > Alismatales > Araceae > Colocasia > Colocasia esculenta. Next base: position 71,948,340 of record CM024761.1, on the reverse strand, counting down.
GGAGTTCCCCAGCCGAGGTAAGACACAAGATCTGGCCTGAGCTTTAGGGGTCTCCATGACACGACCGACTTGCATGAGAGGGCTGGGAGCAGGTCGCAGATTGGGAGCATCGGGGAACCGGGTCATATCCAACGCGCTGTACCTGCAGTCTTTCACCTTGATGTATGGGGCGAGGGTCTATAGGGGTGCCCAATGATAGGTAGACTTTTGATCTTGACCTGTGAAATGACATGATTTTGGTATTTCACAGGCGGATGTGATCAGACAAATTGAGTCGCTCCAGGCCCTGCTACACTCTGTCGGGTAGGACTGGGACATCGCCAGGAGAGAGGCCGACCAGCTTGTTGCCCAGCTAGCTAGCCCAGAGGGGGGGTGAATGGGTTATTAAAACTTCGATCTCTGATTAAAACCTGTTTACTGAAAGGATTGCACAACTTAATAACAAGGTTAGAGTTAGAGCAAACAAGACAACAATCACACAAAACACATCCACAAGACACAAGGATTTTTATCCTGGTTCGGAACTCCTCTCCACAGGAGACCTACGTCCAGTCCCTGAGCAATACCTCAGGATTTTACTACCAAGGGTACAATCCCCCTTAAGGATCCTTACACCCAGCCTCAACTGGTCTTCCTTCAGCCTGAAGGGAACAACAACCACCCTGGATACCACCAGGTCTTCCTTCGTCCAGAAGGGACAACAACCACCCTGGATACCACCAGGTCTTCCTTCGTCCAGAAGGGAACACAATCTAATAAGAAAAGAGTGTGGAAACAGGCTTCAGACTCTAGCTTGACTAGCTACACACTGAAGCTCTTAAGCCCCCGAGAGAGAAAGAGATTTTACAAGGTTTTTCTCTCCAAGGACTACACAAGCTCTCACAAATAAAAACTATTTTTGATCACAGAGAGCTAAGAGCTGAGAACAAGGTTGGAGTGGAAGCTTCGCTCTTGTTTCAATCTTCTGAGGACTCTAAGAGATGGATTTCTTTCTACTTCAGAAATCAAACGATGTTTCTCACTATCTCTTGTTTTCCGTCTTGAGTCTTCTATTTAAACTGCTGATTCAAATTCGAACGTTGAAGTGTCCGTTGTCTCTTATCCTTGTGTACGTTAGACTGGTCACAAAGGAAGCTTCTGATCGTCAGCCTTTTATCCTTGTGTACACGCCAAAGAGATGTCATAGAACTTTGTATCTTGTGTCCAACGTTGTCCAGATGAGTCTTGTCAGATATCTGTAAGCATATCATCAATAAATAGAAGACAGCTAAGACTGCTGTCTATTGTTAGTTGAGATGGAACAGATATTGCAGTATATAGCAAAGCTCCTTTCTGTCTAAAAAAGTACGTAGACAGAGTAGCATAGAAATGGAAGATATTGTCTGCATGCATGGGAGATACGATCAGAGAGCATTTAATGCATAGCAGTCAACGGACAAGATATGACTTTGACTTTTCAACGCTGTTAAAAGGCATTATACTGATGCATCAAGAAATTCGATAAAAAGAATCTTGCTGACTTATGAAATCGTTATGAATTATAGCAAGTCGTTATGAACTGTAAGGAAATCGTTGTGATAACTTATGAAGTCGTTACAACAAGCAGGTCGTTGCGAGTTCTGAAGAAATCGTTACAAGAAATCGTTATGACTATGAGTTGTAAGGAAATCGTTACACGAAATCGTTATGATTATCAAGTTGTAAGGAAATCGTTACACGAAATCATATACAAAGCAAGGCGTTATGATCAGTGAAGAAATCGTTATGAACTCTAAAGAAATCGTTATGAAGTCTAAAGAAATCGTTATGACTATAGAGTCGTTGCGAGTTCTAAAGAAATCGTTACGAGGTCTAAAGAAATCGTTACGGCTAGAGAGTCGTTGCGAGTTTCTAAAGAAATCGTTACGAGGTCTAAAGAAATCGTTACGGCTAGAGAGTCGTTGCGAGTTTCTAAAGAAATCGTTACGAGGTCTAAAGAAATCGTTACGGCTAGAGAGTCGTTGCGAGTTTCTAAAGAAATCGTTACGAGGTCTAAAGAAATCGTTACGGCTAGAGAGTCGTTGCGAGTTTCTAAAGAAATCGTTACGATATCGATTGTTTTGAGTTTTCCGGTCAAAGAGGAAATCGTTCTGCTTATCAAAGAAGTCGATACAAAGACTTGGATAGAAGTGATGAGACTTACCAGATTGTCTTGAACTTTCATTTTCTTTTATTTCCTGTTCTCAAGGCTCAAGAAATCCATTAGTGTTATTTTGTTAATCATCAAAATTAATATATAAATAAATGGAAATATTTATTATGGGGACAGTTTGGTCATCAATCTCCCCCTTTTTGATGATGACAAAATATATAAACATCATACAAAAAATGAAATATGTTTTTCAGATTTACGTTAGTTGTCTCCCCATTTGTCATTAAGCAAAAAGATAAGCTGAGATGTGAGCTGGAGTAGGAGAGAAGGAGGGTTGAGATGAAGTAGAGGATGAGGAAGGTTGGGTGCGAGGCATGGGATGTTTTATGGTTGGTGGAGCAGGAGGTGCAGTAGAAGGAGATGAAGGTGTGGAGAGGGTTGGAGTGGCAAGAGATGAAGTATCAGGGGCCTTGGAGACTGACACTGGCTCTTTCCCTTTGGCCTGACTCTCTCTGACTGCTGGAGAGGGTCCTGAAGACCCTGAGGCTGCCACTGGTCCGGGTAACCTCACGACTGATGGCCCTGATGGCCCTGACCCTTGAACTGGTGGCCCTGTTGGCCGAGAGACTTTGCTGGAGGCCCTGGTGGCCTAGGAACTTCAGCTGGACTGCTCTGAGTGGGGGCAGGAGGGACACCACTAGACCTTGAAAGATTAGCCAGCAAATTCTTCATATCAGACATTTCTTTATTGAAATACCTCATTGCATTTCTTATTGAGGATACGTCTGAGGAGGTTGAAACTTGATTTGAAACAATTCCTTGTATGCTAGACTGAACTGATGCCAAGATCTCTCCTTGGGCTTTTAACAAGGCCATAACATGCTTCAAGTTCACTTTTCTAGGACCCTTCCTTGACCTTCTGTGAACAATTCTCTTCTGCTTACCTTGCTGAGAGACAGGCTCCTCTACATTTAAATTGCTTGCACTTGGGCCTTCACTAACATCAACCTTGGCGGGAGCTGGGATTTTCTGAGTAGGTGAAACATTTCAGGAAAATCTTCATTCACAGGCTTCTCAAACTCAGCTTGCTCCCCCTGAATGGGAGCAGGGACTTCAATACTTTCTTGCTCCCCCTGAGCAGGAGCTTCTTCCAAGACAACTTTCTCCAAGTGGCCTTCTGCCACTGATTCAGACTGAACTTCAGTATGGCCTGCTGCCATAACTTCTTCATCAGGTCCACCTGCCTTAGAAGAGACTGAGATGGAGGGAATGGAATCCAATACCTCTCTTAAAATAGAGGCGACTAAGGTGGTGGGCAAGGAATCTGCCACACCAGCTGCACCCTCTTCCAATTGAGCTTCGGATTGGCATCCCACAGCTGACTCTACTGGTTCTTGCTCTGCTTGATTTGCTGCTGCTTGCTCTGCTGGATCTGCTGCTGCTTGCTCTGCTGGATCTGCTTGCTCTACTCTACTGCTTCTTACTCTGCTGCTGCTTCTGGAATATCTGCAATAACTGCTTCTCCTTCAGCCACAGAGGATTTTGACCAAACTCCTTCTTGCACTGAAAAACCACTTTTCTTCAGGTTTCTGGACCTTATAGACTGGCCCATCTTTTCAGCTACCGCACCTGACAAATCTACTCCAAAGTGCTTGAAAATCTTGGTCAGTAGATGAGCATACGGAAGGGAAACATTCAACTTGCTCTTTGTTTCCCATAACTGAGCATGTGCAAACATCATTCGCTCAATCATCACTGCGGCCAGGTTTATTTCTTTGTTCTGGATTGCCCAGAACATTATGTCCGAATCTGCCCTAGTACATGAAGAAAAGGTAGCACTACGAGGTACTAAGATTTGGCAGACTATAAAGTGAAGCAATCTATTGAATGCGGACATCTGATTAATATCAAGCTTCCCATCCTTCAACTTAAATCCTGGACCGATAATCCCGAGACCTTTGACTTCATCATTCACAGAGTGAATGCCACTAAATCCAGAGGTCTTCACTCCAAACAAATCACGCAAAAGCTCATGGGTTATTCTGATTTGGATGCCCTTGACAGAGGAAACAAGGGACCCATCTGCTTCTGACTTCAGACAAATGTAGAAGGCTTTTACCAAGTCCGGGTAGCTTACCTCACTGAAGGTGACCACATCCATCCATTGCAATCTTCTTAGAGTATCAACTAGCCTGGCCATGCCATTCTTCTCAAGATTCTGAACATCCACTGCCTTATTTCCGCAAATCTTCGTCTTCACAAACGTAAATCTTTCTTGCTCCTTGGGGATAAATACTCAGCACTGTAGCCCCCAACACTTCCGGAGATCAACGGAGCGGCCATGGGTGCAGAGAAGAAAAGATTCTGGAAGGGAGGATGATGGAAGGGACGGAAGTTCTCGAAGGAATTCTTCGCGGGAAGAGAAGAAGGCTTCGAAAGTTGCAGAGAGTCGATCCCAAAATCGTTAGGGCATCGGCTTTGGGTGAACAGATAGAGAATAAAAAAGGGTAAAGGTAGAAGACGAGTCGATCCCAGAGCGATTTGAGTAAAATAATATTACTTTATTGAACGGAGGAGCGCCAAAGGCGGTAAAGATAGAAAGCGACAAAAAGATTTGACAAGTCAAACAACTTTCCACACAGAAGCGGTCAAAGCATATAGATAACTGAGTTTTGCTTAACTTTAACGGAGAGAGAACTTTCATTTAATCTGAAAAATTTATATGTCAATAAAATCACAGAAATTCTTTCACAAATTGCACATCCCTAGTTCCCTTCTAAGAGATGTAAATCTCTCTTCAGGTAGGGCTTTTGTGAAGATATCTGCCAATTGACCATTTGTATCTATAAACGAAATTTCTAAATTACCACTAGCTACATGGTCTCGAATAAAATGATATCTTACCTCAATGTGCTTCGTCCTTGAGTGTTGAACTGGATTTTTGGTGAGGTTGATGGCACTTGTATTATCACACAATAGAGGAATTGATTTGATGTGAATGCCGAAATCTTCAAGTTGTTGCTTTATCCAAAGAAGTTGTGTACAGCAACTTCCAGCAGCAACATATTCCGCCTCAGCTGTTGATAGAGCTACTGAATTTTGTTTCTTGGATGTCCATGATATTAGGCATCCTGCAAGAAACTGACAACATCCACTGGTGCTCTTTCTATCTACTTTGCAACCAGCATAATCAGCATCTGAATATCCTATTAGATTTATCTCACAAGATCTAGGATACCAGAGACCTAAGTCATGAGTTCTAGCTAAATATCTAAATATTCTTTTTACAGAAATTAAGTGAGACTCTCTAGGGTCTGCCTGATATCTAGCACACATGCATACACTGAACAAAATGTCTGGTCTACTGGCAGTTAAGTAAAGTAATGATCCTATCATACCTCGATAATTCTTTTGATCTACCTTTTACCTTTTTGATCACTGTCCATTCTGGTTGATGTGCTCATTGGAGTTGATAATGGCTTTGCATCTTCAAATCCAAATTTCTTCAACAGCTCTTTGGTGTACTTTGCTTGACAGATATGAGTGCCATCCTTCCCTTGCTTGATTTGCAATCCAAGGAAGTAGCTTAACTCCCCCATCAAGCTCATTTCGAATTCTCCCTGCATAAGCTTTTCAAAGTACTTGCAAAGAGATTCATCAGTAGATCCAAAAATAATATCATCTACATAGATTTGTACAAGAAGTATATGTTTAACCTTAGATTTTATAAATAATGTACTATCTACTTTACCTCTAGTGAAACCATGATTTAATAAGAAAGTACTGAGCCTTTCATACCAGGCTCTAGGAGCTTGCTTTAAACCATATAAAGCCTTATGTAGTTTAAATACATGATTTGGAAATTCAGTGTCGTCAAAACCTGGAGGTTGTTCAACATAAACTTCCTCCTTGATGAAACCATTTAAAAAGGCTGATTTGACATCCATTTGAAAAAGTTTTAAATCAAGTGCAGATGCATAAGCAAGTAAAATCCTAATGGCCTCAAGTCTAGCTACAGGTGCATAAGTTTCATCGAAATCTATGCCTTCCTCTTGGGAGTAGCCTTGAGCCACCAATCTGGCTTGTTCCTTAAGATTATTCCAGACTCATCCAGTTTATTTCTGAACACCCACTTGGTGCCAATAACTGAATGATTGGATGGTCTAGGAACAAGTGACCATACTTGGTTTCTCTTGAACTGATTTAGTTCATCTTGCATGGCTAATATCCAAGATTCATCAGATAAAGCTTCATTGACTGTCTTAGGCTCTACTTGAGAAACAAATGCTAAATAGTCGCATGGAATTACATTACCTCTAGTTCTTACCCCTACAGATGGATCACCAATGATGTTTTCAGGAGGGTGATCTTTCTGATATCTCCATTCCTTTGGAAGATCTTCATGTTGGATTTCTGTTTGCTGCAGTTCTTCCAGAGTTGGATCCTCTTTGTCCTTAATTGAAGTATTCTTTAATTTTTCGGACAAGTCATCTGCATCATCAATGTCACTAATTTCTTCCTTTTCAAGGAAGGGTTAGATTCATCAAAAATAACATGTACTGATTGTTCAATCAATAAGGAACGTTTATTGAAAACTCTATAACCTTTGGGTTTAGAAGAGTACCCCATGAAGATGCCTTCATCTGATTTGGCATCCAACTTACCAATGTCCCTTTTTCCATTGTTATGGATGAAGCAAGGACATCCAAATATTCTGAAATGGCTAATCTTTGGCTTCTTTTCTTGTAGAGTTCATAAGACGTCTTTTTCAGAATTGGCCTGATCATCACTCTATTTATGATATAACATGCAGTGTTGATAGCTTCGGCCCAGAAATATCTTGGCAGATCATATTCTGACAACATGGTTCTTGCCATATCCAAAAGAGTTCTGTTTTTCCTCTCAGCAATTCCATTCTGTTGAGGTGTCCTTGGAGCTGAGAAGTTGTGCTCAATTCCTTGATCATCACAGAACTTTGTAAACTTTTCATTCTGAAACTCACCACCATGATCTGATCGAATAGAGACAATTGAGAATTTCTGATCTTTCTGAACTTTCTTACTGAAGCTGACAAAATTTTCAAATGTGTCATCTTTGTGCTCTAAAAGGATACCCAAGTGAATCTTGAATAATCATCAACTATTACAAATCCAAAATTCTTTCCTCCCAAATGGTATTCATTGGCCCAAATAAATCCATGTGAAGTAGTTCTAAGGGCTTTGAGGAGGTTACTACAGTCTTTGATTTGAAGGAGCTCTTGGTGTGCTTTCCTCTTGCACAAGGTCTGCAAATGCTATCCAATCTGAAATTTACCTTTGGCAGTCCTTCAACTAGTTTTCTCTTTCTGAGCTTGTTCAACCCATCCAAGCTGCAGTGGCCCAATCTTCTGTGCCACAACTCAGTTGATTGATCTTTACTAGCTGCCAGACACACATCTTGATCCTTGAGTTTCTCGAGATATAGAACATACAAATTTCTTTCTCTGTAGGCTTCAAATATGACTGCACCATCCTTTAAGATACTGCATTTTGATTCTTGAAACTGAATTTGATGGCCTTTGTCACACAACTGGCTGATGCTGATGAGATTGTGCTTTAACCCTTTGACCAGCATTACATCTTCTATAACTGATTTTCCTTTGATGTTCACAGACCCGCTTCCTATCACAGTCCCTTTTCCATTATCTCCATAGGTGACTGTACCTTCTTCAGCTTGGAGATCAACAAATATCTTCTTGTTGCCTGACATATGCCTTGAGCACCCACTATCCAAATACCATTTGGATGCTCGAGGGTTAACCTGAAATGAGAACATCAAGCTTTAGGTACCCAAATTCTTTTGGGTCCTGATTGGTTAGTATCATCAACTTTACCTTTTAATATCCATTTTTTATGTCTTGTTGGGCATGTAATTTTAATATGTCCTAACTTGTTGCAGTGACTGCAGCAGGATAACTTAGTCACTTTTTCTATATATTTGAAATCAGCTTTGTATGCTATATCTTGTTCGGGTACAAATTTTGGTGTTGGATATGTTTTAGGGTATATTATGGTTTCTTCATTGTCTGGGGGTGTATATCCTAATCCATTTTTCTTTTTACCCGATCTCCTAGCACCTTTTAATATTAAAGAGTTTTTACCATTTGTGAATTTCTCTAGTGTACTTGATAGATTATCATTTTCTTTATTTAGTCTTTCTATTTCTATTTAAATTCACCTAAGTCTTCTTGTTTTTCTAGAAGATTTATTTTCTTATTTTTCTCTTTTAAATCTTCACATAATAATTCATTTCTTCTTTTATGTTCAGTAATTTGTTTTTCAAGTTCTTCATTTTCTGTTCTTAGGTCTGAGTTTGTATTTTCTAAGCAGATTATATTTTTCTTACTAGTTTTAAGTAATTTGCATACTTCTTTGTATTTTTCATAAAGTTCATTAAAAGCATTTTCCAAATTATCAGAATCTGAATCATTGCATGAATCAAAAGAAGAGTCAGAGGTTACCTTGTCTTCGGTGTTGGCCATGAGAGCCAAGTTGGCTTCTTCACCTTCACTGCTCGAGCTTGACTCACTGTCTGAGTCACTGCTGTTCTCCCAAGCAGCTGCCATTGCTTTCTTTCTGTACTTCTTAAATCTTCTGAAGTTGTCCTTCTTGTGATCACTCTTTTTGATCATGGGACAATCTGCCTTGATGTGTCCAGGCTTCTTGCATTCATAACAATCACTTCTCCTTTCTTTTGATCCTTTACTTCTGGTTTTCTAAAGTCTTTGTTTTTCTTAAAAAATTTCTTCCGGACTGATATTTTTTCTTTGCTAGAATCCTTTGAAGTCTTCGAGACAGCATGGCTTCTTCATCATCACTGTCTTTACTACTCTCACTATTATCCAAAGATTCTTCTGAATTATCTTCACTTGCTTTGAGAGCATTTGATTGTTTCCTTCTGCTGGAGGATTCTCCTAATCTCTCCATGTTTATCTCGTGAGCCATGAGAGATCCTATTAGCTTTTCCAATGACATTAATTTTAAATCATTGGCTTCTTCAATGGCTGTTACCTTCGGAGTCCAAGAAGATGGTAAAGATCTGAGGACTTTTCTAACCATATCTGGTGCATTATAGACCTTTCCCAAACCGGCTAATCCATTTGTGATGTCAGTGAATCTGCTGAACATTTGAGTTATTGATTCACCTGTCTGCATCTGAAATCTTTCATATTGAGCTACTAGAATATCAATTCTTGTCTCCTTTACCTTGTCTGTCCCTTCATAGGTAATTTGAGCTTTTCCCACATCTCCATTGCGGACTTGCAGGCTGAGACTCTATTGAACTCTTTCTTGCTTAGGGCACAGCATAATATGCTCTTGGCTTTGCAGTTTAAGGATATTCTTTTCCTATCATCATCTGTCCACTGAGCCTTAGCGTTTGTGACCAAAAGATCACCTTCTTCTACAATGGACCAGATTGTGTAATCATGACCTTGTAGAAAATATTCCATTCTAGTCTTCCAGTATGTGTAATCTTCTCCATCGAACAAGGGAGGCCTGTTGACTGACTGACCTTCGAAGTTACTTTGGGCTGCCATTGATCTTTGCTCTTCAGATCGTTGGATCTTCTTCTTTGTCGAAGAGACGAGCTCTGATACCACTTGTTGCCCAGCTAGCTAGCCCAGAGGGGGGGTGAATGGGTTATTAAAACTTCGATCTCTGATTAAAACCTGTTTACTGAAAGGATTGCACAACTTAATAACAAGGTTAGAGTTAGAGCAAACAAGACAACAATCACACAAAACACATCCACAAGACACAAGGATTTTTATCCTGGTTCGGAACTCCTCTCCACAGGAGACCTACGTCCAGTCCCTGAGCAATACCTCAGGATTTTACTACCAAGGGTACAATCCCCCTTAAGGATCCTTACACCCAGCCTCAACTGGTCTTCCTTCAGCCTGAAGGGAACAACAACCACCCTGGATACCACCAGGTCTTCCTTCGTCCAGAAGGGAACAACAACCACCCTGGATACCACCAGGTCTTCCTTCGTCCAGAAGGGAACACAATCTAATAAGAAAAGAGTGTGGAAACAGGCTTCAGACTCTAGCTTGACCAGCTACACACTGAAGCTCTTAAGCCCCCGAGAGAGAAAGAGATTTTACAAGGTTTTTCTCTCCAAGGACTACACAAGCTCTCACAAATAAAAACTATTTTTGATCACAGAGAGCTAAGAGCTGAGAACAAGGTTGGAGTGGAAGCTTCGCTCTTGTTTCAATCTTCTGAGGACTCTAAGAGATGGATTTCTTTCTACTTCAGAAATCAAACGATGTTTCTCACTATCTCTTGTTTTCCGTCTTGAGTCTTCTATTTAAACTGCTGATTCAAATTCGAACGTTGAAGTGTCCGTTGTCTCTTATCCTTGTGTACGTTAGACTGGTCACAAAGGAAGCTTCTGATCGTCAGCCTTTTATCCTTGTGTACACGCCAAAGAGATGTCATAGAACTTTGTATCTTGTGTCCAACGTTGTCCAGATGAGTCTTGTCAGATATCTGTAAGCATATCATCAATAAATAGAAGACAGCTAAGACTGCTGTCTATTGTTAGTTGAGATGGAACAGATATTGCAGTATATAGCAAAGCTCCTTTCTGTCTAAAAAAGTACGTAGACAGAGTAGCATAGAAATGGAAGATATTGTCTGCATGCATGGGAGATACGATCAGAGAGCATTTAATGCATAGCAGTCAACGGACAAGATATGACTTTGACTTTTCAACGCTGTTAAAAGGCATTATACTGATGCATCAAGAAATTCGATAAAAAGAATCTTGCTGACTTATGAAATCGTTATGAATTATAGCAAGTCGTTATGAACTGTAAGGAAATCGTTGTGATAACTTATGAAGTCGTTACAACAAGCAGGTCGTTGCGAGTTCTGAAGAAATCGTTACAAGAAATCGTTATGACTATTGAGTTGTAAGGAAATCGTTACACGAAATCGTTATGATTATCAAGTTGTAAGGAAATCGTTACACGAAATCATTATACAAAGCAAGGCGTTATGATCAGTGAAGAAATCGTTATGAACTCTAAAGAAATCGTTATGAAGTCTAAAGAAATCGTTATGACTATAGAGTCGTTGCGAGTTTCTAAAGAAATCGTTACGAGGTCTAAAGAAATCGTTACGGCTAGAGAGTCGTTGCGAGTTCTAAAGAAATCGTTACGAGGTCTAAAGAAATCGTTACGGCTAGAGAGTCGTTGCGAGTTTCTAAAGAAATCGTTACGAGGTCTAAAGAAATCGTTACGGCTAGAGAGTCGTTGCGAGTTTCTAAAGAAATCGTTACGAGGTCTAAAGAAATCGTTACGGCTAGAGAGTCGTTGCGAGTTTCTAAAGAAATCGTTACGATATCGATTGTTTTGAGTTTTCCGGTCAAAGAGGAAATCGTTCTGCTTATCAAAGAAGTCGATACAAAGACTTGGATAGAAGTGATGAGACTTACCAGATTGTCTTGAACTTTCATTTTCTTTTATTTCCTGTTCTCAAGGCTCAAGAAATCCATTAGTGTTATTTTGTTAATCATCAAAATTAATATATAAATAAATGGAAATATTTATTATGGGGACAGTTTGGTCATCACAGCTGGTAAGTACCAACTCAGACTTCGGTAAATACCTGTTTCTTTAGCTTAAATGCGGTCAAGTGCTTCATGTTTAGCGTGCAGTTTTGGGGAGGCTGAGGACGTCACAGGTGGGTGCGTCCTTGTCTCAGGCAGCAGTAGGGATCCATAGTCCGACCTCACCAATCAGTTGGCAGGTGCCCTCAGGAGGGCAGAGGAGGCAGAGGCAACATTGGAGAAGAGGGTAAGTGTGACTCGAACCTGATCACTTTTCAATTAAAGATTGCATGATGACATGATTTAATACAGGTTGCAGAGTTGAGGACCTCCACTGGCCAGGTCGATATAGCGATAGCAGCGACGGCCAGTGGAGTCTCCAGGTGGAGGCGGAGGCGGTAGCAGCTGAAATGGCTCAGTGACGCCTCCAGGTGGAGACGACGGTGACGCAGGTGGGGGAGCTAACATGGGAGCTAGCGACGCTGCGGGTGCAAGGGTTTTCAGCGGACCAGGCAGAGCTAACCCGGTTGCATGCCGAGACATCTACGCAGCAGATCTGCATCGACGAGCTCCAGAGCTTGGTGACAGCGATTGGCCAGAGCCAGAGCAGAAGCAAGAGTGGAGCGAGCAACGCCTCAGTGAACCAGTATTTTCTAGGTTCCTCCAGCCACAAGAGGAACGAGGAGGAGGAGAGGCGCCGTGAGGGAGAGACGAGCGCTAGGAGTGTGAGGGGCAGTGGTGATATGCCACCTCTGCCTAAGAGACATGAGGGATCCAGGGAGAGTGGTGGTGGACAGTGAGGAGTTTGTGAGCCACGTCCCCTTTAATCTTGTACATAATGTTCATACTTAGTGGATAAATTGCTTTTGTGCCCATATTGAGAATGTCAAATGGTATGCGATTAACACGAGTGTGTAAATAGTTGCTCTGCTCAAAACATCCTGTCCCTGCACACTCAATAAACCAAGTTAGATCTGCTCTTTGGCTCAGCCCCTTGCATTAGAAATGTTTGACTTTAACTTGATGATAGTCAAGGGGCTGAGCCTTATTAAATATGCTAAAATAGAAAGTAATAATAAATGCTAAAAGAACGATATGTACACATAAATTTATTTATTTTTTTACTTTTTATATTTTCATATTTTTTGGATTTTTTGGTTTTCTATTTTTTTTGGATTTTTTAGATTTTCTATTTTTTTAGATTTTTGGATTTCTTATAGCAGCAATACCTACATTTGAGTGCTTAGCCAAGGATCTCATCCCTTTCCTCTCGTTGTCAAACATCCCCTGAGTGCAGCGTGCATTTGTTTTTTTAGCAACCTCTTGGTTGATTTCCCCTAGTTGTTAGTGTTCCTACACGGACCAGGCGAGGGAGTGTTCCAGCCATTAGTAAGGGTAGGAAGATATAGGGGTATGACTTAGTGTCGGATCTCGGGATCCCGTTTTGTTGACCGGTTAGGGTGTATCTCATGTGAATTCCATTTGTATCTAGAGACTTTATGGCCATTGATTTTGTTTGGGACATGTGTATGACCGGGCTCAAGGGCGTCCAGCTTCGAACTGTATACCACTCTTTTCCATGCCCCTATTCTTCATTTTGATGCATTTGCTTTTCTATATTTTCATCATTTCTTTCTTTTTCAAGCCTAATTGACCATCTCTATTTGAGATTTCATTTACACATGATCTACCCCCCTCTCTGTCTTCAAACTGGCTACCAATCTGCCCCTGCGCCTTGTCCGAGTAAGAGGAGAATAGACCTTCACATCCCCTACACAAGGGCTAAGCAATAACACATTTGTCTAAAGGACATTCGGCGGTGGGTTGTCATGTCGTGTGTGTTGACTGAACAAAGGGGGTGTTTAACAACCATGAAAGGATAAGAAATCCCAGGACTACTGGTACTCCTTGTATAGTAGTGCCGCTATAGAAACTCTTTTATTAAAGGTAGAATCTTTTAAGATACAAACCATTCCACGGGTGAGAGAGCTCCTCACCATCGGCATTCACTAGCCTGTAGGCGTTCCCATGGTACACTTCTTTGACTAAATACGACCTTTCTAATTAGCTTGCAATTTAGACCTAGGACCTTCAAGTTTTATGAAAATTCACTTCAAAACCTTGTCTCCCTCTTGAAATTTGCATTCAATCACTTTCTTTTGAAACGACCTTGAGAGTGTGCTTTGATATGAAAGCATATGATCGGCTGCGGCCAGACGCCATTCATCTAAGAGTTATAGCTATGTAAGTAGCACCTCTCGACATTCTTCGAGATTAAGTTCTTATCCAGTTGTATCCTTAACAAAGGGATGAGTATCTCATATGGAACTACTGCCTCCATCCATAAGAAAGTGAAAAGAGAGTTTTCCCCGTGGGTATGTGGACAGAGGTACGGTAGGCCCAAAGATCCTCGATCAGTTTCTCAGGCCAATCAGCAAATTTGTGAGACTCACAAGTTTTCTTTAAAATTTTAAAAAGTGTTTTGTTTATAGCTTTGGCTTGATCGTTGCCTTGCGGATAGTACGAAGACGAATGATGCAGCGAAATATTGAATTTCTTACATAAGTCCTGAAGCTCTTATGATATGAATTGTGGTCCATTGTCGGTGACGATGCCACTTGGCACTCCAAATCGTGAGATGATGTTCTTCATGATGAATCAACACATGGTTGATCTTTTGATCTCTGCGAATGCTTCAGCTTTGGCCCACTTGGTGAAATACTCAGTAGCAGTGAGGATGAATGATTTCTGTTTGATTTGAGCATTAGAATCACCAAGGGGTCTAATGATATCAAAGTCCCACATGGAGAAAGGCCAAGGACATGATAGTGGATGTAAGGAGGAGATGGGGGCATGGATTTTGTTAGCATGGAGCTGGCATTTGACCCACCTATGGACATAGATGGCACAATCTTCTTCTAAGGTTGGCCAGTAATAGCCCTACCTAAGGATCTTCTTAGCTAACATCTGGCTATTCACATTCCCTCCACTCACTAGCGTGGGCTCCTTCCACTACCATCCAAGCTTCTTCACCATGCAATCATCTAAGGAGCACCGTTTAGGGTGCGTCTATACAACACTTCTCCGACAATGGTATACCTTAGCGCTGCCCTACGGATGGCTCTTCCATCTTCAGATTTTGCTTCTTCCGGGAAGGTACCGTCCTTGCAGAATTGCTCAATTCTCATGGTACCATGGCCTTTCTTCTTCCATTATCTCTCCTAACTCCATAAGCATCACTTCCTTCGCTTCCCTTCACTCTGCCTTCACAATTAAAGAGTTCCTGAGGTTGTCGAACCAAGGATCCTGAGTTGATGGTGCTTC
Source organism: Colocasia esculenta (assembly GCA_014218235.1). Lineage (NCBI taxonomy): Eukaryota > Viridiplantae > Streptophyta > Magnoliopsida > Alismatales > Araceae > Colocasia > Colocasia esculenta. The sequence continues at coordinate 71,933,288 of CM024761.1, read as the reverse complement.
TAACCTCTGGACAATGATAGTCTTAGCACTCTGGCTGAGAGGGAAGGAGAGGGATGTGGCCCACGATGCCAAGGCATCAACCAAGATATTCTAAGAGCGAGGAGTGTGAATTTGAGTTTGCTAATTGTTAGTTCTTAGAGTGTGACCAAATCTTGATAAGGCTTGAGTTAGGGTCACGAGTACGGTAAGTATAAAGGACCTGCCGAAAGACGAGCTGAGAGTCTCCTATGATCTTGAGTTGACGAGTGCCTAGGAGATAGGCGCGTTTAAGACCATCTAGGAGAGCTTCATACTCAAAGATGTTGTTGGTGGTAGGGAACTAGAGTTGATATGCTAAGGGAATGGTGATTCCTTCTGGGGTGAGCAGAACAACCCCTATGCCCCGTCCCCTAGAATTCAGAGTTCCATCGAAATGAAGTGACCAGAAGGAAACGCGAGAGATGAGTGATAGGTTTTCATTTGGAAAACCCTCTTGGACCGTGTCACTATGAGAAGAGGAAAGTGAGCAAGGTGCTCGGCAATAGCATACCCCTTTATAGCCTTCTGGACCACAAAGGTGATGTCGAACTGAGATAGGAAGCTTTGTAAGGGTGCTAATCTGTTGGTGAGGACTGGCTTCTCTAGGAGGTATCTAATAGGATCCATCATAGAGATCAATCACACTTGATGGGCTAGGAAGTAGTGCTTCAGTTTTTGCACTACCCACACTAGCGCTGCACATGTTTTCTCCATAGCTGTGAGCTTGAGCTCGACAGGATTGAATAGCCTAGACAAGTAATAGACTGCCCTTTTTTTGCTAGTTTCATCATGTTGTGCAAGGACAGCTCCTAGGGAGTCCTCAATAGGTGATAGATACATGGTCAAGGGTTTTCTTGGGATAGGAGCCTGCAGCACGAGTGGATTCATTAGATAACTCTTGAGTTCATCGAAGGCTTCTTGGCACTTAGTATTGCATTCAAATTCTACCGCCTTTCAAGAGTTCATAGAAGAGACAACATCTTTGGGAATGTTGAGATATAAATCACTTTATGAACTGTAGTCGACCAATCAATCCTCGAAGTTCAGATATGTTCTTAGGAGGAGGCATCTCACCTATTGCCTTGGCCTTGTTTGGGTCTATTTGAATCCCACGCTTACTAACTATAAACCCTAAAAGCTTGCCCGAGGAAACCGCAAATACACACTTCTTCAGATTCATCTTCAATTGATACTCTCGTGCGCGTTGAAACACTTTGGAAAGTACGGAGAGTGTTCCCTTCGGGTTTGAGACTTCACCACAATATCATCCATGTAAACCTCAACATGAATGAGAATCATATCGTGGAAGATTGCCAACATTTCCCTTTGATAAGTGGTGCCGACGTTCTTCAATCCGAATGGCATAACCACGTAGTAATAAGTTCCCCAGGGCATGGTGAAGGATGTTTTCTCTTGGCCCTCTGGGGCTAGACGGATCTGATTATAACCTGAATAACCGTCCATGAATGAAAGAGTTTCGAACATAGTGGTGTTATCATTCAACACATCCAAGTGAGGCAATGGGACATCATCTTTAAGACATGCTCAATTTATGTCCCAGAAGTCTATGCAAATCTGCACTCTTCCATCCTTCTTCATAACTGAGACTATGTTGGCCATCTATAGTGGATAGAGTACTACATGAATGAACCTAGCTTTGCATAGTTTGTCAATCTCCTCATAAAATCTTCAATGCTATGTGAGGGTGGAATCGCCTCAATTTTTGTTTCACAGCTCTTGCCCTTGGTTTCAAGATTAACCTATGTTCCACCAATGCAGGGTCAATGCCGGGCATTTCCTCATATGACCAAGCAAACAAGTCTCTGTACTCCCTCAGCATCTCTATACGGATGACTTCTTCCTCAAGAGGGAGACTGGATGTAACGCCTCGAAAATTTAATTGATTAAAAATTAAGGAAAATAGTAAATTAATAAAGATGTCCAAATAAAAATGAAATAAAAATATTAGCTAGACTCCCAAGTTGAGAAATCAGCTATTCATTCTTATTGAGCCAAACCACTCTTAGTGGACCAAAGAACAAACCCAATAGCATTAAAATCCCAAAATTCGTAGGAATAAATGGACATAAATTGGAAAGGGCAATTAGGGTAAAATCCAAGGTAGTTAGACTCCTATGGTAACCTAAATTCATGTACTCCAATGGGAAGGGGATACCTCAAATCTTGGTAGGGGCCATGCAAAAACCGCAACCAACCTTTCCTAGTCACATTAGGACTTGAATCAACCCTAATTCTATAAATAATCATCATAAGACTCTTTGGGAAGGTTACCATCGTGTGAGGTCGTGAGGACGAGCTAGGGCACTAGGAGGGGAGGAGAACGACCACAACCCGAGCTTCTTCTCCAACGTTGCACTGCTTCCACCTGGAGAAGACATCTCTTAGAACCAACCAAAGGTAGGTGTTCTTGTGCTTGAAGTAAACGTAGCACATACCCTGGAAAGCGCATTGAGTCTAGTTTCATATGCACTATTTTTTCCTAATTTTTATTGACCATGCTATGAGTATTAAGCGTTTTCCAAGAGTCGCGCATGATTAGGCCTTTATGTGTTCTTATTGTGTTTCACACAAACCGAGGCCAAATCAGGTCAAACCAAAATCGTAGTTCTCTTCTACTCATCGTACCCACATCTTTCATGTTCATAGTTTTATTCCAGGAGCCCTAGATCTTGAGTTATAAGTGTTGCATGCATGATTACCCAGTTTTTTACTGTTTTCAGTTGAAACCCTAAAACGCGACCATTCCAGACGTCACATTCTTCTTTGCATGAACGTGACATACTACATCGTCACGTTTCTATAAAAGGCGATAGAACATTCCGTCGTGTTTACCTTTTCCTGACCGTTTTACACATAAAACTGTGTGTCGTATAGGTTTCAGTGCCGGTCTTGAACGCGACGGGACATGCATTCGTAATTTGACCAATTTTCACGCCCAAGTTTTTGCACTATTTTTATATTCGGATTTTTAAGTCAACTCTTGAACACGTATATAGATATCGCGATTCAAAAATCATAGCAACATATCAGCCTGTCGCGACATGAAGGCGACAGACCTAACCGTCGCGTTTCTGAATTAGTAATTGTTCCGACATCGATTCCGGTTGGAAAAGGTGACGATTTGTCCTGTCGCGGTTTAAACGTGACAGGTATGCCTGTCGCAATTCTGAAATTTTGCACAGTGTTGTGTTTCGTCTCGGTAAGGTCCTTTGAAGTGCAACGACTGAACCCGTCGCGATTTATAGGCTGACCCGAGACTGTTTTATTGAGTTGTACAGTCAACCATATGCATGTCGTGTTGCTATACCATGTCATTTAGTCAGTCAAAAGCCTAAAAGTTGTCAATCTACAGGAAAGCTATAAGAATATGAACTGTCATTCTAAGTGCTCGTAATGATACTTGATTCTATGTACCATGTGAATATCATTGTGTTGTCTATACTCTATCTTGTTCATAATTGAAAAGTGCTATATGTTAAAATTACAACAACCATGTGATAGACCGAATTGCATACATGTCATGCTTGCTTGTTATAAGCTTTTTGTCTTGTTTTAGACCGATGGATTGTGATATTGAGACACATCTACACGACACTGCACATATAGGCAGCCCTCTCTTGGGGATTTGGAAACTCTTAGCCAGCCATCCGTATCGGCAGACTAATGACATTTTCTCTAAGACCTCCGTAAATCTCCGTACTCCGTGGATTCCCTCGTGGAGACCGAGTTGGTTGTATCATTGAAGTTCCATAAGATAGAAAGCACCTCTATTCTTATCTACTTCTCGTGAGAGTGATTTGATACATTGAAACCAAGCCATTAATGTAAATCTTGAACTAAAGTAATTAAGTCGTTATGCTGCCGAAATTTATTCTGAATCATGTCCACTTGCCTTGTTCCTTATAATCATTGACATGATCTTTAGTTCATAATTGTCCATTGCTTGAAAATCATGTTGGCCATAAATGAATGAATGGAATTACCAGAAAATATTTGAACTTCGGTTCATAACCATGCCTGTGCAAATAGGGCCAAGTTTGGTCCTGGGAGGAGCACCCGAAATACTTATAATCGCGAGAGTATATGATCCATTGAGGTGTCCGGAAATCACCTAATTGAATGCAAGATTGATCTGGGTAATTTCTACAATGTTATTGAATGATTGAATGATTGATTGATTGAACAGTTATATGTGATGTGGCCAAATCTATTGTACATGTCATCGTTATTGAATCCAATATGTCAATATCCACTGGAATTCTAAGGAGTTCAACTTGAGATATCCATTATACAAGTTATTGAATATTGAATCTCTTCTATTTGACTAATGATCGTACTGTCATCCATTCCATTATTAATCACTCCTTCTCACATGATAAATGTCATTGGATTTGTTTACTGAACTGTTCTCATACATATTATAGCTTGGAATTGTCCCTATCGTTATTGTCATGAGTATTGCTTGTCAGTATCTTACTTGTTAACATGTTAATTACATAATGCATGCCTGCACCATGAGATGTAAATCCTACTGGGCATTAGTGCTCTCACACCTACTTTCATTAATATTTGAGGTGAAGAATATGAAGAGGTAGAACATGATGGGGCTGGGGAAGAGTGAAGTGCTTCTCAGAGTTACCTGCCCATATAGCACGTCAGCCAATATGATTAGAGTTAAAAGAGTTTGTAATAGTTAGATTTCTTTTCTTGAGTCATATGTACTGGAATGACAATAATGGGCCCTATTATTGGCTTTATCTATGTAAGGTTTTAAGTTAGTTTTGTTGGAAATGAAATCAATAGATTATTTGGCTGGCATAATTATTATCTCAATTCTTACGTTATATTTAAGTTGTCACTGTGAATTACTTGACTGTGATACTTATACTTGTATCGCTCATGCTCTTGATATTTAATTCTGATGCTAAATGTCGGGGCGTGACTCTGGAAGCTATGGTTAGAAGCTTGGGATCATCGTGTGTCCCAACGTTTACCTCTTTTGTAGGCTCATCCACTGTCGAGGTAGGCTCATCAAATCTCCTCATGCCACTAGCGTACATGTAGCAACCTGAATTTTACGAAAATAAAAATTTAAATAAAGAATTTAAAACCTAGCTAAATGGATATTTAAATAGAGCATTAATAAAACTCATTAGATGGAAAAGAGTAATGGGATTTGCTTAATGGATCTTCTAGAATTATGGGTCAAAAATATGAATTTACAAAGAGAGAATAATAGGAAAATATCCTAAATTCGTAACTAAATATTACCTAAATAGAAAAGGGATTTAATGCATTAATAGCTAGTTTGAGTTATAATAGGATTCCTAAACCCTACCCCATATGGGTTAGCACGATTTGGATCTCTTCCTAGTCTAAATAGAGATTGGAAAGCAAGGAAGGAGGAAGTAAGGAAATTTCGGAATTAAAGAGGAATTAGAGTCCTATTAGGAAATAGAAGAGGAGAAGCTTAAATACTCACCTAAAACCCTCATGGCCGACCCAAGCTCATGCCAAAGGATTCCTGGACTAGAAGGAGAGGCCAAGGAGGAGGAGATTTCGTGGGGAGAAGAACCTTTCAAGCTCTCAACCCCGTTCTTCAAGTTCTAGCCCTAGAAGAGGAAATCGAGTCAAGGTAGGCATTCTCACAAGCATAAACCGTGAAACTTTTTCTGTAGGATCTCTCTACCCTCTGAACCAAACCCTCAAATTCATAATTTTCCAGCGATCAAATCTTTCTTATGAATTTTC
>CM024761.1:71638274-71927398 GCA_014218235.1 Colocasia esculenta | reverse complement strand
TTACATCAGACAATGTGGTGTGTGTGTGTGTTGTAGTGATTGAACTCACTCATAACCAGTCTTTCTACTTGTGTGTGTGGACGGTGGACGTAGGATACACAAGTTGTGTACTCCGAACCACCTTAAATCTTCGTGTCCTGTGGTTTGCTATGTCTTCAAGGTAGATGATTGGTAGGCACGTTGATTCTACACACGCTAGATAGGTTGTTCCTGTTTTATTCACAACAAACACACACATCTTTGTTCGAATTTAATTCAACTCTGTTTGAGATATCGATAAGTCTGTGTCTCCATTAAAAGAAGGTCATAGTGTTTTAATTGATAGTAATCTATTCAACCCCCCCCCCCCTTCTAGATTACCATGATAGATAATTCTGCGCATCTTTCAGTGTGCACTATGGGCCTCATCTCAGAGCAGGTGGCAGAGGATGATGGCGTGTACCAAGAATATCTACAGGAGCTGAGGAAGATTCAACCACAAGGAGATCGTGCCGTGGCGGAGGCTGCATCAGTCGGAGGGCATGCTTGAATTTGATTGGAACTGTATGACGTGGTAGATAGGGCATGAAAAGATGAATTGGTCGATCATTAACATGATTGGCATTTGTACTTAAGAATTTAGATCAATAAAATCAAACTTTTATTCATTGTTGTATGCATCAGGTCATGTCGTAGCGACCACATATGTCGCCTTAATGTCGCGATGGCTACTCAGGTCGCGACCATGTCGCATCATTGTAGGCCATTGCGACCTTAAAGCATCATCTATAGCATGATCGAGAGTTCAAAAATGCAATGGTCCCCTCTTATCCCTTTCCGCGCTCAAACTCACCTTAGCTCTGGTGATTCTGGCGACCCTCTCTCTCTCTTCGATGATCTCTCCCTCCCTCTCATTTTCTCTCTCTCTCTCTCTCTTGCACTCTCCCTCTCTCCCACACTCCCTCTCTTTCTCGACATCGATGGAAGGTGGTGGTGGCTCTCCCGACGGTGAGAGGGGAAAACGGCTGGCAACGAGGCGGCTCCGGCGGTATGAGGAGGCGTCTCTGGCGGCTGAGGAGGTGCCGGAGGTCGAGATGGCGGAGGAGGAGGCGGCGTCCATGGATGTGAAGGCAGTGGCTGAGGCCAGGGAGGCGGCCATGAAAAAGGTGAGTTCCCAACAACCTAAACCCTTCGATGGTGTGTGTGGTTGGATGTGGAAGCCCTATAGAGGGTGGATGTAGGGCGAAAGGCCCAAGAGAAATGCCGTTGGAGAAGGGTTGCTCCAGTCGGTGTTCGATTGAGAAAGCGACGGCTCACGACAATGTCGCGTTAGCCAATGGCAGTCTCGATGTGGTCGTGGTGTCCCTGGGTGTCGTGACAAGGTCGCGACGCATCGGGGCATCGCGACAAGGTCGCAATGCAATGGGTCGATGCGACCTCAGCCGAGACCTCATAATTTGTCTATTTTACTGACCAGTTGCTTCTTTTTTGTGCTTGTAGGGTGAGATGAGGGCCAGGGTCTCCTGGCTGCTCGTATTGGTGGTGTATCTGGCCCTCTCAGTATTTCAAATAGAGAGGTTGGAGGACATGGGATTTGGCGAGGTGCTGAGGATGGAGCAGATGAGGGCAGATGCCCCGCTGACCTAGGCACTAAGGAGTAGGTGGCACACAGAGGCGATCGCCTTCATGTTCTCATGGGGGCACATGATCCCCTATCTGTAGGACACGAGCAGGATCACCAGGCTGAGGGTATATGGTCGCCCTGTGAGTGGGTTAACATACCCCTGCTATAGAGAGATAGCCTAGAGTGTCTTAGGACTGACAGTCGGGCGTTGGTCTTTCTTAGTCCCCAGGGTAGACCTAAAGGAGAGACTAGGTCTGAGCCAGACGGGTCGTGAGGTAGGGGAGACAACAGAAGAGCAACTGGACAAGCTGGTTAGAGGGTGGAGGAAGACCCTAGCTAGTGAGCCTGGCGCTAAGGTGGACCTGGACTTGCGTCACTTCCTCACATTCCTCCTCGGTAGACTTCTATTTTCCACGTGGGGCGACACAGTCCACTACCATTTCCTGCCACTTTTGGAGGATCTAGACAGGGTAGGGGACTATGCTTGGGGTGCTGCCCTTCTGGCGCACCGGTTTGACAGTCTAGTGGCCTCTAATCGGTAGACGGTGATCAGTGGGTTCTTACCCTTCCTTCAGGTACTTCACTTTCTTTCCCCTTCCATTCATGAATTTCAATTTTTGCATATGTGATATGATCATGTGCTTCTCTTGCAGGTATGGACCAACCTTTACCTCCTAGGCCTGGGGTGGGGGACATTGGAGTGACCGGGATTTTTTCCCTTAGCGAGATGGTGGGTGTCGTGTCAAGACACGCACCCCATAGAGGAGTAGATGGCATCCATCCAGAACACCATTGACGTCTACCCGCAACTTGATGTAGGTACTACACCTTTTCTAGCTTCTAGCCGATTTCCTTAAATGCTTTGGACAGTAACAAGATGTGCTCTATGTTGTGCAGGTGGTGTGGCAGCCATATCTAGAGGGAGATGAGGTACAACCCTGGTTGGAGCAGGCCCATCCCTACTTTGGTAGGGCGACGTGGGTGCATGCTCTCAACCTGGTGCTTCCTGTTCGTCTGCATCTGACTCAGTGGGCACTCGGGATGCGTCAGAGTGCCATGGAGTTCCCCAGCCGAGGTAAGACACAAGATCTGGCCTGAGCTTTAGGGGTCTCCATGACACGACCGACTTGCATGAGAGGGCTGGGAGCAGGTCGCAGATTGGGAGCATCGGGGAACCGGGTCATATCCAACGCGCTGTACCTGCAGTCTTTCACCTTGATGTATGGGGCGAGGGTCTATAGGGGTGCCCAATGATAGGTAGACTTTTGATCTTGACCTGTGAAATGACATGATTTTGGTATTTCACAGGCGGATGTGATCAGACAAATTGAGTCGCTCCAGGCCCTGCTACACTCTGTCGGGTAGGACTGGGACATCGCCAGGAGAGAGGCCGACCAGCTTGTTGCCCAGCTAGCTAGCCCAGAGGGGGGGTGAATGGGTTATTAAAACTTCGATCTCTGATTAAAACCTGTTTACTGAAAGGATTGCACAACTTAATAACAAGGTTAGAGTTAGAGCAAACAAGACAACAATCACACAAAACACATCCACAAGACACAAGGATTTTTATCCTGGTTCGGAACTCCTCTCCACAGGAGACCTACGTCCAGTCCCTGAGCAATACCTCAGGATTTTACTACCAAGGGTACAATCCCCCTTAAGGATCCTTACACCCAGCCTCAACTGGTCTTCCTTCAGCCTGAAGGGAACAACAACCACCCTGGATACCACCAGGTCTTCCTTCGTCCAGAAGGGACAACAACCACCCTGGATACCACCAGGTCTTCCTTCGTCCAGAAGGGAACACAATCTAATAAGAAAAGAGTGTGGAAACAGGCTTCAGACTCTAGCTTGACTAGCTACACACTGAAGCTCTTAAGCCCCCGAGAGAGAAAGAGATTTTACAAGGTTTTTCTCTCCAAGGACTACACAAGCTCTCACAAATAAAAACTATTTTTGATCACAGAGAGCTAAGAGCTGAGAACAAGGTTGGAGTGGAAGCTTCGCTCTTGTTTCAATCTTCTGAGGACTCTAAGAGATGGATTTCTTTCTACTTCAGAAATCAAACGATGTTTCTCACTATCTCTTGTTTTCCGTCTTGAGTCTTCTATTTAAACTGCTGATTCAAATTCGAACGTTGAAGTGTCCGTTGTCTCTTATCCTTGTGTACGTTAGACTGGTCACAAAGGAAGCTTCTGATCGTCAGCCTTTTATCCTTGTGTACACGCCAAAGAGATGTCATAGAACTTTGTATCTTGTGTCCAACGTTGTCCAGATGAGTCTTGTCAGATATCTGTAAGCATATCATCAATAAATAGAAGACAGCTAAGACTGCTGTCTATTGTTAGTTGAGATGGAACAGATATTGCAGTATATAGCAAAGCTCCTTTCTGTCTAAAAAAGTACGTAGACAGAGTAGCATAGAAATGGAAGATATTGTCTGCATGCATGGGAGATACGATCAGAGAGCATTTAATGCATAGCAGTCAACGGACAAGATATGACTTTGACTTTTCAACGCTGTTAAAAGGCATTATACTGATGCATCAAGAAATTCGATAAAAAGAATCTTGCTGACTTATGAAATCGTTATGAATTATAGCAAGTCGTTATGAACTGTAAGGAAATCGTTGTGATAACTTATGAAGTCGTTACAACAAGCAGGTCGTTGCGAGTTCTGAAGAAATCGTTACAAGAAATCGTTATGACTATGAGTTGTAAGGAAATCGTTACACGAAATCGTTATGATTATCAAGTTGTAAGGAAATCGTTACACGAAATCATATACAAAGCAAGGCGTTATGATCAGTGAAGAAATCGTTATGAACTCTAAAGAAATCGTTATGAAGTCTAAAGAAATCGTTATGACTATAGAGTCGTTGCGAGTTCTAAAGAAATCGTTACGAGGTCTAAAGAAATCGTTACGGCTAGAGAGTCGTTGCGAGTTTCTAAAGAAATCGTTACGAGGTCTAAAGAAATCGTTACGGCTAGAGAGTCGTTGCGAGTTTCTAAAGAAATCGTTACGAGGTCTAAAGAAATCGTTACGGCTAGAGAGTCGTTGCGAGTTTCTAAAGAAATCGTTACGAGGTCTAAAGAAATCGTTACGGCTAGAGAGTCGTTGCGAGTTTCTAAAGAAATCGTTACGATATCGATTGTTTTGAGTTTTCCGGTCAAAGAGGAAATCGTTCTGCTTATCAAAGAAGTCGATACAAAGACTTGGATAGAAGTGATGAGACTTACCAGATTGTCTTGAACTTTCATTTTCTTTTATTTCCTGTTCTCAAGGCTCAAGAAATCCATTAGTGTTATTTTGTTAATCATCAAAATTAATATATAAATAAATGGAAATATTTATTATGGGGACAGTTTGGTCATCAATCTCCCCCTTTTTGATGATGACAAAATATATAAACATCATACAAAAAATGAAATATGTTTTTCAGATTTACGTTAGTTGTCTCCCCATTTGTCATTAAGCAAAAAGATAAGCTGAGATGTGAGCTGGAGTAGGAGAGAAGGAGGGTTGAGATGAAGTAGAGGATGAGGAAGGTTGGGTGCGAGGCATGGGATGTTTTATGGTTGGTGGAGCAGGAGGTGCAGTAGAAGGAGATGAAGGTGTGGAGAGGGTTGGAGTGGCAAGAGATGAAGTATCAGGGGCCTTGGAGACTGACACTGGCTCTTTCCCTTTGGCCTGACTCTCTCTGACTGCTGGAGAGGGTCCTGAAGACCCTGAGGCTGCCACTGGTCCGGGTAACCTCACGACTGATGGCCCTGATGGCCCTGACCCTTGAACTGGTGGCCCTGTTGGCCGAGAGACTTTGCTGGAGGCCCTGGTGGCCTAGGAACTTCAGCTGGACTGCTCTGAGTGGGGGCAGGAGGGACACCACTAGACCTTGAAAGATTAGCCAGCAAATTCTTCATATCAGACATTTCTTTATTGAAATACCTCATTGCATTTCTTATTGAGGATACGTCTGAGGAGGTTGAAACTTGATTGAAACAATTCCTTGTATGCTAGACTGAACTGATGCCAAGATCTCTCCTTGGGCTTTTAACAAGGCCATAACATGCTTCAAGTTCACTTTTCTAGGACCCTTCCTTGACCTTCTGTGAACAATTCTCTTCTGCTTACCTTGCTGAGAGACAGGCTCCTCTACATTTAAATTGCTTGCACTTGGGCCTTCACTAACATCAACCTTGGCGGGAGCTGGGATTTTCTGAGTAGGTGAAACATTTTCAGGAAAATCTTCATTCACAGGCTTCTCAAACTCAGCTTGCTCCCCCTGAATGGGAGCAGGGACTTCAATACTTTCTTGCTCCCCCTGAGCAGGAGCTTCTTCCAAGACAACTTTCTCCAAGTGGCCTTCTGCCACTGATTCAGACTGAACTTCAGTATGGCCTGCTGCCATAACTTCTTCATCAGGTCCACCTGCCTTAGAAGAGACTGAGATGGAGGGAATGGAATCCAATACCTCTCTTAAAATAGAGGCGACTAAGGTGGTGGGCAAGGAATCTGCCACACCAGCTGCACCCTCTTCCAATTGAGCTTCGGATTGGCATCCCACAGCTGACTCTACTGGTTCTTGCTCTGCTTGATTTGCTGCTGCTTGCTCTGCTGGATCTGCTGCTGCTTGCTCTGCTGGATCTGCTTGCTCTACTCTACTGCTTCTTACTCTGCTGCTGCTTCTGGAATATCTGCAATAACTGCTTCTCCTTCAGCCACAGAGGATTTTGACCAAACTCCTTCTTGCACTGAAAAACCACTTTTCTTCAGGTTTCTGGACCTTATAGACTGGCCCATCTTTTCAGCTACCGCACCTGACAAATCTACTCCAAAGTGCTTGAAAATCTTGGTCAGTAGATGAGCATACGGAAGGGAAACATTCAACTTGCTCTTTGTTTCCCATAACTGAGCATGTGCAAACATCATTCGCTCAATCATCACTGCGGCCAGGTTTATTTCTTTGTTCTGGATTGCCCAGAACATTATGTCCGAATCTGCCCTAGTACATGAAGAAAAGGTAGCACTACGAGGTACTAAGATTTGGCAGACTATAAAGTGAAGCAATCTATTGAATGCGGACATCTGATTAATATCAAGCTTCCCATCCTTCAACTTAAATCCTGGACCGATAATCCCGAGACCTTTGACTTCATCATTCACAGAGTGAATGCCACTAAATCCAGAGGTCTTCACTCCAAACAAATCACGCAAAAGCTCATGGGTTATTCTGATTTGGATGCCCTTGACAGAGGAAACAAGGGACCCATCTGCTTCTGACTTCAGACAAATGTAGAAGGCTTTTACCAAGTCCGGGTAGCTTACCTCACTGAAGGTGACCACATCCATCCATTGCAATCTTCTTAGAGTATCAACTAGCCTGGCCATGCCATTCTTCTCAAGATTCTGAACATCCACTGCCTTATTTCCGCAAATCTTCGTCTTCACAAACGTAAATCTTTCTTGCTCCTTGGGGATAAATACTCAGCACTGTAGCCCCCAACACTTCCGGAGATCAACGGAGCGGCCATGGGTGCAGAGAAGAAAAGATTCTGGAAGGGAGGATGATGGAAGGGACGGAAGTTCTCGAAGGAATTCTTCGCGGGAAGAGAAGAAGGCTTCGAAAGTTGCAGAGAGTCGATCCCAAAATCGTTAGGGCATCGGCTTTGGGTGAACAGATAGAGAATAAAAAAGGGTAAAGGTAGAAGACGAGTCGATCCCAGAGCGATTTGAGTAAAATAATATTACTTTATTGAACGGAGGAGCGCCAAAGGCGGTAAAGATAGAAAGCGACAAAAAGATTTGACAAGTCAAACAACTTTCCACACAGAAGCGGTCAAAGCATATAGATAACTGAGTTTTGCTTAACTTTAACGGAGAGAGAACTTTCATTTAATCTGAAAAATTTATATGTCAATAAAATCACAGAAATTCTTTCACAAATTGCACATCCCTAGTTCCCTTCTAAGAGATGTAAATCTCTCTTCAGGTAGGGCTTTTGTGAAGATATCTGCCAATTGACCATTTGTATCTATAAACGAAATTTCTAAATTACCACTAGCTACATGGTCTCGAATAAAATGATATCTTACCTCAATGTGCTTCGTCCTTGAGTGTTGAACTGGATTTTTGGTGAGGTTGATGGCACTTGTATTATCACACAATAGAGGAATTGATTTGATGTGAATGCCGAAATCTTCAAGTTGTTGCTTTATCCAAAGAAGTTGTGTACAGCAACTTCCAGCAGCAACATATTCCGCCTCAGCTGTTGATAGAGCTACTGAATTTTGTTTCTTGGATGTCCATGATATTAGGCATCCTGCAAGAAACTGACAACATCCACTGGTGCTCTTTCTATCTACTTTGCAACCAGCATAATCAGCATCTGAATATCCTATTAGATTTATCTCACAAGATCTAGGATACCAGAGACCTAAGTCATGAGTTCTAGCTAAATATCTAAATATTCTTTTTACAGAAATTAAGTGAGACTCTCTAGGGTCTGCCTGATATCTAGCACACATGCATACACTGAACAAAATGTCTGGTCTACTGGCAGTTAAGTAAAGTAATGATCCTATCATACCTCGATAATTCTTTTGATCTACCTTTTACCTTTTTGATCACTGTCCATTCTGGTTGATGTGCTCATTGGAGTTGATAATGGCTTTGCATCTTCAAATCCAAATTTCTTCAACAGCTCTTTGGTGTACTTTGCTTGACAGATATGAGTGCCATCCTTCCCTTGCTTGATTTGCAATCCAAGGAAGTAGCTTAACTCCCCCATCAAGCTCATTTCGAATTCTCCCTGCATAAGCTTTTCAAAGTACTTGCAAAGAGATTCATCAGTAGATCCAAAAATAATATCATCTACATAGATTTGTACAAGAAGTATATGTTTAACCTTAGATTTTATAAATAATGTACTATCTACTTTACCTCTAGTGAAACCATGATTTAATAAGAAAGTACTGAGCCTTTCATACCAGGCTCTAGGAGCTTGCTTTAAACCATATAAAGCCTTATGTAGTTTAAATACATGATTTGGAAATTCAGTGTCGTCAAAACCTGGAGGTTGTTCAACATAAACTTCCTCCTTGATGAAACCATTTAAAAAGGCTGATTTGACATCCATTTGAAAAAGTTTTAAATCAAGTGCAGATGCATAAGCAAGTAAAATCCTAATGGCCTCAAGTCTAGCTACAGGTGCATAAGTTTCATCGAAATCTATGCCTTCCTCTTGGGAGTAGCCTTGAGCCACCAATCTGGCTTGTTCCTTAAGATTATTCCAGACTCATCCAGTTTATTTCTGAACACCCACTTGGTGCCAATAACTGAATGATTGGATGGTCTAGGAACAAGTGACCATACTTGGTTTCTCTTGAACTGATTTAGTTCATCTTGCATGGCTAATATCCAAGATTCATCAGATAAAGCTTCATTGACTGTCTTAGGCTCTACTTGAGAAACAAATGCTAAATAGTCGCATGGAATTACATTACCTCTAGTTCTTACCCCTACAGATGGATCACCAATGATGTTTTCAGGAGGGTGATCTTTCTGATATCTCCATTCCTTTGGAAGATCTTCATGTTGGATTTCTGTTTGCTGCAGTTCTTCCAGAGTTGGATCCTCTTTGTCCTTAATTGAAGTATTCTTTAATTTTTCGGACAAGTCATCTGCATCATCAATGTCACTAATTTCTTCCTTTTCAAGGAAGGGTTAGATTCATCAAAAATAACATGTACTGATTGTTCAATCAATAAGGAACGTTTATTGAAAACTCTATAACCTTTGGGTTTAGAAGAGTACCCCATGAAGATGCCTTCATCTGATTTGGCATCCAACTTACCAATGTCCCTTTTTCCATTGTTATGGATGAAGCAAGGACATCCAAATATTCTGAAATGGCTAATCTTTGGCTTCTTTTCTTGTAGAGTTCATAAGACGTCTTTTTCAGAATTGGCCTGATCATCACTCTATTTATGATATAACATGCAGTGTTGATAGCTTCGGCCCAGAAATATCTTGGCAGATCATATTCTGACAACATGGTTCTTGCCATATCCAAAAGAGTTCTGTTTTTCCTCTCAGCAATTCCATTCTGTTGAGGTGTCCTTGGAGCTGAGAAGTTGTGCTCAATTCCTTGATCATCACAGAACTTTGTAAACTTTTCATTCTGAAACTCACCACCATGATCTGATCGAATAGAGACAATTGAGAATTTCTGATCTTTCTGAACTTTCTTACTGAAGCTGACAAAATTTTCAAATGTGTCATCTTTGTGCTCTAAAAGGATACCCAAGTGAATCTTGAATAATCATCAACTATTACAAATCCAAAATTCTTTCCTCCCAAATGGTATTCATTGGCCCAAATAAATCCATGTGAAGTAGTTCTAAGGGCTTTGAGGAGGTTACTACAGTCTTTGATTTGAAGGAGCTCTTGGTGTGCTTTCCTCTTGCACAAGGTCTGCAAATGCTATCCAATCTGAAATTTACCTTTGGCAGTCCTTCAACTAGTTTTCTCTTTCTGAGCTTGTTCAACCCATCCAAGCTGCAGTGGCCCAATCTTCTGTGCCACAACTCAGTTGATTGATCTTTACTAGCTGCCAGACACACATCTTGATCCTTGAGTTTCTCGAGATATAGAACATACAAATTTCTTTCTCTGTAGGCTTCAAATATGACTGCACCATCCTTTAAGATACTGCATTTTGATTCTTGAAACTGAATTTGATGGCCTTTGTCACACAACTGGCTGATGCTGATGAGATTGTGCTTTAACCCTTTGACCAGCATTACATCTTCTATAACTGATTTTCCTTTGATGTTCACAGACCCGCTTCCTATCACAGTCCCTTTTCCATTATCTCCATAGGTGACTGTACCTTCTTCAGCTTGGAGATCAACAAATATCTTCTTGTTGCCTGACATATGCCTTGAGCACCCACTATCCAAATACCATTTGGATGCTCGAGGGTTAACCTGAAATGAGAACATCAAGCTTTAGGTACCCAAATTCTTTTGGGTCCTGATTGGTTAGTATCATCAACTTTACCTTTTAATATCCATTTTTTATGTCTTGTTGGGCATGTAATTTTAATATGTCCTAACTTGTTGCAGTGACTGCAGCAGGATAACTTAGTCACTTTTTCTATATATTTGAAATCAGCTTTGTATGCTATATCTTGTTCGGGTACAAATTTTGGTGTTGGATATGTTTTAGGGTATATTATGGTTTCTTCATTGTCTGGGGGTGTATATCCTAATCCATTTTTCTTTTTACCCGATCTCCTAGCACCTTTTAATATTAAAGAGTTTTTACCATTTGTGAATTTCTCTAGTGTACTTGATAGATTATCATTTTCTTTATTTAGTCTTTCTATTTCTATTTAAATTCACCTAAGTCTTCTTGTTTTTCTAGAAGATTTATTTTCTTATTTTTCTCTTTTAAATCTTCACATAATAATTCATTTCTTCTTTTATGTTCAGTAATTTGTTTTTCAAGTTCTTCATTTTCTGTTCTTAGGTCTGAGTTTGTATTTTCTAAGCAGATTATATTTTTCTTACTAGTTTTAAGTAATTTGCATACTTCTTTGTATTTTTCATAAAGTTCATTAAAAGCATTTTCCAAATTATCAGAATCTGAATCATTGCATGAATCAAAAGAAGAGTCAGAGGTTACCTTGTCTTCGGTGTTGGCCATGAGAGCCAAGTTGGCTTCTTCACCTTCACTGCTCGAGCTTGACTCACTGTCTGAGTCACTGCTGTTCTCCCAAGCAGCTGCCATTGCTTTCTTTCTGTACTTCTTAAATCTTCTGAAGTTGTCCTTCTTGTGATCACTCTTTTTGATCATGGGACAATCTGCCTTGATGTGTCCAGGCTTCTTGCATTCATAACAATCACTTCTCCTTTCTTTTGATCCTTTACTTCTGGTTTTCTAAAGTCTTTGTTTTTCTTAAAAAATTTCTTCCGGACTGATATTTTTTCTTTGCTAGAATCCTTTGAAGTCTTCGAGACAGCATGGCTTCTTCATCATCACTGTCTTTACTACTCTCACTATTATCCAAAGATTCTTCTGAATTATCTTCACTTGCTTTGAGAGCATTTGATTGTTTCCTTCTGCTGGAGGATTCTCCTAATCTCTCCATGTTTATCTCGTGAGCCATGAGAGATCCTATTAGCTTTTCCAATGACATTAATTTTAAATCATTGGCTTCTTCAATGGCTGTTACCTTCGGAGTCCAAGAAGATGGTAAAGATCTGAGGACTTTTCTAACCATATCTGGTGCATTATAGACCTTTCCCAAACCGGCTAATCCATTTGTGATGTCAGTGAATCTGCTGAACATTTGAGTTATTGATTCACCTGTCTGCATCTGAAATCTTTCATATTGAGCTACTAGAATATCAATTCTTGTCTCCTTTACCTTGTCTGTCCCTTCATAGGTAATTTGAGCTTTTCCCACATCTCCATTGCGGACTTGCAGGCTGAGACTCTATTGAACTCTTTCTTGCTTAGGGCACAGCATAATATGCTCTTGGCTTTGCAGTTTAAGGATATTCTTTTCCTATCATCATCTGTCCACTGAGCCTTAGCGTTTGTGACCAAAAGATCACCTTCTTCTACAATGGACCAGATTGTGTAATCATGACCTTGTAGAAAATATTCCATTCTAGTCTTCCAGTATGTGTAATCTTCTCCATCGAACAAGGGAGGCCTGTTGACTGACTGACCTTCGAAGTTACTTTGGGCTGCCATTGATCTTTGCTCTTCAGATCGTTGGATCTTCTTCTTTGTCGAAGAGACGAGCTCTGATACCACTTGTTGCCCAGCTAGCTAGCCCAGAGGGGGGGTGAATGGGTTATTAAAACTTCGATCTCTGATTAAAACCTGTTTACTGAAAGGATTGCACAACTTAATAACAAGGTTAGAGTTAGAGCAAACAAGACAACAATCACACAAAACACATCCACAAGACACAAGGATTTTTATCCTGGTTCGGAACTCCTCTCCACAGGAGACCTACGTCCAGTCCCTGAGCAATACCTCAGGATTTTACTACCAAGGGTACAATCCCCCTTAAGGATCCTTACACCCAGCCTCAACTGGTCTTCCTTCAGCCTGAAGGGAACAACAACCACCCTGGATACCACCAGGTCTTCCTTCGTCCAGAAGGGAACAACAACCACCCTGGATACCACCAGGTCTTCCTTCGTCCAGAAGGGAACACAATCTAATAAGAAAAGAGTGTGGAAACAGGCTTCAGACTCTAGCTTGACCAGCTACACACTGAAGCTCTTAAGCCCCCGAGAGAGAAAGAGATTTTACAAGGTTTTTCTCTCCAAGGACTACACAAGCTCTCACAAATAAAAACTATTTTTGATCACAGAGAGCTAAGAGCTGAGAACAAGGTTGGAGTGGAAGCTTCGCTCTTGTTTCAATCTTCTGAGGACTCTAAGAGATGGATTTCTTTCTACTTCAGAAATCAAACGATGTTTCTCACTATCTCTTGTTTTCCGTCTTGAGTCTTCTATTTAAACTGCTGATTCAAATTCGAACGTTGAAGTGTCCGTTGTCTCTTATCCTTGTGTACGTTAGACTGGTCACAAAGGAAGCTTCTGATCGTCAGCCTTTTATCCTTGTGTACACGCCAAAGAGATGTCATAGAACTTTGTATCTTGTGTCCAACGTTGTCCAGATGAGTCTTGTCAGATATCTGTAAGCATATCATCAATAAATAGAAGACAGCTAAGACTGCTGTCTATTGTTAGTTG
Source organism: Colocasia esculenta (assembly GCA_014218235.1). Lineage (NCBI taxonomy): Eukaryota > Viridiplantae > Streptophyta > Magnoliopsida > Alismatales > Araceae > Colocasia > Colocasia esculenta. The sequence continues at coordinate 71,914,014 of CM024761.1, read as the reverse complement.
AGATGGAACAGATATTGCAGTATATAGCAAAGCTCCTTTCTGTCTAAAAAAGTACGTAGACAGAGTAGCATAGAAATGGAAGATATTGTCTGCATGCATGGGAGATACGATCAGAGAGCATTTAATGCATAGCAGTCAACGGACAAGATATGACTTTGACTTTTCAACGCTGTTAAAAGGCATTATACTGATGCATCAAGAAATTCGATAAAAAGAATCTTGCTGACTTATGAAATCGTTATGAATTATAGCAAGTCGTTATGAACTGTAAGGAAATCGTTGTGATAACTTATGAAGTCGTTACAACAAGCAGGTCGTTGCGAGTTCTGAAGAAATCGTTACAAGAAATCGTTATGACTATTGAGTTGTAAGGAAATCGTTACACGAAATCGTTATGATTATCAAGTTGTAAGGAAATCGTTACACGAAATCATTATACAAAGCAAGGCGTTATGATCAGTGAAGAAATCGTTATGAACTCTAAAGAAATCGTTATGAAGTCTAAAGAAATCGTTATGACTATAGAGTCGTTGCGAGTTTCTAAAGAAATCGTTACGAGGTCTAAAGAAATCGTTACGGCTAGAGAGTCGTTGCGAGTTCTAAAGAAATCGTTACGAGGTCTAAAGAAATCGTTACGGCTAGAGAGTCGTTGCGAGTTTCTAAAGAAATCGTTACGAGGTCTAAAGAAATCGTTACGGCTAGAGAGTCGTTGCGAGTTTCTAAAGAAATCGTTACGAGGTCTAAAGAAATCGTTACGGCTAGAGAGTCGTTGCGAGTTTCTAAAGAAATCGTTACGATATCGATTGTTTTGAGTTTTCCGGTCAAAGAGGAAATCGTTCTGCTTATCAAAGAAGTCGATACAAAGACTTGGATAGAAGTGATGAGACTTACCAGATTGTCTTGAACTTTCATTTTCTTTTATTTCCTGTTCTCAAGGCTCAAGAAATCCATTAGTGTTATTTTGTTAATCATCAAAATTAATATATAAATAAATGGAAATATTTATTATGGGGACAGTTTGGTCATCACAGCTGGTAAGTACCAACTCAGACTTCGGTAAATACCTGTTTCTTTAGCTTAAATGCGGTCAAGTGCTTCATGTTTAGCGTGCAGTTTTGGGGAGGCTGAGGACGTCACAGGTGGGTGCGTCCTTGTCTCAGGCAGCAGTAGGGATCCATAGTCCGACCTCACCAATCAGTTGGCAGGTGCCCTCAGGAGGGCAGAGGAGGCAGAGGCAACATTGGAGAAGAGGGTAAGTGTGACTCGAACCTGATCACTTTTCAATTAAAGATTGCATGATGACATGATTTAATACAGGTTGCAGAGTTGAGGACCTCCACTGGCCAGGTCGATATAGCGATAGCAGCGACGGCCCAGTGGAGTCTCCAGGTGGAGGCGGAGGCGGTAGCAGCTGAAATGGCTCAGTGACGCCTCCAGGTGGAGACGACGGTGACGCAGGTGGGGGAGCTAACATGGGAGCTAGCGACGCTGCGGGTGCAAGGGTTTTCAGCGGACCAGGCAGAGCTAACCCGGTTGCATGCCGAGACATCTACGCAGCAGATCTGCATCGACGAGCTCCAGAGCTTGGTGACAGCGATTGGCCAGAGCCAGAGCAGAAGCAAGAGTGGAGCGAGCAACGCCTCAGTGAACCAGTATTTTCTAGGTTCCTCCAGCCACAAGAGGAACGAGGAGGAGGAGAGGCGCCGTGAGGGAGAGACGAGCGCTAGGAGTGTGAGGGGCAGTGGTGATATGCCACCTCTGCCTAAGAGACATGAGGGATCCAGGGAGAGTGGTGGTGGACAGTGAGGAGTTTGTGAGCCACGTCCCCTTTAATCTTGTACATAATGTTCATACTTAGTGGATAAATTGCTTTTGTGCCCATATTGAGAATGTCAAATGGTATGCGATTAACACGAGTGTGTAAATAGTTGCTCTGCTCAAAACATCCTGTCCCTGCACACTCAATAAACCAAGTTAGATCTGCTCTTTGGCTCAGCCCCTTGCATTAAGAAATGTTTGACTTTAACTTGATGATAGTCAAGGGGCTGAGCCTTATTAAATATGCTAAAATAGAAAGTAATAATAAATGCTAAAAACGATATGTACACATAAATTTATTTATTTTTTACTTTATATTTTCATATTTTTTGGATTTTTTGGTTTTCTATTTTTTGGATTTTTTAGATTTTCTATTTTTTAGATTTTTGGATTTCTTATAGCAGCAATACCTACATTTGAGTGCTTAGCCAAGGATCTCATCCCTTTCCTCTCGTTGTCAAACATCCCCTGAGTGCAGCGTGCATTTGTTTTTTTAGCAACCTCTTGGTTGATTTCCCCTAGTTGTTAGTGTTCCTACACGGACCAGGCGAGGGAGTGTTCCAGCCATTAGTAAGGGTAGGAAGATATAGGGGTATGACTTAGTGTCGGATCTCGGGATCCCGTTTTGTTGACCGGTTAGGGTGTATCTCATGTGAATTCCATTTGTATCTAGAGACTTTATGGCCATTGATTTTGTTTGGGACATGTGTATGACCGGGCTCAAGGGCGTCCAGCTTCGAACTGTATACCACTCTTTTCCATGCCCCTATTCTTCATTTTGATGCATTTGCTTTTCTATATTTTCATCATTTCTTTCTTTTTCAAGCCTAATTGACCATCTCTATTTGAGATTTCATTTACACATGATCTACCCCCCTCTCTGTCTTCAAACTGGCTACCAATCTGCCCCTGCGCCTTGTCCGAGTAAGAGGAGAATAGACCTTCACATCCCCTACACAAGGGCTAAGCAATAACACATTTGTCTAAAGGACATTCGGCGGTGGGTTGTCATGTCGTGTGTGTTGACTGAACAAAGGGGGTGTTTAACAACCATGAAAGGATAAGAAATCCCAGGACTACTGGTACTCCTTGTATAGTAGTGCCGCTATAGAAACTCTTTTATTAAAGGTAGAATCTTTTAAGATACAAACCATTCCACGGGTGAGAGAGCTCCTCACCATCGGCATTCACTAGCCTGTAGGCGTTCCCATGGTACACTTCTTTGACTAAATACGGACCTTTCTAATTAGCTTGCAATTTAGACCTAGGACCTTCAAGTTTTATGAAAATTCACTTCAAAACCTTGTCTCCCTCTTGAAATTTGCATTCAATCACTTTCTTTTGAAACGACCTTGAGAGTGTGCTTTGATATGAAAGCATATGATCGGCTGCGGCCAGACGCCATTCATCTAAGAGTTATAGCTATGTAAGTAGCACCTCTCGACATTCTTCGAGATTAAGTTCTTATCCAGTTGTATCCTTAACAAAGGGATGAGTATCTCATATGGAACTACTGCCTCCATCCATAAGAAAGTGAAAAGAGAGTTTTCCCCGTGGGTATGTGGACAGAGGTACGGTAGGCCCAAAGATCCTCGATCAGTTTCTCAGGCCAATCAGCAAATTTGTGAGACTCACAAGTTTTCTTTAAAATTTTAAAAAGTGTTTTGTTTATAGCTTTGGCTTGATCGTTGCCTTGCGGATAGTACGAAGACGAATGATGCAGCGAAATATTGAATTTCTTACATAAGTCCTGAAGCTCTTATGATATGAATTGTGGTCCATTGTCGGTGACGATGCCACTTGGCACTCCAAATCGTGAGATGATGTTCTTCATGATGAATCAACACATGGTTGATCTTTTGATCTCTGCGAATGCTTCAGCTTTGGCCCACTTGGTGAAATACTCAGTAGCAGTGAGGATGAATGATTTCTGTTTGATTTGAGCATTAGAATCACCAAGGGGTCTAATGATATCAAAGTCCCACATGGAGAAAGGCCAAGGACATGATAGTGGATGTAAGGAGGAGATGGGGGCATGGATTTTGTTAGCATGGAGCTGGCATTTGACCCACCTATGGACATAGATGGCACAATCTTCTTCTAAGGTTGGCCAGTAATAGCCCTACCTAAGGATCTTCTTAGCTAACATCTGGCTATTCACATTCCCTCCACTCACTAGCGTGGGCTCCTTCCACTACCATCCAAGCTTCTTCACCATGCAATCATCTAAGGAGCACCGTTTAGGGTGCGTCTATACAACACTTCTCCGACAATGGTATACCTTAGCGCTGCCCTACGGATGGCTCTTCCATCTTCAGATTTTGCTTCTTCCGGGAAGGTACCGTCCTTGCAGAATTGCTCAATTCTCATGGTACCATGGCCTTTCTTCTTCCATTATCTCTCCTAACTCCATAAGCATCACTTCCTTCGCTTCCCTTCACTCTGCCTTCACAATTAAAGAGTTCCTGAGGTTGTCGAACCAAGGATCCTGAGTTGATGGTGCTTCTAACCTCTGGACAATGATAGTCTTAGCACTCTGGCTGAGAGGGAAGGAGAGGGATGTGGCCCACGATGCCAAGGCATCAACCAAGATATTCTAAGAGCGAGGAGTGTGAATTTGAGTTTGCTAATTGTTAGTTCTTAGAGTGTGACCAAATCTTGATAAGGCTTGAGTTAGGGTCACGAGTACGGTAAGTATAAAGGACCTGCCGAAAGACGAGCTGAGAGTCTCCTATGATCTTGAGTTGACGAGTGCCTAGGAGATAGGCGCGTTTAAGACCATCTAGGAGAGCTTCATACTCAAAGATGTTGTTGGTGGTAGGGAACTAGAGTTGATATGCTAAGGGAATGGTGATTCCTTCTGGGGTGAGCAGAACAACCCCTATGCCCCGTCCCCTAGAATTCAGAGTTCCATCGAAATGAAGTGACCAGAAGGAAACGCGAGAGATGAGTGATAGGTTTTCATTTGGAAAACCCTCTTGGACCGTGTCACTATGAGGAAGAGGAAAGTGAGCAAGGTGCTCGGCAATAGCATACCCCTTTATAGCCTTCTGGACCACAAAGGTGATGTCGAACTGAGATAGGAAGCTTTGTAAGGGTGCTAATCTGTTGGTGAGGACTGGCTTCTCTAGGAGGTATCTAATAGGATCCATCATAGAGATCAATCACACTTGATGGGCTAGGAAGTAGTGCTTCAGTTTTTGCACTACCCACACTAGCGCTGCACATGTTTTCTCCATAGCTGTGAGCTTGAGCTCGACAGGATTGAATAGCCTAGACAAGTAATAGACTGCCCTTTTTTTGCTAGTTTCATCATGTTGTGCAAGGACAGCTCCTAGGGAGTCCTCAATAGGTGATAGATACATGGTCAAGGGTTTTCTTGGGATAGGAGCCTGCAGCACGAGTGGATTCATTAGATAACTCTTGAGTTCATCGAAGGCTTCTTGGCACTTAGTATTGCATTCAAATTCTACCTCGCCTTTCAAGAGTTCATAGAAGAGACAACATCTTTGGGAATGTTGAGATATAAATCACTTTATGAACTGTAGTCGACCAATCAATCCTCGAAGTTCAGATATGTTCTTAGGAGGAGGCATCTCACCTATTGCCTTGGCCTTGTTTGGGTCTATTTGAATCCCACGCTTACTAACTATAAACCCTAAAAGCTTGCCCGAGGAAACCGCAAATACACACTTCTTCAGATTCATCTTCAATTGATACTCTCGTGCGCGTTGAAACACTTTGGAAAGTACGGAGGAGTGTTCCCTTCGGGTTTGAGACTTCACCACAATATCATCCATGTAAACCTCAACATGAATGAGAATCATATCGTGGAAGATTGCCAACATTTCCCTTTGATAAGTGGTGCCGACGTTCTTCAATCCGAATGGCATAACCACGTAGTAATAAGTTCCCCAGGGCATGGTGAAGGATGTTTTCTCTTGGCCCTCTGGGGCTAGACGGATCTGATTATAACCTGAATAACCGTCCATGAATGAAAGAGTTTCGAACATAGTGGTGTTATCATTCAACACATCCAAGTGAGGCAATGGGACATCATCTTTAAGACATGCTCAATTTATGTCCCAGAAGTCTATGCAAATCTGCACTCTTCCATCCTTCTTCATAACTGAGACTATGTTGGCCATCTATAGTGGATAGAGTACTACATGAATGAACCTAGCTTTGCATAGTTTGTCAATCTCCTCATAAAATCTTCAATGCTATGTGAGGGTGGAATCGCCTCAATTTTGTTTCACAGCTCTTGCCCTGGTTTCAAGATTAACCTATGTTCCACCAATGCAGGGTCAATGCCGGGCATTTCCTCATATGACCAAGCAAACAAGTCTCTGTACTCCCTCAGCATCTCTATACGGATGACTTCTTCCTCAAGAGGGAGACTGGATGTAACGCCTCGAAAATTTAATTGATTAAAAATAAGGAAAATAGTAAATTAATAAAGATGTCCAAATAAAAATGAAATAAAAATATTAGCTAGACTCCCAAGTTGAGAAATCAGCTATTCATTCTTATTGAGCCAAACCACTCTTAGTGGACCAAAGAACAAACCCAATAGCATTAAAATCCCAAAATTCGTAGGAATAAATGGACATAAATTGGAAAGGGCAATTAGGGTAAAATCCAAGGTAGTTAGACTCCTATGGTAACCTAAATTCATGTACTCCAATGGGAAGGGGATACCTCAAATCTTGGTAGGGGCCATGCAAAAACCGCAACCAACCTTTCCTAGTCACATTAGGACTTGAATCAACCCTAATTCTATAAATAATCATCATAAGACTCTTTGGGAAGGTTACCATCGTGTGAGGTCGTGAGGACGAGCTAGGGCACTAGGAGGGGAGGAGAACGACCACAACCCGAGCTTCTTCTCCAACGTTGCACTGCTTCCACCTGGAGAAGACATCTCTTAGAACCAACCAAAGGTAGGTGTTCTTGTGCTTGAAGTAAACGTAGCACATACCCTTGGAAAGCGCATTGAGTCTAGTTTCATATGCACTTATTTTTCCTAATTTTTATTGACCATGCTATGAGTATTAAGCGTTTTCCAAGAGTCGCGCATGATTAGGCCTTTATGTGTTCTTATTGTGTTTCACACAAACCGAGGCCAAATCAGGTCAAACCAAAATCGTAGTTCTCTTCTACTCATCGTACCCACATCTTTCATGTTCATAGTTTTATTCCAGGAGCCCTAGATCTTGAGTTATAAGTGTTGCATGCATGATTACCCAGTTTTTTACTGTTTTCAGTTGAAACCCTAAAACGCGACCATTCCAGACGTCACATTCTTCTTTGCATGAACGTGACATACTACATCGTCACGTTTCTATAAAAGGCGATAGAACATTCCGTCGTGTTTACCTTTTCCTGACCGTTTTACACATAAAACTGTGTGTCGTATAGGTTTCAGTGCCGGTCTTGAACGCGACGGGACATGCATTCGTAATTTGACCAATTTTCACGCCCAAGTTTTTGCACTATTTTTATATTCGGATTTTTAAGTCAACTCTTGAACACGTATATAGATATCGCGATTCAAAAATCATAGCAACATATCAGCCTGTCGCGACATGAAGGCGACAGACCTAACCGTCGCGTTTCTGAATTAGTAATTGTTCCGACATCGATTCCGGTTGGAAAAGGTGACGATTTGTCCTGTCGCGGTTTAAACGTGACAGGTATGCCTGTCGCAATTCTGAAATTTTGCACAGTGTTGTGTTTCGTCTCGGTAAGGTCCTTTGAAGTGCAACGACTGAACCCGTCGCGATTTAGGCTGACCCGAGACTGTTTTATTGAGTTGTACAGTCAACCATATGCATGTCGTGTTGCTATACCATGTCATTTAGTCAGTCAAAAGCCTAAAAGTTGTCAACCTACAGGAAAGCTATAAGAATATGAACTGTCATTCTAAGTGCTCGTAATGATACTTGATTCTATGTACCATGTGAATATCATTGTGTTGTCTATACTCTATCTTGTTCATAATTGAAAAGTGCTATATGTTAAAATTACAACAACCATGTGATAGACCGAATTGCATACATGTCATGCTTGCTTGTTATAAGCTTTTTGTCTTGTTTTAGACCGATGGATTGTGATATTGAGACACATCTACACGACACACTGCACATATAGGCAGCCCTCTCTTGGGGATTTGGAAACTCTTAGCCAGCCATTCCGTATCGGCAGACTAATGACATTTTCTCTAAGACCTCCGTAAATCTCCGTACTCCGTGGATTCCCTCGTGGAGACCGAGTTGGTTGTATCATTGAAGTTCCCATAAGATAGAAAGCACCTCTATTCTTATCTACTTCTCGTGAGAGTGATTTGATACATTGAAACCAAGCCATTAATGTAAATCTTGAACTAAAGTAATTAAGTCGTTATGCTGCCGAAATTTATTCTGAATCATGTCCACTTGCCTTGTTCCTTATAATCATTGACATGATCTTTAGTTCATAATTGTCCATTGCTTGAAAATCATGTTGGCCATAAATGAATGAATGGAATTACCAGAAAATATTTGAACTTCGGTTCATAACCATGCCTGTGCAAATAGGGCCAAGTTTGGTCCTGGGAGGAGCACCCGAAATACTTATAATCGCGAGAGTATATGATCCATTGAGGTGTCCGGAAATCACCTAATTGAATGCAAGATTGATCTGGGTAATTTCTACAATGTTATTGAATGATTGAATGATTGATTGATTGAACAGTTATATGTGATGTGGCCAAATCTATTGTACATGTCATCGTTATTGAATCCAATATGTCAATATCCACTGGAATTCTAAGGAGTTCAACTTGAGATATCCATTATACAAGTTATTGAATATTGAATCTCTTCTATTTGACTAATGATCGTACTGTCATCCATTCCATTATTAATCACTCCTTCTCACATGATAAATGTCATTGGATTTGTTTACTGAACTGTTCTCATACATATTATAGCTTGGAATTGTCCCTATCGTTATTGTCATGAGTATTGCTTGTCAGTATCTTACTTGTTAACATGTTAATTACATAATGCATGCCTGCACCATGAGATGTAAATCCTACTGGGCATTAGTGCTCTCACACCTACTTTCATTAATATTTGAGGTGAAGAATATGAAGAGGTAGAACATGATGGGGCTGGGGAAGAGTGAAGTGCTTCTCAGAGTTACCTGCCCATATCACGTCAGCCAATATGATTAGAGTTAAAAGAGTTTGTAATAGTTAGATTTTTTCTTGAGTCATATGTACTGGAATGACAAATGGGCCCTATTATTGGCTTTATCTATGTAAGGTTTTAAGTTAGTTTTGTTGGAAATGAAATCAATAGATTATTTGGCTGGCATAATTATTATCTCAATTCTTACGTTATATTTAAGTTGTCACTGTGAATTACTTGACTGTGATACTTATACTTGTATCGCTCATGCTCTTGATATTTAATTCTGATGCTAAATGTCGGGGCGTGACTCTGGAAGCTATGGTTAGAAGCTTGGGATCATCGTGTGTCCCAACGTTTACCTCTTTGTAGGCTCATCCACTGTCGAGGTAGGCTCATCAAATCTCCTCATGCCACTAGCGTACATGTAGCAACCTGAATTTTTACGAAAATAAAAATTTAAATAAAGAATTTAAAACCTAGCTAAATGGATATTTAAATAGAGCATTAAATAAAACTCATTAGATGGAAAAGAGTAATGGGATTTGCTTAATGGATCTTCTAGAATTTATTGGGTCAAAAATATGAATTTACAAAGAGAGAATAATAGGAAAATATCCTAAATTCGTAACTAAATTATTACCTAAATAGAAAGGGTATTTAATGCATTAAATAGCTAGTTTGAGTTATAATAGGATTCCTAAACCTACCCCATATGGGTTAGCACGAATTTGGATCTCTTCCTAGTCTAAATAGAGATTGGAAAGCAAGGAAGGAGGAAGTAAGGAAATTTCGGAATTAAAGAGAATTAGAGTCCTATTAGGAAATAGAAAGAGGAGAAGCTTAAATACTCACCTAAAACCCTCATGGCGACCCAAGCTCATGCCAAAGGATTCCTGGACTAGAAGGAGAGGCCAAGGAGGAGGAGATTTCGTGGGGAGAAGAACCTTTCAAGCTCTCAACCCCGTTCTTCAAGTTCTAGCCCTAGAAGAGGAAATCGAGTCAAGGTAGGCATTCTCACAAGCATAAACCGTGAAACTTTTTCTGTAGGATCTCTCTACCCTCTGGAACAAAACCCTCAAATTTCATAATTTTCCAGCGATCAAATCTTTTCTTATGAATTTTCAAAGTTCTGCAGTTCTTATGACCCCGAACCTTCATGCTTAATTCATATCTCCTTGGATACTCTATCTCATGCCTCCAATTTTAATGGGAGATACTGATGCATGATAGGCATCTTTTTCCCCTAAAACCCTAATTTCTATTGAACATGTTACTCGAATTAAATCGATCTTGCTCCCTGTATCATGTTCTATGTTACTTGTTCTTGTTCATTCTCTCAACCATGTTCAAACCATGCTCTCTCTCTAATTCCGATTTATTGGAAGTACCCTTACATGTCTAGTTTAATTTGCAACTGGTTTCATGATTTTTCGTTGACTATATAATTAGTTATGATTTTCTGAACAACCCTCTATCAAAAATTGAAATCCCTGGTCCGCAATCCAATGTCTGGTCTGACTCCTGTCAGAGTCAGGCGCAGACAACCAGAAGGCGACACCTCGACATGTCGCTTTCTGGGGCCTGATTGCGACAGCCTCCCTGTCGCGACCAAGAATGCGACAGGTGAGCCGTCGCATTCTCAGAACCCGATCTGCAAGCCATGTCGCGACCCTTTTTAGGCCCTGTCGCGTTCTACCCTGACCCTGTCGCATTCCTTAAGGCCTATGTCGCCTTCTCAGAGTTTTGCAGAAAAACCCATGAAAAATATTTTTATCGCTTTCTAAATAATCCTTACGCCTTCTTACCTTATACCCCCAGTAAAAACCCTACTTAAAAATGGTGTTATATTGAATGTTTTAAAATACATATTTCACACGACTTATTTCTATCTATGATTTCTCTTGCACTTGCACACACATGAACCATCCAATTGTGGCTGAAATCTTGCAGAAAATATCTCATAATGTATCTGGTAATGTATTGAAATAAAGAATATTAATTGCCCTATTTTAAAGGACTTGTATTTGTTTCTCGCGTTGCTTATATACCGATACTGACGCTCCACTGTTCTAGAATTCCTCTAGAACGTCGAGCACACATGTTTTATATACACACTTTACTTGGCTTGTGGTGAACTCTCCGTCGGATATTCCTTTCGCCGGACTAGTGAACTCTTGCACAAGGCCTCCGTAAGTCTCCTCTGATCATGGATTCCCACATGGTCGACGAGCCGTTGTGTACCCTAATACCTATGATACCCTTCAGGGATCTATATGATCCAAACGGCTATTAGAAGATTCACTCTCATCTTAAATCACGCCGGACCTCTGGACCTGTGCATAACAAGGCCAGTGGTAGGGTCGTGAGTTCCACCTGACTGCTAACACCAAGTGCGCGTGTTGTGCAACTGTTACTATCGCCTGTTTACTCGTCGCATTACGTGCAATGTCCACTAGCTCTTATCTATACTCTACTCGCTCGTCTATTCACGTTCACTCTACTATCTCGTCTATTCATCTAGTGCTCTCATCTACTTCTTGGTACTCTATATTGGCCATTGACTGATTGTCTAAAGATAAACAATATAACCAATGCCTGGCAATAAATAAAGGGCCCGATCTGGTCCTGGGATGTGCGCCCGAAAGTGCTAGTGCCCATGGGAGTTAAATGATCAGAGTGTTTGGCATTACACTCAAGTGCTATCTATCTCGACTATCTATATGACAATCAAAAACACAAACGTGCTATACTCTCTCGATGTCTAGAATGACAAACAAGTGCTATACTCGTCGTGCTATTACTATACTTGTGCTAGTTGTGCTATGGCCATCCTGCTATTCGTGCTATACTCGATACTTGTGCTCTTTTTGGAAACTATACTCGCTCTCGTGCTATTGTTCTATCTCTTGCTATATTTGACTCTCTTGTACCTGCTATCTTTAGATACTCTGCCATTAAATACATTAATTATTTAAAGCCTGCTTCAGCCTGAGATTTAAGTCCTACTGGGCGTTACCGCTCACCCTACGTTATTTAATGTTGTGTTCTCAGGTGAGACCGAGGATGACACATACACTCACGAGGAAGGGAATGACCAAGAGTGAAGCCAGGAGTACCCTCGAGTCGTTATGTTATCTTAGAGTTGTAGTTAGTTATTTCCTTCTAATGCAATGTAATTGGGCCCTATAGAATGGCTCTGATATTAGTGGTTGTAACTAGACATTTGGAAAATTAATAATGAGAAAGATTTGCTTTAGTATTATTCAGTGTGCAATGGTTTGATGCCTAGTATACGCTCTATACCTTTTCTTGCAACTGCCTTCGCGCTCCGATATTCCGCGTTGGGGCGTGACAGTTTTTCTAGGCAGCATCCTCTACCTCACTGTCCTCTTCATCCACTGGGTCCTCATCGTTCATGATTTCATAAACTCTGAATCTGTCTTCTAGCCACTTTTCTTCATGCTGAGCTTCTATGTTCAGAATGACTACTTCTTGGATGAACTCTTCGACAGCCATAAAAGTGCCACACCTTTGTGCCAGATCTACAAGATATCTCCAAGGAATGGTGTTACCCTTGCTCTTCCTAGACGGGGATGGGGACTTACCAGATTCTACCCTTGAACCTAAGCTAGGATTAAAACCTAAGGGGCACTTTGGGGGAGAGCCCATAGGCTTATTAGAAAGAAAAGGAAGGGGTGCGGCGCAGCCAGAGGGGACCTCCGATGGGTCTAGAGGTAGAAGTAGGCCACCTGAGCTAAAGGTGCCTGAAGCGGAGTTACGGTGTAGGGGAACAGAAGGCCCTTCACCCAGTGAGTCCATGATGATCAGCATGTGCATTGGAGAGCGGGGATCGTCGCTCCAGTTGGAGGAGAAGGGAAAAAGGCGGGGATCTCTGCCAAAGAAGGAAGGTGAGAGAATGACAGAGATCGCCGTTAGGAGGTTTTAAATGGTGAGAAATGGAGACGGGGATCGCCATCAGAGAGGAGGAGGAAGGAGATGGGGATTGACGTTGGGAGGAGTGAGAGGAAGAGTGGAGACGGGGATCCCTGTCAAAGGGAGAAGGAAAGGAAAAGTGTATATGGGGATCGCCATCAGATAGAGGGAGTACGAGAATTGCTGTCAAAGGGCGCAAATGAGGGAAGATGGTGATTGTAGTCCGAAGAAGGAGAAGGGGAAGATGAGGATCGCCGTATGAAGAAGGAGAAGGGGAAGATGGGGATCACCGTCTGATTGTTGAGAAAAAGAGGAAAGAGGGGAGATTTTTTTTTTTAACGTGAGTAAATAAAACATACTAACTTAAAAATAAAGACAAACTACCCTACATTTGAAGGCATCGGGAGAAGGAGAAAGCCATGCTATTGAAAAAAAGAACGAAGTGGGGAGAGGGAATGGTTAATGCTTCAAGAGCGTCAGACAAGAGTTGGGAGATAAGGGGAGGTGAATGAGGAATGAAGGAGATTTTAGAAACAAAAATTGAAAATATGGAATGATTGGGAGGCCAGGAATACCTTCACTAGAGCTCATCTATGGATTTGTTGTTTTTATATAGCAGATCATGTTCTCCAATGTCTTCACCGTCCCCAAACAACTATCACTTGGAGGCTATTGCTAATGGGGACTCCACCAATTCTGCCACTGCCGGGGGCCAGGTGAGATCATTGTAGACACCTGATTCCGGCTAATGGTTTGAACCGCATTTCATGTTATCCTAGTTAGCCCCTAGTTGGTCACTCACCTTGAGCCTATCATTAGCCTTGACTGAGCCCATTAACAATTTAAAATTGCCTTGAAATCCCACCCATTATCATTTTGGAGAGTCCTTATGCAATTATAACTCGTATCTTTTATGTAACTGGCTGATAAATGCAAAATAATTCGATTTCCTAGTCACGACATATTGTAGCGCCGCAACTCTAGTCGCGACGGCCCTGCACGCCGCGACAGCCCATGCATGATATCCATGCACGTGGGCTTACCTTCGCGACGCCCCACCCCGTCGCGTCTCTAGTCGTGACCCCACGATACGCCGCGACAACGCCTGAGCGCACCAGACTCTGCAACAACCTCCTATTTATCCTCCTATTGATCCAGCTTTATCCCTAGGAAATATCTCAACCCCTTGGGGCGAGATTTTGGCCCTAGGGACTCTTGTGAGGATCCCTTGGACTGCCCCTTGCAATTTTAAAAGGCCATTATCTCCCATTTCGAATTTTGACCATTTTGAAGAAATAATATCACCCATTTCTCTCTCATGGCTCTATAAAAGAGAGGCCCCTCCTCAAGGACGAGGGGAGCCTCATTGTTACCCCGAAGGGCTGCCAAAATTTTCTTTGACAAATACTTAGCCTTGCAGCCACCCTTTTCCTCTATTTCCCTCACAATCCCTCTCCACCAAAGCAACCCATTTCATCATCTATGGAGCACGGGATGTGAGAAGGGTGACTTCAGCATTCTCCTAAAGCTTTTGGATGATCCTTCGAGCTGTAACCACGCCAAGGAGTCGCCTTAATGGGGCTCACTCTCCCCCTTTCCCTTTCTCCTTCTTTTGCATACATTTTTCATGTTATTCTTAGATAGAACATATTCAGCACACACCCACGTTTTCCTATACCCAAAGGGGTAAAAACCGCCCAAGTTCATTCCCTCCATGTTCCCATCCTTTCTTTCTATTTTAGAGTAGATACTATGTTTAATGTGTTCTAATAGAGCTTCCTTTTATTTGTTTTCTTTTGTGGCAGGCATCCAAGCGTCATCCACGAGGAGCTCTTGCCTTCCGGCCGGCTGGAAGACAAGAAGAAGGTCCACACTCCAATAACTCCCGCACAAAGAGAATGCGGCGGCGGAGGACGACGCGACAAAAACGCGACTGGAATCAGCGTCGCGTTATCAGCACTGTCGCGACTGCTAAGGCCGCTTGCTTGCCATCTTTTCTTCTTTCTTTCTCATTTTAGTGCCCTGTTAGTCTCTTGTTCTTTGTTCCCTATGTTTTTCATGTTCTATTCTTGTCGTGACCTATCGTGGTGATGCGATCAAGTCGCGTCGTTTGTCGAGGGTGCGTTATCAGGTCAGTCTCCTCTTCCTTCTATCTGCCTTGTCTTGTTTCTATCAGATCATGCATCCTTGTGATATCTCCTTGTATCATATGTTGTCGCGTTTCTGAATGTTAGAATCCTATTAGGGTCCGGATTTTCCTTTTATTTTTACTTCTAAATTTTCGGTTCTAGTCGCGGCGTATCGCGAGGATGCGACAAGGTCGCGTCATGGAGAGGCGTCGCGTCATCAGGTATGCTTTGTATGTTACTGTTTTGACTCATGAATCGGTTTTTGTGCGCTTCTTGGTCCATGTGGTATTGATTTGCTGTTTTGTGTCTTTTCTCATTTGATAGGGTAGTCTGTTTGAGTTGGTTGAAGGCCTTTTGGTGTTTTCGGGCCTCTGTTCCTATCGCGGCAGGTAGCCTTGTCGCGATAAGGTCGCGGTGTACACGGCCGCCGCGACTCTGCCCGAGGGCCATTTGGTCGCCCTATTTGGTTCTCATCTATCACCTGTGCATACATTTCGGGCATTTAGGTCCATTGCATATGTTATTGAAACCCATTTGTTTAGGTTCCCCCTTGGATGAGTGAGTCCTCTCACCTAGGAGCACTCGTAGGCTGACTCAGGCCCACCTTCTGAGGACCTCCGTAAGACCCCGTGACCGTACGCACGTTGCGGTTCGCCGGGCTAGTTGTACCAGTTGCACCCCTTAGTTTAGGCCACCCCTTTGCGTGTGAGTATACCATCCCTTAGCTTCACTGGAGGACTCGAGTCCATACCCATTAAGGTCCACTTGACCGAGTGACATCCTCTTAATTATTCATCTAAAGGTCAAGTTCAAACCTTAAGAAATTTGCGCTTAAACATGGCAATTGAGTGTTCATCCCTCCTCCTCTCAGTCTTTCTTGCTTGATGTGATTGAGTCGAGGTATTGTCTGTATCACCCCCTATTAGTCTTGGGGGGGTGTATGCGTCATTGTTTAGGGAGATCAAGTCAATCCCCTTCTTTCTTTGTATCTTATCATAATCCCCTCTTCGACATGGACCAATTTCGGGTCCTTGCCGATGATGCTCTTCCTCTTGGGTTGCTCAAGGAGGTGGCCCAACCCTCTATGGGCACGCTTCCGGGGCATATCCAGCCTCCCTCTGTCACTGGGATTCGATCCCGTCCTGCCTCTCCTCCTGGGGGTGATGACTCCCACTCACAATTCAGCCAGCTTCTTCCACGCCTCACTCCGGACCAAGTCCGAGAGTTTATAGCTGCCGCCAAGGGGAAACAACCTTTATCTCCCCGGGGTCAGAATTCAGTCCGACCGGCAGATTCCTCCGCCCATGTCGCTTCAACACCTCACCTTCCTTCATCAGGGGTGGATCCTACACCCCTCCGCCCTCGGGCCATCCATTTTTCGGAACCAAGCTACCTTCCTCCGCGAGAGGTCCAGCCTCGATCTCCCCCAACTACATACTATGCGGCCGAACCAGCTCCCCTTCCCCGTGAGAGGTCTCACTCATTCGAGCAACCTCGCTCCCTTATTTCTACGCATCAAGTCCAGTCTCCCTCCGACTTCCTTGCGGAGGACGAGCAAGAAGAAGGAGCTTCATGACCTCCGGAGGCAAATCGATCCTCGGAAGGTAGCTGATATTGCCCTCCCATCCTTCCAATACCTCCGAGTGCCACCCCAGTCGGAGCTCCCTATCTACCGGCGATACTCTGGGGTAGGGGACCCTTATGTTCATCTGAAAGACTTTGTCTACGAGTCAGCACCACACAAGTATGACCGCCACCTCATGGCATACTTGTTCAGAAAATCCTTGGATGGTCCGGCTTTGGAATGGTTCTACTCATTGCCCCCGAAGGAAGCCGAGGATTTCCAAGTTGTTCAAGGGAGGTTTCTGCAGCAATTCCAAGATCGGGTGGGACCCGAATACTCTTTTGTGGATCTAGTAGCCGAAAAGATGAAGCCAGAAGAGGAGTTTTCTACCTACGCTGATCGGTGGCATTCTTTGGCCGCCAAGGTCCGCTACCCCATGCCTGAGGAGGAGAAGGTGAAGTTGTTGATTTCCAATGCCACTCCAACCTACCGAGCTATTTTGGCCATGAACGATATTTCTACCAAGCACCAGCTATATAGCCGAGCCCGTTTCATTCAGACCCAACTTAAGGACTCGCCTATACACTCTATGTTTGAGACCCCCAAGGCCCGTTACACCAAGAAGTCGCAAGGCCCAGTCACTGAGGGGATCCAAACCAATTAACAAGTGGGTGCAGTTAGCAATCCCTAAGGCCCGGTAGGTAGGTCTCCCTACACCCAGCAAGCCCAGCAGCCATGGAACAACAACAACAATAGACAGCCACCTCCCCAAGGATAAAATCCTCCACAAGATCAGCGCCAGTACTCCCAGGACCCTCCACCTCAAAATGGCTACGCCCCTAGGAAGCCCAATGGACCCAAAAGAGCCCAATACCCTCCTTTGCCCGAGTCCCTGGCCTACATCTTTACCGCCCTCATGTCCCTGAATGCCCAGAGACTCCCTCCTGAGAAGGCGAACTAGAATATGGCGGCCGATCAAACAAAGTATTGTGTTTATCACCGCCATCCGGGCCATAATGTGTCAGATTGTTTTCAGTTCTGGGATATGATATATGATCTTCATGAGCAAAACCAAATTGACTGGGCAAAGATGGAAAGATTAATCTAGACTCTGAGGGACCAACAGGGTCAGAGGCAACAACAGCAACAACAGAGGCGACAGTAGCCGCAGCAGCAACAACAACAACAGCAATAGCAACAACAGCAGCAATACCAACCCTTCCAACAACAATATCAGCAACAGCAGCAACAACAGCAGCCGCAGCAGCCGGCGAATGACCTAGGCATAATCCGCAACCCCATGCCACAACATCAGCCCACTCCAAACCCCCAGCCAGCTCCACCACCTCCTCCACCCGCACATGTTAACCCTGTCATCCACCATCCACCACCGGAAGCTCAGTGGGCCTTCGACGACGAACATGAAGTGGGCCAGCTTCTGTTTATTTCCCACGTCACACCCACTACCCCCGCGCCTACATCCACCGTACCTCCCTCCTTCACACCCCACATTGCTACCATCACCTCACCATTGTATTTCCCCGTCATGTCACCCATTATCCCTCCACCCAGCAACATCCCTTTCTCCCCTACGCCAGCACCCTTACTAGCCAACCCTTCTATCCTTGACACCGCAACCCCTCCACTCCACCATAATCTTGCCCTCCGGAGCGGGCAAATGTTCCATCGGATGTACCCTAATGCATCTGTGTCCATGCCAAGTCAACTAGCCCAACAAACCAGCAATCAGCAGCAGCAAGATATGGAAGAAATCGATCCAGTCCCAGGGACTCAATATGATATCCTAAAGCATTTGGATCAAACCCCCGCCAAGATTTCCATACTAGAGTTAATCAAAAGATCACAGACTCATCATGACGCCCTAAGGGCCTTTCTGCAAAGGGTCATGGTCAGTGAAGACATGAACCCGGATAATCTGCCTTCAGTGCTCTCGATTGTAAACAAAGGACCCACTATTACCTTTTCTGATGGTGAGTTGGCTGCCCCAGAAGCCATAAAAATACCCTTATGTGTGACACTCACCATAAACAAAGTGGCCGTCGATGCAGCTCTAGTGGACACGGGAGCTTCTATCAATGTTTGTCCATTAAGCACCCTTAGAGCATGCAATATATCGAAACGTCAACTGCAGCCCACCCCCACCACCATCGCTGCTTATGACAATTCACGACGTGCCTGCCATGGAGTCATCACATTACAAGCAGAATTGGGGCCACTAGTCATGTCAGTGGAGTTCTATGTATTGAACATTGATCATACTTACAAGGCCATCTTAGGGCGCCTATGGATTGAATCATTAGGGGCAGTGCCATCTACAGCGCATCAGTTTGAAGTTCCCCTTCCAAGGGCGAATAGTTAAGGTGAAAAGCGTGGCAACAACACATACAGTAGAAGCGGTTGAGAGGGTGCTGCCATCAGTATGGCCATCCAATAAGCCCGTTATCTTTGTGCTTGATGTCAACTATACTTGGGCCTATACATTCTCTTCTAACCGCCCAATTGGGTCACCCCCTGTAGTGGCAGTCAGGAGAGATGTGAGCACAAATATAAAGGGGTGGGATATCATGTTTAGACTGGGTTATCAGTCAGGAAATGGCCTGGGTGCCCATCTCTAAGGGCGAACCAAGACTGTGGCCAGCACTAAGAAATTCACAAAACATGGCTTGGGATACTCAGAATGGACTGCTTTCTCATTTCCTTCATAATCGGACCATGGCCCACTTACCTGGTCCTTGTATGAACACTTCGTCAGAGGGCCCTGAAACGCGCGCATTGTTGATTGTGCAATTCCGTTGTCTAGAGTTCCTTGCACATAGCAACAAGCTCACCTCCTCTAAACTGTCTCACAGATTTAAAATAAAATAGTAATGATGAACCAGTATGATGGTGAGAACAGGTCATTTCCACAGGGAGACTGAATAGAACTTGATTTAAACTACTTTAACTTGGAATCATTCTAACGATAATGCATTAGAAGTGAATGTGTAAACAACACCAATCAAATTCCCCACACTTGACAAATTATACTCAATGAAAGAACAAGTAGAATTGAGAACCAAAAGTTGGTATCACTGTACCCTCACAGCTCGAGGGATCAAATCGGTAGATAGAAATCTTTAACTAGAAACCAACGAACCAATTTACCCCTACAGCTCAGGGGATGAGTAATCACAACTCTCCACAAACACCGGATCACTATTCTCACAGCTTAAGATTCGGACAGAAAGTAAGTAACAGAAATTTAAAGTTGCTAAATCAGATTTCTATTGCTATTACTGAAGAACATGGAAGAAGACCGAATTAATGACTGGAAAACAAACATAAAAGACTCAGAAATCTTCACGAAATCAACTCAATGCTCTGCTACAACAGGAACATAGACTTCACAATTAAAACTCCAAATCTGCCACTTTCTAAACTCAGTAGAAGTGAAAATACCAAACTTCCTGGATTGATCTTACTAACAGCAAGAAGGGACAAAGCAATATGGCAGAAATGGCACAGCAGGTGCCCGGGATCATCCTCCAAACAGCCGAACTCCCCACAATCTGAACTCACAACCTTGTAGAACCACAAGAACGCAACTCCCCAATTGATGCTGAAAATTCACAAATGCCAAATTCCACAAATCTCCAATGAAACAGATCACACATCACATAAGAAATGTAAGCAGAATTAAATGCAACAAACACACTTGATTGAACCATGTAAATGCAGAAGAAAGAGACAATCTAAACACGTAATAAAAATGGAATTGGTCCAAGTAACCTCTGGAATCCTTCACAGAACAAAGAAGAAATGACATAATCGAACTTCTGGAATCTCTCACTGCAGTACAGAAGGACGGAAGAAAATACACAAAAACATGGCAGAAATCTAAAATTCCAACTTGACTGGTGAAGAGCTGTCGAACCCTCTGGAGCAGAGGGCCTTCCGGGAGCCAAATAGAAGAAATGTAAAACAAATCAACACAAACGAAATAAGAATTTTCTGGATCGAACTCCTCTGCGTTGCTCAAACAGAAATGAGAAAAATGAAATCCAAATTGCTAAACTAAAATTTCCAACAATAAGAATTCTAAATCTAATGCAGATCTGATGAATGAAGAACAGAAGACATGTAGAGACAGAAAGAAATTCCACAAATTCTGAACCAACCAACTTGATGAACTCCTTCCAGAAGAACAGAAGTACGAATTAAAAAAAAAAATGTCAAACAAAGTAGAAGCAACACTCTCTCAGCTCTGATCTCTCGAAGAACAGGAATTAAGAAAACCCCTACATGCCGAATTGGCGAATCCCCTCATCTACTAGTTCTGCTAAAACAAAAGATACAGAGAAGAAAAACTAAAATCCTACGAAATTCCTACCAACTAGCCAACCCTCCGGAACACTGCCTCTCTGGCTCTGCTAAACAGAAAATACAAGAAATGGAGACTATAAAAAAAATCTGAAATCCGAACCAGAGCACCCCGGGGAAGGCCTTTGGGGTCCCTTTATATAGGCTTCCAGGACCTTGGGGTCGCCTCTGCTCTGCACACAGCAGGCGCCTCCATCGCGCCTAAATCTGTACACCTCAGCTTGGCCCAGTCGCTTCACCCTTCACAACCGGGTGCTGGCCGCCCATGGTTCCAGCACACCATCAGCATACATGGCCCAAGCCTTGGCCCGCCAGCAGACCCTGGTCCGCTGCCTCCTGGCCACCTCAGCCGCGCCACACCCTGGCCGCACACACAGCCCTGGTCCGCACCGCCTGAGCTTCTGCGCTGCACCTCCAGCGCCGTGCCTCAGCCATTTGTACGCCGCCTCCATCTTCTGCGCAAGGGATCCACCATCGCGCCCAGCCCTCCTGGCCACAGGCCGCGCCAGCCTGCATCGCACCCACCTGCACAAACTGCCTAGCCGCACCATCAAGCCCTGGCCGCTTGGCCCATCTGTCCACCTCAGCCATCAGCAGCCATCGCCCTTGCGCCAGCAGCCATCTGCATCCGCCTGTGTCTGCTCACCTTCTTCCCACCTGGGCTCAAGTCGCCAGGCTTCAAACCGCCCTGCCCCCACACACCATCTCCACAGCCCAGCATCGCTGGGAGCTTCCAGCTCCTTCACGAATGTTCTACTGCTTCCAGCTGGGAAATAAGATTTGTAAACTGGTCATATGACATTGGGTAGGGTAAAAGATTATTAGTAAAATATTTTTATTTATTTATTGAAATTGGGAGGGGTACGTGACATGATGGTGAAATGTGATTGGGGTGTGTTAAAAATATTTGTTTATTTAATGGAATTAGATGGGATATATGTAAAAATTCATTATTTACATTTACTTATACTTATTGGTTACTAAAAATATTTACAACAATATTATTGTAAAAAAAAATTATATTTACAACATTTATTTACTAAGATTTCTTATGTACCAAATTTGTCAAAACAATGACTTATTTAATCTAACGTGTATTCTAACCCATTCTTAACTAACATGTTCAAAAATTTATTCATAGATGAAAATTAAAGTCAATGCGCACATTATTTATGGACAACTGATGGTCTAAAGTTAACTATATGTATGAAATTTAACCTGAAAAATTGTGTAGTTATCAGGCCCGTGCAGCCCGGATACAACACTACTACAGAGGCGCTAAAATCAGCTTACCAGTCCTTAGAAGAGCAGCGGCCCAATAAGAAGAAGAGAGCCAAGGCCGGTACAGAGGACCCAGATCAGGAAGATGTCATCTCATCAGTCAGTCTGCTGTTTGAAGACCAGAAGCTGGGGCAGAAGAGTCAGAATTAGAAGACCTTGTTTCTGCAGTCAATCGTCTGTTCAGCGAAGAAGACATGCCGCAAGTAGCAGTATTATCAGCATCAGCAACCACCACTAAGCGACAGTTTCTTGGATTTGGTGAGGAAAGTTAGCCAACCAACTCAACCGTTTCAGCAAAGGAGCTCTGGCCAGGGTTTTCCCGGCCTCCCATTCATCTTATTTCATCCATACTTGTTTATAATTTTGATGTTATTCCCTTGTCTCCCCCCTTTATTATTCAATTCTCTCCGGATGCCGTTGAAGCGTTAATTCGCCCTTCACCCCTCTTCACCATTTTCTTTAATGGCTCGATTCTGTCTTTCTCCCGGAGCCTTTTAATGTAATGTAGTTCCTTCATCAAAAATATATATATATATATAGAAAATTAGAAAATTCAAAAAATAAAAAATCCAAAACTCCAAAAAAATAGAAAATCCAAAATATGTGTGTCCCCCCCCATTCATCTTCTCTCCTCTTTCTTCGGACGGCGATCCCCGTCTTCCTCCTCCCCTTTCTTCGAACGGTGATCCCCGTTCTCTCCTTCCCTATTCATCGGACGGCGATCCCCATCTTTCTACTCTTTTCTCCTGCTTTCTGCCTCCATCTGTTGATTCCCCCTACTCCCATGACGGCGATCCCCATCATCCCATTGTTTTCCTCTACTCCGATGGCGATCCCCGTCATCCCGCACTCCTGCTCTCCTGCTTCGACAGAGAACCCCGTCACTCCGCACTCATCCTCTCCTCTCAGACGGCGATCCCCACCCTTCTCCTCTTTCTGTGCAAACCGTGTCTTCGTCTGACTGACCGACATGGTCACATTGGGCGTTCTGGGTGACGGGCCTTCTGTTCCCCTGCACCCCATTCCTGCGGCCGGCACCCTGAGCTCGGGTGGCCCGCCTCTTCCTCCAATCCCATCGGAGGACCCTCGCGGTCCTGCCGCACCTTTTCCTGCTCATTCCAATAAACCTCTGGACACTCCTCCAGAATCTTCTGTAAATATTGGGCTTAGTTTAGAATCGGGGGTAGAATCTAGCAAGTCCTTGTCCCCATCTAGGAAGAAGAAGGGTAATGGCATACCCCGAAGGTATCTGCTTGACTTAGTTCAAAGGTGTGGCGCTCTTCTAGCTGTCGAAGAGTTCGTCCAGGAAGCAGTAGTTTTGAACTTAGACGATCTACATATAGAGGAAGGACTAGATGATGGTTTTAGAATTTATGAAATCGTAGCCGAAGGAGACCCATTAGATGAGAATGATTGTGAGATAGAGGATGCTGCTGAGGCGTATGCTAGTGGTATGAGGAGATTCGATGAACCTACCTCAGCAGTCGATGAGCCCACTGAAGAGGTAAACGTGGGAACTGAAGAGGACCCCAGGCTTTTAACCATAGCTTCCAACCTCCCTCCCGAAGAAGAAGAAGTGCTCATTGAAATGTTGAAAGAGTTTAAGGATTCCTTTGCCTGGGCCTACGATGACATGCCCGGCATTGACCCTGATTTGGTGGAACACAGGCTGATCTTGAAGCCAGGGGCAGTTGCCGTCAAACAAAAGTTAAGGAGGTTCCTCCCCCACATCGCTTTGAAAATGAAGGAAATTGATAAACTACACAAGGCTAAGTTCATCTGTGTAGTCCTCTATCCATTGTGGGTGGCGAACATCGTCCCGGTCATGAAGAAGGACGGAAGGGTGCGAATCTGCATAGACTTCCGGGACTTAAATAAGGCATGTCCTAAAGATGATTTCCCCCTACCTCACTTGGACGTTCTGATTGATAATACTGTAGGGTTCGAAACTCTGTCTTTTATGGATGGGTATTCAGGCTACAATCAAATTCGTCTAGCCCCGGAGGATCAAGAGAAAACCTCCTTCACCACCCCATGGGGAACATATTGCTATGTGGTCATGCCGTTTGGATTAAAGAATGCCGGCGCCACTTATCAAAGAGCAATGTTAACTATCTTCCATGACATGATTCATATTGATGTTGAAGTCTACGTGGATGATATTGTGGTGAAGTCTCGGACCAGAAGAGAACACTCCTCCGTGCTTGCCAGGGTATTTCGCCGTGCACAAGAGTATCAATTAAAGATGAATCCAAAGAAGTGCGTATTCGGGTTTCTTCGGGCAAGTTGTTAGGCTTCATAGTTAGAAAACGGGGGATTCAAATAGACCCACACAAGGCCAAGGCAATAAATGAAATGCCTCCTCCCAAGAACATATCTGAGCTTCGAGGTTTGATTGGTCGGCTCCAGTTCATAAGGAGATTTATATCTCAGCACTCTCTAAGGTGTCGTCCCTTCTATGAACTGTTGAAAGGAGGAGTCAGCTTTGAATGGAATGCTAAGTGCCAAGAGGCCTTTGATGAGCTCAAGAGTTACCTTATGAATCCTCCCGTGCTTCAGACGCCCATCCCTGGGAAACCCTTGATCCTGTATCTGTCAACTATTGAGGACTCCCTAGGAGTTGTCCTTGCTCAACATGATGAATCTGGCAAAGAAAGGGCAGTCTATTACCTATCTAGGCTCTTCAATCCCTCCGAGCTCAAACTCACCACAATGGAGAAAACATGTGCAGCGCTAGTTTGGGTAGTGCAGAAATTGAAGCACTACTTCCTAGCTCATAAGGTGAGTTTGATTTCTAGAATGGATCCTATTAGGTATCTCCTTGAGAAGCCAGTCCTCGCCGACAGATTGGCACACTGGCAAAGCTTCCTCTCCCAATTGATATTTCCTTCATAGTTCAGAAAGCCATAAAAGGGTATGCCATTGCTGAGCACCTTGCTCACCTTCCTCTTCCCCATAGTGACACGGTTCAAGAGGAATTCCCCGATGAAAACCTGTCACTCATTTCTCACGATCCCTTCTGGTCGCTCCACTTCGATGGGGCTCTCAATTCTAGGGGACGGGACATAGGAGCTGTCTTGCTCACCCCGGAAGGGATCACCATTCCTCTAGCCTATCAGCTTCAATTCTATGCCACCAACAACATCTCCGAGTATGAGGCTCTCCTTGTCGGTGTTAAGCTCACCTATCTCTTAGGCACACGTCATCTCAAGATTATAGGAGACTCTCAGCTCGTTCTTCGGCATGTCCTTTCTACCTATCACACTTGTGACCCTAAACTCAAGCCCTATCAAGATCTGCTCACTCTCCTAGCCAAGCAATTTCGTCAACTCATCTACATTCATACTCCTCGTTCTCAAAATATCCTGGCCGATGCCCTCGCATCCCTGGCCTCCTCTCTCTCCTTCCCTCTCAGCCGCAGCGCTGAGACAATCACCGTTCAAAGGTTAGCGGCTCCCTCCACTTAGGACCCTTGGTTCATTAACCTCAGGAGTTCTCTAGTTTTGAAGGCCGAGAGAAAAGAAGCGAAGGAGTTATTGCTTGTTGAGCTAGGAGAAATGATGTTAGAAGAAAGGCCGTGGTACCATGAGATTGAGCAGTATTGCAGAGACGGTACCTTCCCAGAAGAAGCTGAAGTGGAAGACAGGTGAGCTATCCGTAGAGCGGCGTTAAAGTATACCCTTGTTGGTGAAGTGCTTTACAGACGCGCTCTAAATGGAATGCTCCTTAGATGTCTGACAGATGAAGAGGCTCGGAAGGTAGTGGAAGGATCTCACTCTAGTGAATGCGGAGGGCACGTGAATGGTCAGATGTTGGCTAAGAAGATTCTTAGGCAGGGCTACTATTGGCTGACCCTAGAAGAAGACTGTGCCACCTATGTTCGTAGGTGCGTCAAATGCCAAATCTATGCCGACAAAATCCATGCTCCGTCCTCCTCTTTGCATCCACTATCTTGCCCTTGGCCTTTCTCTATGTGGGCCTTTGATATCATCGGGCCCCTTGGCGATCCTAATGCTCAGATAAAATAGAAATCCTTTATTCTCACTACTACTGAGTACTTCACCAAGTGGGCCGAAGCTGAAGCATTTGCAGAAATCAAAGGTTCAACCATGTGCAAATTCATCATGAGGAACATCATCGCGCGGTTCAGAGTGCCAAACAGCCTCGTCACCGATAATGGACCACAGTTCATATCTCAAGAACTTCAGGACCTATGTAAGAAATTCAACATTTCCTTGCATCACTCGTCTCCATACTATCCACAAGGCAACGGCCAGGCCGAAGCCACAAATAAAACGCTTTTGAAAATTCTAAAGAAAACTTGTGAGTCTAATAAATTTGCTGATTGGCCAGAAAAGTTAGTTGAGGCTCTGTGGGCCTACCGCACCTCCGTCCGCATGCCCACCGGGCAGACTCCATTCTCACTTACTTATGGGATGGAGGCGGTATGTCCACATGAGATCCTCATCCCTTCGCTAAGAATTCAGTTAGACAAGGAACTTAATCCCGATGAACATCGGGAGGCGTTACTTGTACAACTAGAACTCTTAGACGAACGGCGTCTAGCCGCGGCCGATCATGTGCTTGCATATCAAAACAAACTCTCAAGGTCTTTTCAAAAGAATGTGATTGAGCATAAATTTCAAGAAGGAGACATGGTTTTGAAGCGTATTTTTATAAAACCTGGAGGTCCAAGATCCAAATTGTCAGCAAACTGGGAAGGGTCGTACGTCGTTAAGGAAGTGTATCCCATAAACACGTATAGGCTAGTTAATGCCGAAGGTGAGGAGCTCCCTCACCCATGGAATGGGCTATACCTTAAAAGATTCTACCCCTGATGTTGATAACGACACCAATTTGAAAAAGTGAATGTTGTTGGCCATGTGTCTCACTCCCCCCTCTTTGTGGTAAATGATCTCTATGTCTGGCTACACACACACAACACGGAGACCTAAGGCCAATTCCCCTTTGCTTATGGTGTTTTCACTCAGCCCTAGCATAGGGAACCGAAGGTCAGTTCTCTTCTCTCTCGGACAAGGCCTAGGGGTAAGGGGGAGGCTAGCCTGTAGACAAGCAATGGTATTGACCATGTGCATGAAGTCTCAAATAGGGACGGTCAATTCAAAAGAAAAGCAAAAAAGGAAAGGGGAATGATGAAAAAGTAAAAGAAAAATGATAAGAAAATAGGGGCATGTCAAAGAGTGGTGGTACAGTTCCCCGCGGGACGCCCTTGAGCCCGGTCGTACGCATGCCCCCCAATTCAAAAAAAGGCAATGACCTTAGCGTCCCTGGACAACAGACGAATTTCACATGTAACATACCCATTGCAAATCTTACAAGCAAGTAACCCCTACCCCAAAACCAAGTTTTATCTCATTGCTAATCTTCCTATCCTCCCTAAAAGACCAAAGGATCCCCCGCACCTGGTCTGTGTTGGAACATCAAAAAAGCAAGGGGCAAGAAGCCTTAATAAGCCAAGGATAAATGCACGCCGCACATAGATGTTATTCACCAAACGAGAGATGGGGATGAGATCCATGTCTAATTACTCAAAAAAGGGCAAGAAGTGTTCTTATCAGAAATCTCAAAAATCCAAAAAAATCAGAAATCTCAAAAATCCAAAAAAGTAGAAATTTCAAAAACTCCAAAAAAATCAGAAAATCTCAAAAATCCAAAAAAATCAGAAATCTCAAAAATCAAAAAAATCAGAAATCTCAAAAATCCAAAAAAATCAGAAATCTCAAAAATTCAAAAAAATCAGAAATCTCAAAAATCCAAAAAAAAATCAGAAAATCTCAAAAATCCAAAAAGAATGTGTGTACATACCGCTTTCTTTTAGCATGCATTGTTTATTTTCCTTTCCACCTATTTAATAAGGCTCAGCCCCTTGACAATTATAAAGTCACATTCATGTTTATTTAAGCGCAAGGGGCTGAGCCAAAGAGCAGATCTAACCTGTTTTGCTAAGTGTGCAGGAACAGGTAATTCTAAGGGACACGCAGCGTGGTACTCAGTATTCTCTATCTCTCCCGTGTTTGAAATTCATCTCTCACTCGTGTCAAATGCAAACCATTCATTCCATAAAAATTTGACATGAAGTAAAATTTTCACTAAGAGATGAACAATATGTACAAAAGATAGAAGGGAGGTGGTTCACAAACTCCTCACTGTCCACCACCGCGACAAGAAGGTCCACACTCCAACAACTCCCGCACAAAGAGAACGCGGCGGCGGAGGACGACGCGACAAGAAACGTGACTGGAATCAGCGTCGTGTTATCAGCACTATCGCGACCACTAAGGCCGCCGCGACACCAGGTCCGCCCCCCTTTCTCTCTCCTCTTCCTAGTTAAGTTAGCCATCTTCATTTTCTATTTATAAGGCAGCTTGCTAGGTGGCGATCACATTCCATGTTCACACACCACTGGATTTAGTACTTGTTCGTGTCGGGGGGGGCGTCAATCCCCGTGATTACAATCATCACCCAAAATAGGCGACTAAATGCGATTGTTAGGCCATCAACATCAAACCATCTGCACCACTCTACTTCAAGATCATCTGTTTTTCTCCTCTTGTTGGGCCTCAATGCTTCCAAGGCTTGGTATGTGAGCATTGGCCTCATATGGGGAGCAAAATGACATCCATGGACGTCATAGTCTGTGAGGTCTACCCCTATTACAATAGTGTCATATCCCGGCTAGACAGGTCCTCTGAGAAAGTGACAATATAATGACCATGTGAGTGGATGCCGGTCTGGCTTTAGCATGGATGAGAAAGAGGTCCATGGCTGGACTTCTTCTTTGTAACCAAGGTCATGTCTTGTGATATATTAAGAGCTAGAGATGATCTGGGTCCTTCCTTGGAGCTGAGCTCCAAGCCCTTTCTCTGGTTGATAGCCAATTTTGAACATGATATTCCAACCTTTTATATCTGATGGTGTCGCCCTCATGGCAGCCGCCACAGATGGGGACACTATTTGGCGACTGGAAGAGAAAGTATATGCCCATGGGTAATTTACATCAAGCACAGAGATAATGGGCTTGTTAGAGGGCCAGACTGCTGGCAAGATCTGTTCAATGGCTTCAACCGTACGTGTGGTGGCCGCACTCTTAACTTTGATGATCCATCCTTGGAATCTGAATTTGAACCATTGATGAGCTGTAGAGGGGACTGCCCCTACTGCCTCAATCCATGGTCGGCCCATAATAGCTTTGAAAGTAGGATCAATGTCAAGCACATAGAAGTCTACAGTCATCACAAGCGGCCCCAATTCTGCTTGTAGAGAGACTACACCATGGCAGGGTCGCCTAGAGTTATCATAAGCCACAATAGTGGTAGGAGTTGGCTGTAGGCGGCAGTTATATATGTTGCACGACCGGAGACTACTGAGAGGACACACATTTATTGATGCTCCGGTGTTCACTAGGGAGGCGTCAATGGCCACTTTGTTTATTGTGAATGTCACACACAGAGGCATTCTTTTTGCTTCAATAGGAGCTAGCTCACTGTTGGAAAATGTAATAGTTGGCCCTATGGTAACAATCGATAGGACCTATGGCAATGTCTCTGGTGTCATGTCCTCACTGACCATGACCCTTTGTAGAAAAGTCTTTCGAGCATCTTGATGGGTCTGAGACCTCTTGATCAGTTCAGGGATAGAAATTTTGGTAGGAGTCTGGTCTAGATGTTTTAGAATATCATATTGAGTGCCCAGGACCGGGTCTACCTCTTCAATGTCCCACTATTGTTGTTGGTTATTGGAGTTGGAGTTATGGGTCGGATGACCAGCATAGACACGGATGCATTGCGATACATCCGGTGAAACATTCGCCCACTTCGGAGGGCGAGATTGTGTTGAAACTGAGGGGGGTGGTGCTGATGATGGATGGGTTGGCTATTATTGGCGTTGGCGTGGGGAAAAGTGGGATGTTTATGGGTAATGGATTAATGGGTGGTATGATGTGAGTGTTGTGTAGGGGTGAGGTGATTGTGGCAATGGTGGGTGTGGTGAAGGTGATGGTGGCATGGGAAATAGCCAATAATTGGCCTACTTCATGCTCATCATCATAGGCCCAAGCGGCGGCTAGTGGTAGATGGTGGACAATGGGATTAACTTGAGCAGGTGGCGGAGGTGGTGGAGCAGGTTGGTGATTTGGTGCAGGCTGGTGTTGTGGCATAGGATTTCGGACTATGTCGAGATCGTGAGCTGGTTGTTGTGGCTGCTTTGGTTGCTGGAACTACTGCTGCTGTGGTGGTGACTGCTCTCACCCTTGCTGCTACTACTGTTTTTTCTGCCCATGCTGATCCCTCAGGGTCTGAATTAACCTCTTCATCTCTGACAACAATTTGCTGCTACTCATGAAGATCATATATCAAGTCCCTGAATCGAAAGCAGTCTGATACATTGTGCCCTGGATGGGGGTGATATACACAATACTTAGTCTAGTCTGCTGCTATAATCCAGTTGGCCTTTTCCGGAGGAAGTCTAAGGGTATTGAGAGACATGAGGGATGCAAAGATGTCAGACAGACTCTCGAGGAGAGAAGGGTACTAGGATCTTTTGGGACCATTGGGTTTCCTAGGAGCATAGCCATTTTGTGGTGGAGGGACTTGGTTATATTAGCATTGCTCCTATTGAGGATTTTGAGCTTGATGAGGTGGTTGTCTATTGTTCCATAGTTGCTGAGGAGATGGATTATAGGACTCCTACATACTAGGCTTGAGGGTTGTTGACAGCACCTACTTGTTCATTGGTTTGCACCCCTTCGGTGACAGGATCCTTTGGTTTCTTAGGGTAGTGAGACTTTGGATTTTCGAACATGGAGTGGGTAGGTGAGTCCTTGAGTTGGGTTTGAATGAAATGGGCTCGGCTATAGAGTTGGTGCATGGTGGTGATATCATTCATAACCAAGATGGATCGGTAGGTAGGTGTGGCATTGGCAATCAAAAGCTTTACCTTCTCCTCCTCTGGGATGGGGCAGCGAACCTTTGTAGGTAGAGCGCGCCACCGGTCGGCATAGGCTGCAAACTCTTCATCGGCCTTCATCTTTTTTGTCACTAAATCCACAAAAGAATATCTGGGTCCTACCCGATCTTGGAACTATTGTAAGAATCTTTCTTGCATAATTTGAAAGTCTTCGGCTTCCTCCAGTGGTAGAGAATAGAACCACTCGAGGGCCGACCCATCTAGGGACTTCTAGAACAAGTACGCCATGAGGCGGCGGTCATACTTGTGGGGAACTGATTCATACACAAAATCCTTGATATGTACATAGGGGTTGCCTACCCCAGAGTATCGTTTGTAGACAGGGAGCTCTGATTGTGGCGGAACCTGGAGATGCTGGAAAGAAGGGAGAGGGATGTCGGCAACCTTCCGATGGTCCAGTTGTAAGGCCCTCGAATTTTGTCCTATTATACTTATTAGATTTGTTGCATATTATAATTATTTGTTTACTTATGTGCATATGTATATATATATATATATATAATTATGTACATATTGTCTTTATTTAATTTTGTACATATTGTATTTAAATAATGCAGTGCTTATTGTATGTATTTATATGGTGTATGTATGTTATAGATATTTCTATATCTGCCCGAAATCCTTGTTAACGTCAGCATCTCTTGATGTTAAGGGCAGGTTGACGGCAACCATTGTGTCGTTGACTTCATGCTGACGTCCAGATCGATGGACACTAATTTCTTGTTAACGGCAGCAATGTGATCGTTTACTTCTCCAATTGTGTTGTGATTTTAGATCTGAAAATGACTGCATTTCTTACGGTTCTTGTTTACGAAACTACCCTCCAACGGTAGAAACCTAATGCAATGAGTACCCCGACCCTTTAGCCCTGTAAAACACCTAGTTTTTGCTCAGATTAGGTCTTTTTGGCTTAAGGAAAACCTAGGGTTTTGCTGTGAGAAAAACCGAATTTTGTAAAGCTTGATCCGAGTGTGTGTGGGCTTCTTCCGGTGATCTGCATTGACTGGGAGGTGCCCCTTGCATTGTTGAGGCTTCCCCGACTCCGGAGATTGATCTACATCAACAAAAAGACCGGATATAGGAGGAGTTTTCTGCATCTTCTTGGCTTGGCTGAGGAGAGCTTCTGCGACTAATTAATCCATTTAGAGAATTATTCACAGGCAAGTAATCAAGGGATCTCATCCCTAGACATGTCCTTTAGGTCCTAGGAATTTTTATGGATTTTATTCATGTCCTGGAACCCCCAATTCTCCAAGTTATTCGCATTCAGTCTACACTTTCTACAGACAAGAACTTGACGACAAGCTTGTTGCTGCCAAGATCCTAAGTTGGCGGCAACATCGTGTGCCGTTAACCCACCTTGACGGCAAGGACCTTGCCGCCAAGTTCTTCTGTTTTCCACAGAACCTCATGTATTATGTCTGTGTGATGCTATTCAAACATATGGTTGTCTGTGCATGCTTCAAAAATTAGGGTTTGATAGGTACGGTCTGTAGGTCATATCATGAATTTCTGTAAATTTTCAGAGCATGACAATATTTAGTATAATTCCTGTAATTAGACAATAAGCATGATCTAACCATGTTTAATTTTGAATAAATAGATTCATTGCATATTAGGGTTTCAAAAAATTTCCATGATATTAGGGTTACTATTTTCAAGTTTTAGAGCTGTTAACACCGAATGTTTTTATATATGTTATGTTAAAGTGAATTTCTTGATAAATCTACATGAAATCTATTTAATTTGTTAAAATTAGTTTTACAACTGCAAAAAATCTGAAAAATTAAACATGTGATATATTAACTATGTAGAATTTGTGATAAAAGCTTGCTACTGTTGTGATGTCAGTAAGTATTGTTTACTTTTAACGAGTGTATTAAACCATGATTAAGTGTATATGAGTCAAATCATGTAAATTAAAGTAATTAGTAGCATATTTAGGTGTAATTATGATAATTTGCCACTGTGAAACAGTAATTTCATGTTTTGTAAACTGAAGCGTGTGAATGAGTTAAATAGTGTATGTGAATGAGTTAAATAGTGCATGTGAATAATGTAAACCATGTGATAAAGTGTCAATGTGTAAAGTGTGCCGAAATTGTCACTGCTACCATAGAAGGCTGTGGAGTCGTACTGTAGTAAAGTCTCTATGGGAAGGCTCAATGTGTATGCGATATCCTATGAGCACTAGGATGAAATCCTAGAGGTGGACAAGTACCACTAGTTATGGTGGAGAGGGCTTCTCCCGGTTCTGCGTAGTTACCAAGATTCGTCATTGTGTTGCCTAGGTGATGGGTATGTGTTATGTGAATGTGTGTCCTTCTTTATGGTGGTTCAGACTATGTGTCACGGCAAATTAAGTGTATAAATGTGAAAATATGCAAATGTTAAATATGAGCATGTGATAGTGTAATGTGAATGTGTTAGCATGTGAAGAGATGTGATAACATGTGAACGTGATAATTTTATATTAAAACAACAAGTTTAAGATGTGAATAAGTGTTATAAATACATGTGAAAATGATTAGATATCATGCTAGGTTTGTTATTTACCATGTGCACATTCCCATGATTAAATTGTGTATAATTGTGAAATGATATGAATAGAATTTGAAACCACGAATCATGTTATTCATTATGTATAGAAAGCATGTCATAGCTTGTTCTTATGTAATTGCTTAATTAATATAAGCATGTGCCATGTGTTTCCTTTATTGTTAATTAGATTAGTATGTGTATGTGATATGTGTAAGGATGTTATCTTTAGATTGCTTGCTGAGTCTTTCTTTTGGAAGACTCATACATGCTTTGACTTACAGGTGAGACAGGTGTCCCCGTACTTGAGGAGGACATAGTGAGGAGTGACTCCGAGCACGAGGAGTAGCTACTTGTGGAAGATCGCTTCATAGTCATATTTTTCTTTTCATAGTATGTAACAATGTAAACAATATTATGGACAATGTTATTCATATGGACATGTATAATGTGGACAATTGTGCTTTCTTTACTTTCACTATATAGACTGTGGAATTATGTGAATGATGATGGAATAAGATCTCTTTTATTTCTGCTGTACTCTCTTGCTTATTTATGTACATCTCAGTCTATTGTGTAGTGTTGGGTAAATGTCCCACTGTGACGGCGCCCTTTGTACCGACATGGATTAGTATAATCATACCAGTATACGGAGGGTCGTTATACCAGTTGCCTTCGGAGATCGTGCAACTCCTTTTCATAAACGTCCAATCCACAAGAAAGTCTGAAGAGAACGAGATGTGGTAAGAAGGTACAAGGGAGTGCGAGTGCTCCAAAGCATATGACCTCTCACAAGGAGGAGCATTGCGTTCGATCTGATAGTATGAAGAAGGTGGAGGAGACTTGGGCCGAACCTCCCATGCCGACTCGGAGAAATGGATACCCCGCAAACGAAGAGGAGTGGGATCAACCACAACAGAGGGTGGGCGTGGTGCGGAAGCAATGGGTGAGGAGGAGGTTTCCTACTGGGCAGAAGCATGAGAGGGGGGAGAGAGGAGGCGCTTGCCTTTGGCAGCCGCCAAGAACTCTCGAACTTGGGTCGAGCTCAAATGCGGGAGGAGCTGACTAAATTGGGCATGTGGGTCTTCTGCCCTAGAAGGAGAAGGGGGGCAAGACCGATCATCAACAGCTGTGGGGGGCTGGATTTGCCTAGTGGGGGTGGCAGCAGGTTGCTGGGCCACATCCTAAAGAAGCCCAATGGGTAGAGAATCGCCGATGAGGACGCAGAAATGGTCCATACAGAAATAAGGATTATGATATAATACAATGGGTTGGGGAGACTGACTCGATAGACCTAGACACTGACGCATACACTACCCCTTAAACGATTAGGAGAGACGACGAGACCACAAACAAATCCTAGACTCTAACACATAAGAATGGACAGTGAGATGAGAGGGATATCTCAAACAAACACCTAAGTTGACATGATTATCATTAACATTTTAGGGTTTGCACTTAGCCTTTTAGTGGATTAATTAACAAAATGGCACTCGGCTATATAGGAACCCTAATGGGTGTGTACTTAAGTACTCCGGTATGACTAAAGGGGAGACACACGACTCACACGCAATAGACCTAAACTAAGCGGCAATGGGTACAACCATCCTGGCAACCACAACGTGCTTTTGGCACGGGGACTTATGGAGGCCCTCGGTAGTAGGCCCTGGTCAGTCGACGAGTGCTCGCAGGTGAGAGGGTCTCCACTACCAAGGAGGAGTCCTATCTACATGAAAATAGTGTGCACATGAACCTATGTGCACCGGGGTGCATGCAAATTCTATCATAAACTAACAAACAGTAGATCAAACATCTCTGCTGAAATCGCGACGACCAAGACCTTATCGCGACTGAATCTCTGGTTGCAGAAACCCACAGCTACATGAAACAGACTACCCTAAAGCGCAATACAACATGGAAATAAGTTAACAAAGGATGAAGACTCCATAGACAAGCAAAAAACTGACACATGGAATGGAAAATAGCAACAACTAATGCGTACCTATTATCGTGTCCTCCACTCTCGACGTGACAAGGTCGCATCGGCCCGATCCATCGCGACAAAACCAAAAAAGGATCGATGAAAGTAAATGGACAATTCGAGCCCTAGAAGGGTTCTAACATAGAGAATCGCATGTATACATGATGAAACAACATGGATATGACACGAGAGAGCTTCTAACAAAAAATCAAGATGGGGGACATGGAGGAGAATGCATACCTGATGTCCCATCCACCTTTATGGACGCGATAAGGTCGCAACCTTACGATCTGACACGACCCAAACAGAAAAGAAAAAACACCCAAAATAAAGAAACAACCCTAACATGATTCTACTAGACACATAAACACACAAACATGGCAGGTAAACAAGCAAGACAAATGAGGCTAGCAGTGGAGGTCCCATTGTGATCACCAAAAGGGTGTAATCACGGGGTTGCACGGCCCTCGAAACACACAACAAGATATCACAGCATGATATAAGGAATGTGATCGCCGCCTAACATGTTTCCCTATGATACAAATGAAGTCTAAAGGCTAACGTGCTGGGAAAAAGAAGTGAGAAGGGCCACTTACTGGGGCGCGACGGGGGTACCCATCGAAATACGAAGCTTGTCGCGGCTCCCTGACCAGTCGCATTCTCGATGTCGCGACGGGGGGACCGTGGCACCTTCTCAGTAGTGCAGGAGATGGATGGGGGAACCTCTATCCTGTCCTTTGGCTGGCCAGAGGATGAGAGCCCCTCGTCTGCTCTTGTTGTAGAACCTGCCAAAACAACGAAACAAAAGAAAGAAACTTTGTTAGACCATATTTAAGTGAAGTATCTACCCAATATGAAAAGAAATAAGGGAAGCATGGAGGGAATGAACTTGGGGGTGTTTTGGAAACCCCTTGGGTTGTAGAAAATGTAGGAATGAAGATATGCTACTATTTAAAAAGAAAATAACAACATGCTTGAAAGAGAAATGAAAAGGAAAGAGGGAAGAAATGCTCCAAAGGGGTGACTCCCTGGCTGAAGGAGATGCTCTTGAAGTCATGCAGCAGCCTCTGATGGTCGTAGACATCACCCTCCTTGCTACCAAGCTCCATGGATGAAGGAAATGAAGTGACTTGGTGAAGTGAATAAAAGGAAAATGGGAGAAGATGGGAGGGCTACGAGGTAGGGGGAAGCTCTAGTGAGATTTTGGCAGCACTTCGTGGTAGCTTTGTGTCCTTACCTTGCTCAGAAGGAGAGGGGTCACTTATATAGAGAGGAGAGAGAGTATCTCGTCCTTAAATGATAATCACCCATGAAAATGGTGAAAAAGGCAAGTAAATTGCATGTGAAGAGTCCTAGGAGGGTTCCAAGGTTGGATGGAACCTCAAACCACGGCTGGGGGGTTGGAGAGTGGTTGTGGATGATGATAGACCCAAATGTTGCGATGGATCATAGGGACGCGATGGCCAAGGTGGTCGCGACACTGAAGGTACGTGAATGGATATGCATGGGCTATCGCGACAGCCAGAGTGGACATGACTATGATGCTAACACGACACCACGACATGTCGCGTTAAGGATAATTGATCATATTGGAATTATAATCGATTATTTAGGGAATATAATCAATTATTTTGGGATTATAATCGATTAATTGACATGAACGTGACCCCCAAGGCCGTCGCGTTAAGGTCTGAAGGCTGAAACTCTAGGACAAGGACTCTTGAAGTGATAATTGGATGAGATGAGCCAAAAATTGGGCTTAAATGTGCTCAAAACGTGGCTGATCAATGGGCTCAAGGTGAGTGACCAACGTGGGGCTCATTAAGAAAACAAGAAATATGGTTCAACCTATGTGCCAGAATCAGGTGTCTACACCATCTAGTGCCAATGATAGACTGGTCACTAGGCTTTGGTACTAATTCCCATACATTGTTTCTGTCAAATTGATGAAGTTCTTCATGCATTGCATTGATCCAGTCTTCACTGGTTAGAGCTTGATCAATAGACTTAGGTTCAATTTGGGAAAGTAATACCAAATGGTCTTCATTTATTACATTCAAAAAAGACGATCTAGTTCAAACTCTATCTTGCAAATTACCAACTACATTCTCAATAGGATGATCTCTTAAAAGTCTGGATTCAGATATTACCTCTTGAATTTCATTCAGTTCTAGAGCAATATTGCCCGATCCATTTGTGGAAGGTGCTGGATTGTTCATATTTTCAGAGGATCTTCTATGCTCCTCAACAGTTGGTAAAGATTCAACAATAAAATCATCATCTTCTGCATTTTGTAGAGTCTTGCAAGAAGTAGAATCCTCAGATTTATAAGAGCGTTCATCAAAGACTATATATGGAGATTCTTCTACAATTTTATTCTTCAGAATGTAGACTCTATGTCACGCCCCGACGCGGAATATCAGAACGAGAGGCAGTTGCAAGTAAATAGGTAGAGAGCAAGTACTAGACATCAAACCATTGCACAATGAATAATACCAAAGATAATTCTTCTCATTAATAACTTTCCAATGTCTAGTTACAACCACTAATATCAGAGCCGTTCTATAGGGCCCAATTACATTGAAATAAATGTAAAAGACAAAACTCAAACTTCTAACATAGCTACTATAACTCTAACATAGTACTAAGACACTAGGGTGCTCATAACATCACTCCTGGTCATTCCCGTCATCTTGAGTGTATGGTTCATCCTCGGTCTCACCTGAGAACACAACGACAAATAACGTAGTGTGAGAGATAACGCCCAGTAGGACTTAAATCTCAATAGTCAAGCAGGCTTTAAATAATTAATGCATTAAAAGGTAGAGTAACTAATGATAGAGCGAGCGAGTGAAGTAACATGAGAGATAGCATGATAGCACGTGAACGAAATAGCACAAGTTTCCAAATATAGCACAAGTGTCGAGTATAGCACAAATAGCAAGATGGCCATAGCACAAATAGCATAAAGTAAAGCAATAGCACAATGGGTATAGTATAGCACTTTGTTGTCAATGGACAACGAGTGAATATAGCACTTTTGTCAATAGACAATGAGAGAATATAGCACTTTTGATTGTCATTTAGATAGTCGAGATAGATAGCACTCAAGTGTAATGCCAAACACCTTGATCATTTAACTCCCATGGGCACTAGCACTTTCGGGCGCACATCCCAGGACCAGATCGGGCCCTTTATATTTTGCCAAGCATTGGTTATATTGTTTATCTTTAGACAATCAGTCAATGGCCAATAGAGAGTACCAAGAAATAGATGAGAGCACTAGATGAATAGACGAGATAGTAGAGTGAACGTGAATAGACGAGCGAATAGAGTATAGATGAGAGCTAGTGGTCATTGCACGTAACACGTCGAGTAAACATGCGATAGTAACAGTTGCACAACACGCACATACAATGTTGGCAGTTAGGTGGAACTCACAACCCTTCCACTGGCCATGTTAAGCACAGGTCCTGAGGTCCGGCGTGATTCAAGATAAGAGCGAACTGCTAATAGATGTTTGGATCATGTTGATCCCTAAAGGGTATCATAAGTGTTAGGGTACAACCAGCTCGTCGACCATGTGGGAATCCATGGACAGAGGAGACTTACGGAGGCCTTGAACAAAGACTCACTAGTCCGGCAGAAGGAGTATCCGACGGAGAGTTTGTCCAAGTCAAGAGAGAGTGTGTATATAGAAACAAGTGCTCGACGTTCTAGAGGAATTCTAGAACAGTGGAGCGTCGGTAACAGTATTCCCAAAACATCGCGAGAAAACATAGACAAGTCTAAAATGGCAATTTAATTACATAAATTACCAGATATATTATGAGTTAATTACATGCCAAGTTAAGCCAAAATTGGATGGTTCAAAGTGTGTGCATGTATCATGAAATCATAGCTAGAAATAAGTCATGTGTATGTCTTTTAAAATCACACAAAAATGTTCAGTTTATAACAGGTATTTTTACTGCGTACATGACTGTTAAGAGAGGGTACAAACACTGTAGAATGTCAACACTTGTAGAGATAGGGGGTTTCATGCAAAAAGCCCAGATCGCGACATACCCTAATAAGGGTCGCAACGGGGTCAAGCATAACGTGACAGGCTCTTGTACAGGTCGCGACGGCCTCATCAGTTCAGGCAGACAGATCGCAACGGGGTCGCTTGAGGGTCGCGACGGCCTAGTCAGATCGGGCAGCAGATCGCAACGACAAGCCATGTCACGATCAGGTCGTGACGAAGGCACTGTCGCGATGGCCCTGTGAACGCGGCCAATCGGGTCGTCGCGTTCACAGGGTCTGCGCCCGAGTCCTACAAGGAGAGGACAGGGCTTCGGATTACGAACTAGACTTACCCTATTTTGACATTGGGTGATTCAGAAAATCATAACAAATTGTACAAGAGATAAAAAATCATGAAACTAGTTGCAAATTGATATAGACATGCATAGGTACTAGGAATTGGAAAACAAACAGGGTTTCGACTTGCTTTGGTCATGTGTATTCATGATGAATATGAAACAGTACATAGTTGAGATCAATGATTTAATTCACAAGATAGGGTGGATGAAAGTTAGGGCTTTTAGGGGCAAAAGTAGCCTAACATGCATCAGTATCCCTAATAAAAATTTCGTAGCATGGGGTTCAGTATACATAGAGATCAAGAATCAAGAAGGGGGCTCGGGGTCATGGAGTTTACTGAACTTCAAAAATTATGAACAAAAGATTTACTCAATGGAAAAATATGAGACAAGAGGGCTTTGATTCCTGAGGTTTAGATCAACCTACAGACAAAATTGATTTAGTTTTGCTCGTGAGAACTTCTACCTTTGATCGTTTTCCTCTTCTAGGGCTAGAACTTGAAGAACGGGGTTGAGTGCTTTGAGAGGTTCTTCTCCCCACGAATTCTCTTTTTCCTTGGCCTCTCCTCCTGATCCAGAAACCCTTGGCAACGAGCTTGGGCCGGCCATGGAGCTTTAAGAGAGTATTTATGTCTCTTGGGTTTCTATTTCCTAATAGGACTCTAATTACTATTAAATTTTGGGATTTCCTATTTCTCTCTTCTTTCTAAGCATGCCAACTTCAATTTGGGTTAGGTTGGGACCTAAATTCGTGGCCAACCTATTAGGGTAGGTTTAGGAATCCAAATCCAACCCAACTTCTTATTTAATGCATTAAATACATCTTTTCTATTTAAGTAATAATTAAGTTACGAATTTAGGGTATTGTTCTATTATTCCCTTTTAAAAACCTCTATTTTGGCCCATAAATTTCTAATGGGTCCATTTAACAAAGCCCATTACTTCTTTTCATTTAATGGGATTTATTTAATTCTCTTTTATTTGATTTTCTAATTGCTTTTATTTTTATTATTATTAAATTTTTATTTTTCAAAAAATCCAGGTTGCTACATCCTCCCCCTCTTAAAAAGAATTTGGTCCCCAAATTCATACGATCATAATAATGTCTTACCGAAATGATCGGGGTAGTTCCGTCTGATGGTTCCTTCCAGTTCCATGTGGCTTCTTCCACTCTGCGGTTATTCTATAAGACTTTAACCACGTGAATGGGACGGTTCCTGAGCTGTTGTACCTTCTGTTCTAGTATCTTGACTGGCTTCTCTTCATATGTCACATCCTTGTTCAACACCAGCTTCTCGTGGCGAATGATGTGTGTAGGATCATATACATATTTCCTGAGCATGGAGACATAGAACACATTGTGTACACATGCCAGATCCGGTGGCAACGCCAGTCGGTATGCAACATCACCAATCCTTTCAAGTACTTCAAAAGGACCGATAAATCTAGGACTGAGCTTTCCTTTCACACCAAATCTTTGGATGCTACGAGTAGGTGACACCTTTAAGAATACATGATCACCGACTTGGAATTCTAAATTTCGCCTTCTTTTGTTGGCATAGCTCTTTTGTCTAGACTGAGCAGTCTTAAGCCGGTCTCTAATCACCTAAATGTCCTTTGTTGTTCGTTGTACCATATCCAGGCCTAGCCATTGCTGTTCTCCCACCTCATTCCAGCATGCAGAGATCTACAATTTCTTCCGTAGAGTGCTTCGAACGGTGCCATCAAAATACTCACCTGGTAACTATTGTTATAGGCGAACTCAATTAGGGATAGGTGCTCATTCCAATATCCTTGGAAGTCTATAGTGCAAGCTCTCAACATGTCTTCCACAGTTTGGTTGGTTCTTTCAGTTTGCCCATCAGTTTGTGGGTGGAATGCAGTAGTAAAGTTGAGTTTACTACCCAGTGCACCTTGCAGTCCTTTCCAAAAATGAGATGTGAATCTCGGATCTCGATCTGAGACTATGGATGATG
Source organism: Colocasia esculenta (assembly GCA_014218235.1). Lineage (NCBI taxonomy): Eukaryota > Viridiplantae > Streptophyta > Magnoliopsida > Alismatales > Araceae > Colocasia > Colocasia esculenta. Next base: position 71,871,887 of record CM024761.1, on the reverse strand, counting down.
GAACACCATGTAGTCTTACAATCTCTTTGACATATAAGGCAGCTAGTACTTCTACCGACCACCTACTTTTTATAGGCAAAAAGTGGGCAGATTTGGTTAGTCGGTTGACAATGACCCATATGGCGTCGAGGCCACCACAAGTCTTGGGTAAACCCATGATGAAGTCCATGCCAATGCTTTCCCACTTCCATTCCGGGATGTCTAGTGGTCTTAGTACGCCAGCAGGGCGCATGTGTTCCGCCTTTACTTATTGGCAAGTAAGGCAGTGTGCAGCATGTTCCGCTACCTCTCTCTTCATGTTCGGCCACCAAAATGTTCTTTTCATATCTTGATACATTTTGGTACCTCCAGGGTGGATAGTGTACTTGGTTTTGTGAGCTTCATCCATTAGATTCCTCTTCAATTCTTCATTGTTGGGAATGCATGTCCTCTCTTGGAAAACCAGTCTTCCATCCTCAGTCATAGCAAAGTCCGGTCTTTCGGCTAAGGTTTCCTTGATGCGAACTAAGAATGGATCATTATCTTGTTGAGCTTTGATCTCCTCTAGCAGATCAGATTGAATCTTGATATTGGCAACCAGGACTCGATCATCTCTATGTTTAATAGTTAAGTCTAACCTTGCGAATTGTTCAAGTAGTTGCATCTCGCCAAGGACTAGACTTGAAACAAATGCCATTGGATTCCTACTAAGAGCATTAGCCATGACATTACACTTTCCTAGATGGTATTGGATGTTGAAGTCAAAATTCTTCAGATATTCTAGCCATTTTCTCTGTCTCATGTTGAGTTCCTTCTAGGAGAATAAGTACTTCAGGCTTTTATGGTCTGAGTAGACAGTGAACTTTTCACCATATAAGTAATGTCTCTAGATCTTCAAGGCGAAGACCACGAAAGCCAACTCTAGATCATGCACAGGGTAGTTGACTTCATGTGTCTTCAGTTGTCTTGAAGAATAAGCAATAACCTTCTATTTTTGCATCAATACATACCCTAGCCTGATTCCTGAGGCATCGGTGTAGACAGAGAAGCCTTCTCCCTCTATTGGCAGAGCGAGAACAGGTGCTGAGGTAAGACAATCTTTAAGAGTTTGGAAACTTTTCTCACACTCTTTACTCCAAGAGTAGGGATTCTCCTTTCGTGTCTGACGCGTGAGAGGAACGGCGATATTTGAGAAGTCCTTAATGAACCGCTTGTAGTAGCCAGCCAGTTATACGAAGCTTCTGATCTTGGTGACATTGGTTGGTCTCTCCCAATTGAGTACAGCTTCGACTTTGGAGGGATCAAAGGAGATGCCGTCCTTTGAGATGACATGGCCCAAGAAGGACACTTCTTCGAGCCAGAATTCACACTTGCTAAGCTTTGCGTACAGTTTGTTGTCTCGCAAGACTTGTAATGCAATCTTCAGGTGTTCTTCGTGCTCTTCTTTGGTCTTTGAATATATGAGTATATCGCCGATGAAGATGACCGCGAACTTGTCAAGGTATGGCCGATATATGTTGTTCATGAGTTGCGCAAAAGCTACAGGAGCATTGGTTAGACCAAAAGGCATAACGATGAATTCATAGTGTCCATACCTGCTCCTAAAAGCCATTTTGAAGATATTGTCATCCTTGATCCTCATTTGATGATAGCCAGATCAAAGATCAATCTTGGAGAAATATTGAGCTCCTGATATTTGGTCGAATAGTTCATCGACCCTGGGCAATGGGTATTTGTTCTTGATGGTGAGCTGATTGAGTTGACGATAGTCGATGCATAGCCTCATCGATCCATCTTTCTTTTTGATGAATAGCACAGGTGCTCCCCATGAGGAAGTGCTCGATCTGATGAACCCCTTCTCTAATAGTTTCATAAGTTGTGCCTTCAATTCTTTGAGTTCAGTAGGTGACATCCGGTAGGGTTGTCATGATATCGGGCCACCTCCAGGGTTCAACTCTATGACGAAGTTGTCATCTCGTTTCGTAGGAATCCCTGGCAAATCTTCAGGAAACACATCGAGGTAATCCTGGACTATGTGGATGTCTTCTATCTTAGAACCCTTCTTTTCAACAACTAGGGCTGCTAGGAAAGCAATGCAACCTTTCCTTATCATGTTGTGGGCTTTTATGGCAGGGACTAGAGACATCCGTCTCTTATGTCTAATCCCAGATAATGCCAATTTAGGAAAGTCACTAAAGGTAACATTCCCTTTCTTACAGTCGACACTTGCCCCATATGTGGACAACCAGTCAGCTCCCAAAATTACATCATAGCCTTCCATGGGCATACACACCAGATCAACTTTTTGGTTATGGTCTCCGATCATTACATCGGCAGATGGAAAGTATTTGTTTAATTTCTCCTTTTTCCCTAGTGGCGTTGTGATAGAGAACTCACAACCCATGGATATAGGTATTGCAGTTATGGTATCAGCAAAGTGTTGAGATATAAATGAATGAGTTGCTCCAGTATCAAATAAGACAAATGCTATTAAGGAGAAAACTTGTAGAGTACCTTCTACCACGCCACCGTCCGTAGCGGGTTCCTCATCATGCAGGGCTTGTCGTCTTCCCTGTTTCTTGGGTGCATTAGGGTGCCTCTCTTGTTCTTTCAGTAGCAGGCACTCGGGGATGCGGTACTCGCGACTTCCGCAGCACAGACACGTGCTGACTTTCCTCCAGCATTCGTCAGTAGTGTGACCTAGCTTGTCACAATACTTGCAGTTGCTTTTCACTCGAGTGTTGGGTACGAAGACCTTGGGTTTTCTTTCTTGGCTGGACCCCTCTGTGATGTTGAAGGGATGTTTCATGACATTGGTCGACTTGGCAGATGATGGTCCAGAAGTCATTTCCTTTTTCACGAACTTCCCTTTGATACTGTCGGTGAAGTCCATAGCAACTTCCAGCAGCTGAGCTTTCTTCACCATCTAGGCGTAGGTCTGGATGTCGAGAGGTGCTAGTTGGGTAATGTAGGGAGGCTTAAGGCTGTTAAGAAAACACTTAGCCTTCATTCTCTCCGTGTTCAGCATACCTTGCCAGTCTAGAGAATTGGGCATCATACTCGGCCACTGTCAGGCTCCTCTGCTTAAGAGAAGCAAATTCTGCAGCCTTCCTTTCTTGCACACGCTCAGAGAAGTATTTGGAATTGAAGGCTTCTTTGAGTTCGGCCCAAGTGAACTGACCATTCGCTCGGTCGCTTCCACAAACTCCCACCAAGTGCAGGCGTCCTTTTCAAGTTGAAAGGTGGCCAGTAGCAGCTTATCCCCCGCTGCACATTGCATGACACGGAAGATTCTTTCCGTTTCTTTTAGCCAGTGTTTTGCTTCATCCGGATACGTGAATCCACTGAACCTAGATGGGTTCATACTCCGAAAGTTACGATGCAGGTCGCCTGCAGCATGATTGCCACCTCCTTGAGTAGCTTGCACAATTGAGCGCGTTAGTGCTTGGATGGTCTGTTGCATGCCCCTCATTTGAGCACGTTCAACAGTCATCTTTGTTGCTTAGTTCCTACAAAAATAACTTATTGTCATGATATTGATGTGAAATTTAATTCGTACGTGTGTGAGTTTATTTTAGCTAGTTCACTCTTGGCTCTAACCACAACTCACATAGGTAGGATAATTGACTCTAGTCGGAGCTGGTCAACCTAGATCATCCTACACTTAAGAATAACCTAGGCTCTGATATGACAAAACTGTCACGCTCTGACGCGGAATATCGGAACGTGAGACAGTTGCAAGTAAATGGGTACAGAGCAAGTACTAGACATCAAACCATTGCACAATGAATAATACCTAAGATAATTCTTCTCATTAATAACTTTCCAATGTCTAGTTACAACCACTAATATCAGGGCCATTCCATAGGGCCCAATTACATTGAAATAAAAGTAAAAGACAAAATTCAAACATCTAACATAGCTACTATAACTCTAACATACTACTAAGACACTAGGGTGCTCATAACATCACTCCTGGTCGTTCCCGTCCTCTTGAGTGTATGGTTCAACCTCGGTCTCACCTGAGAACACAACGACAAATAATGTAGGGTGAGCGATAACGCCTAGTAGGACTTAAATCTTAATAGTCAAGCAAGCTTTAAATAATTAATGCATTAAAAGGCAAAGTAACTAATGATAGAGCGAGCGAGTCAAGTAACGTGAGAGATAACATGATAGCACGTGAACGAAATAGCACAAGTTTCCAAATATAGCACAAGTGTCGAGTATAGCACAAATAGCAAGATGGCCATAGCACAAATAGCACAAAGTAAAGCAATAGCACAACGGGTATAGTATAGCACTTTGTTGTCAATGGACAACGAGAGAATATAGCACTTTTGTCAATAGACAACGAGAGAATATAGCACTTTTGATTGTCATTTAGATAGTCGAGATAGATAGCACTCGAGTGTAATGCCAAACACTCTGATCATTTAACTCCCATGGGCACTAGCACTTTCGGACGCACATCCCAGGACCAGATCGGGCCCTTTATATTTTTCCAGGCATTGGTTATATTGTTTATCTTTAGACAATCAGTCAATGGCCAATAGAGAGTACCAAGAAATAGATGAGAGCACTCAATGAATAGACGAGATAGTAGAGTGAATGTGAATAGACGAGCGAGTAGAGTATAGATGAGAGCTAGTGGTCATTGCACGTAACACGTCGAGTAAATAGGCGATAGTAACAGTTGCACAACATGCACTTACGGTGTTGGCAGTTAGGTGGAACTCACAACCCTTCCACTGGCCATGTTAAGCACAGGTCCAGAGGTCTGGTGTGATTCAAGATAAGGGCGAACTTCTAATATCCATTTGGATCATGTTGATCCCTAAAGGGTATCATAGGTGTTAGGGTACAACCAGCTCGTCGACCATGTGGGAATCTATGGACAGAGGAGACTTACGGAGGCCTTGAACAAAGACTCACTAGTCCGGCAGAAGGAGTATCTGATGGAGAGTTCGTCCAAGTCAAGAGAGAGTGTGTATATAGAAACAAGTACTCGACGTTCTAGAGGAATTCTAGAACAGTGGAGCGTCGGTAACGGTATTCCCAAAACATCGTGAGAAAATGTAGACAAGTCTAAAATGGCAATTTAATTACATAAATTACCAGATGTATTATAAGTTAATTACATGCCAAGTTAAGCCAAAATTGGATGGTTCAAAGTGTGTGCATGTATCATGAAATCACAGCTAGAAATAAGTCATGTGTATGTCTTTTAAAATCACCCAAAAATGTTCAGCTTATAACAGATATTTTTACTATATACATGACTGTTAAGAGAGGGTACACACACTGTAGAAAGTCAAGACTTGCAGAGATAGGGGGTTTCATGCAAAAAGTCCAGATCGCGACGTACCCTAATGAGGGTCGCGATGGGGTCAAGCAGAACACGGCAGGCTCTTGTACAAGTCACGACGGCCTCATCGGTTTAGGCAGACATATCGCGACGGGGTTGCTTGAGGGTCGCGACGGCCTAGTCAGATCGGGCAGCAGATCACGACGACAGGCCCTGTCGCGATCATGTCACGATGGAAGGCATTGTCGCGACGGCCCTGTGACATGGCCAATCGGGCTGTCGCGTTCACAGGGTCTGCACCCAGGTCCGACAGGGAGAGGACAGGGCCTCGGATTGCGGACCAGACTTATCCTATTTTGACACAGGGTGATTCAAAAAATCATAACTAATAGGACAAGCGATGATAAAAAATCATGAAACTAGTTGCGAATTGATCTAGACATGCATGGGTACTTACAGTAAATAGGAATTGGAAAACAAACAGGGTTTTGACATGCTTTGGTCATGTGTATTCATGATGAACATGAAACAGTACATAGTTGAGATCAATGATTTAATTCGCAAGATAGGGTGCATGAAAATTAGGGCTTTTAGGGGGCAAAAGTAACCTAACATGCATCAGTATCCCTAATAAAAATTTCGTAGCATGGGGTTCAGTATACAAGGAGATCAAGAATTAAGAAGGGGGCTCGGGGTCATGGAGTTTACTAAACTTAAAAAATTAAGAACAAATGATTTGCTCGATGGAAAAATATGAGACAAGAGGGCTTTGATTCTTAAGGTTTAGATCAACCTACAAATGAAATTGATTTAGTTTTGCTCGTGAGAATGCCTACCTTTGATCGTTTCCCTCTTCTAGGGCTACAACTTGAAGAACGGGGTTGAGTGCTTTGAGAGGTTCTTCTCCCCATGAATTCTCCTCTTCCTTGTCCTCTCCTCCTGTTTAGAAAGCCTTGGCAATGTGCTAGGGCCGGCCATGGGGCTTTAAGAGAGTATTTATGTCTCTTGGGTTTCTATTTTCTAATAGGACTCTATTACTATTAAATTTCGGGATTTCCTATTTCTCTCTTCTTTCTAAGCATGCCAACTCCAACTTAGGTTAGGTTGGGACCCAAATTTGTGGCCAACCTATTAGGGTAGGTTTAGGAATCCAAATCCAACCCAAACTTCTTATTTAATGCATTAAATACCTCTTTTCTATTTAAGTAATAATTAAGTTACGAATTTAGGATATTGTTCTATTATTCCCTTTTAAAAATCTCTATTTTGGCCCATAAATATCTAATGGCTCCATTTAACAAAGCTCATTACTTCTTTTCATTTAATGGTTTTTATTTAATTCACTTTTATTTGATTTTCTAATTGCTTTTATTTTTATTTTTATTAAATTTTTATTTTTCGAAAAATCCAGGTTGCTACACTCTATATGATCTAGACTTTCAGAATAACCAAGAAAAATAGCTTGAAGACTTTTAGTATCAAACTTATCAAGTTTTTCTTTATTGTTGTTATGTACAAAATATTTGCAACCAAAAACCTTAAAGTAAGACAAAGTGGGTTTTTTGTTTTTCAAGAGTTCATAGGAGTTTTCTCTGATTTGTGGTCTGACCAATGCTCTATTTAGAATGTGATTTGTTATATTCACACCTTCAGCCCAAAAGTATTTAGGCAATTTGCTTTCCAAGAGCATAGGCCTAGCCATTTCCACAAGAGTTCTATTCTTTCTTTCCATAACTCTATTTTGTTCTGGAGTTCTTGGAGAGGAAAATTTGTGGAAAATGCTCAATTCAGCACATAAATCAGAAAAAGCACTATTCTCATATTCACCTGCATGATCAGTCAAGAAGGACTTAATTTTGTGTGAAAATCCCATTAAGGCACTATTACAGAATTTCTTGAACTCTTGACAGATTTCACTTTTGTGAGATAGAAAGATAACCCAAGTGTATCTAGTAAAATCATCAATGATGACAAATCTATAATGTTAGCCACTGAGACTGAGAATTCTTGTTGGCCTAAAAAGGTCCATGTAAAGTAATTCTAGTGGCTTAGTAGTGAGTACATCATTGAAGATTTTAAAAGATTTTCTGATTTGTTTTCCTTGAGCACAAATCCCACAAATATGATATTCAACATTAGGAAAAGATTCAGGAAGTCTTTTAACCAGATTTAGCCTTATGATTTTGAATTTATCCAATTCATCCAACATTACTTCACTTTCATCATTAAATTTAGAGATTTCTTTTTCTAGTTTAGACATTCTACTTGTAAGAGAAGTATCATGCATAACATTTTCAATCTTCCTTTTCAGATATTTATTTTCCTTTCTTATTTCAGAACATTTTTCAACTAATGTGGCATAAGCATCTTGCCAATCATCGACAGTGTATTCTTAAAACGAGGAGCTTACCTTGTTGTCATTACTATTAGCTATAAAGCATACTTCCTCATCGTCAGAAATTGAGGAATTGTCTTCTTCTTCTTCACTCTAGTCTTCATCCGACAAGGTTTGTAGCACCCAAAATTTTCATTAATTGAAAATTCAGAAATAATTTGAAAATAATAATTTAATATTCCCAAATTAGTAAAAACATACGTACCAACAGAACTGAGATGAAATCACATGGGAAAATTTCATAAAAATCATAGTTCAACTCTAAACAATACTCCCTAATGAACGACAAAAGATTTCATGCATGGAAATATCGAATTAGCCGAGTTTAAACTGTTTTGTGACTTATTATCGTAATTCATAAATAAGTCGAAAAATCATTATCACATGTACATAGATGAGTCAGAAAATTAAATAAAAATCATAGATGGAATTGAAATAATATCCTCTAATGACCCATCAAGAAATTTGGGTCAATATAAATCATTTGGACTAGGATTAAAAGTTATTGTGACTAATTATCGTAATTAGGGAATAAGTCGGAAATCCATTATCATGTGTATAAAATGTGATCATAAACTAGATTGAAAATGATGGGTAGACTTTAAACAACATGGATTGATAGCTCATTATCGGATTTGGACTAATGGGAAACTTCTGGCCTATGAATAAAATCAAGTAATAAAATACCATGGAAATTCGTACCCAAATTGAGCAGAAAATAGAAAGGGGTAATTAGGGCAAATCCAAATGCAATTAGTCGTACTTAGCAACCCAAATTCGTGCCTAACCATAATAGGAGGTTTCATAATGGCCATTCCACTCTAACTGGGATGGGAGTTCTCAAACTTACGAAGGGTCTAACCAAAACTCGGAATTTCTCTTTCCTAGACACAATAGGACTACTATGTTGCCCAGCTAGCTAGCCCAGAAGGGGGGGGTGAATGGGTTATTAAAAATTTGATCTTTGATTAATACCTGTTCACTAAAAGGATTACAACAACTTAAACGAAGGTTAGAGTTAGAGGAAATGAGATAGCAAACATACAAAACACAACCACAAGACAGTAGGATTTTTATCCTGGTTCGGAACTCCTTTCCACAGGAGACCTACGTCCAGTCCCTGAGCAATACCTTAGGATTTCACTAATCAAGGGTACAGTCCCCCTTAAGGACACAACAACCCCCAGCTCAGCTGGTCTTCCTTCACACCCGAAGGGAACAACACCCTGGATACCACCAGGTCTTCCTTCACACCCGAAGGGACACCACAAAGAGAGGTTTGAAAGACAAGCCCCTAGATCAAACTGCAACAAGCAATGATCTGAAGGACCTAGCACTGAGAGCAAAGAATCTAAATCTAGGCTCACTCTCAGAACTACACAAGCTCTCTTCAAATGATCTTTCACTAGCTAGTGGAGAGCAAAAGAGCAAAAGCTAAGAGGAATGAAGTTTTCTGCTCTAAACTTTCTTCAGAAGAATTTGAATGTTTTTCTTGAACGTTGTTTTTTCTTCTGTTCTTCTGACTTGTATATATATCTTCAATTTGAAATCTAGACGTTAAAGAGTCCGTTGTCTCTCTTTTGAGTAGTCGTTAGACTGAATGACATCTGGAGTCTTGGAAGCTTCCTGTCAATAGTCTTTTGATTACTTGAGCACGCAAAGAGATGAGATCTTCAAAGATATCCGATGGCTTCTATTTGTTTAACGTTGTACCATGAAGCTAGTTCACAGGTCTGCACAGATGTCAATCTCAAATAGCAGACAGATAAGCTGTCTCTGATGTCAGTCAACGTCAGTAGCAATAGTCAAGAAAATAGTAATGCCAAATAGCTTAAGTCTAAAGGACGTTATCAGAGTAGGCACGATAAAGGATGATATGGTCTGCATGCATGCAGAGATATGTTCAGATCTCTAAATGCAAAAGTGTCAGAGAGATGTCTACGTGGACTTTGACTGGTCAATGCTTTAAGATGAATAAGATATCAAGATATGAAATCGATGACTGTATGACTTATGAAATCGTTATGAGTCATAGTAAATCGTTATGAACACTTATCAAGTCGTTATGAACTCTAAAGAAATCGTTTCGCAAAGCAAATCGTTATGAACATTATCAAGTCGTTATGAACTCTAAAGAAATCGTTGCGCAAAGCAAATCGTTATGAACACTTATCAAGTCGTTATGAACTCTAAAGAAATCGTTGCGCAAAGCAAATCGTTATGAACACTTATCAAGTCGTTATGAACTCTAAGAAATCGTTGCACAAAGCAAATCGTTATGAACACTTATCAAGTCGTTATGAACACTAAAGAAATCGTTGTTGCGCAAAGCAAATCGTTATGAACACTTATCAAGTCGTTATGAACTCTAAGAAATCGTTGCACAAAGCAAATCGTTATGAACACTTATCAAGTCGTTATGAACACTAAAGAAATCGTTGCGCAAGCAATCGTTAAACACTATCAAGTCGTTATGAACTAAAAAATCGTTACAAAGCAAATCGTTACCCCTTTCAAGTCGTTATGACACTAAGAAATCGTTGCGCAAAGCAAATCGTTATGAACACTATCAAGTCGTTATGAACTCTAAAGAAATCGTTACGACTACAAGTCGTTACGAGTTTCAAAGAAATCGTTACGAGAACTAAAGAAATCGTTACGGCTACCAAGTCGTTACGAGTTCAAAGAAATCGTTACGAGAACTAAAGAAATCGTTACGGCTACCAAGTCGTTACGAGTTTCAAAGAAATCGTTACGAGAACTAAGAAATCGTTACGGTACCAAGTCGTTACGAGTTTCAAAGAAATCGTTACGAGAACAAAAGAAATCGTTTAAAGTCGTACGAGAACTAAAGAATCGTTACGGCTACAAGTCGTTACGAGTTTCAAAGAAATCGTTACGAGAACTAAAGAAATCGTTACGGCTAGCAAGTCGTTATGAGTTCTAAAGAAATCGTTACGAGAACTAAGAATCGTTACGGCTAGAAGTCGTTGCGCTTTCTAAAGAAATCGTTGCGAGTCTTATAGAATCGTTATGAGATCTTAAGAAATCGTTACGGTATCAATTTGTTTGAAACATCACGGTTTTTCGGTCAGAAAGGAAATTGATCATAATACTTATGAAATCGTTATGATGACTATATGAACTTATAAAGGAATCGTTCTGATTATCAATGGAAGTCTATATGAAGTATGAAGAAGTTGATACAAAGACTTGGACAAGACATGAAATGAGACTTTACCTGATTGTCTTGAACTTTCTTTTTGCTTTTATTTCCTGTCCTCAAGCTCAAGTAATTCATTAGTATGTTTTGTTAATCATCAAAATTAATATATAAATAAATGAATTATTTTATATGGGGACAGTTTGGTCATCAATCTCCCCCTTTTTGATGATGACAAAATATACTAAACATCATAAAAAAAATAACATGTTTTTCAGAATGGCTTTAGTTTTCTCCCCCATTTTGTCAATAAGCAAAAAGATAGTCTATGAGACAAAGAAGAGAGAAATCATTGTATTAAGTGGGAGAAAGATATACATAGGAGACAAAAGGGAGGCATGCTGTGAGATGACAGCCCATGCCTTGATCTCAAGGTCTTCAAAAATCTGTTGGAAAACTCCAGAAGCAACTGAAAAATTAGGACCCATGGATGGAATGGCCCTTTGAATGTAAAGTTGTCGTTGCTTTTCCAGGAATTCTTCATACTGAGCTGGGTCCAAGATGAATCTGAAGTAGGTGCTCTTTCCAAAGCTGGCACGATGGAGAAATCTATCCAAAGAGATTGGATAGAAAATCTTCTGATCAAGCAGATCCTGCTTCAGAGCATAGAAGGCAGTATATCTGGCTGCCCACTGAACATAGATCTCTTGAATTGGATTTATGGAGTTGAGATCCATGAAGGCTTCGGCTGAGAGAATGGGCTTAGCTTGACGAACCAAGGAACTGTTGATGGCCTGTAACTGAAGATGGGGTTCCTTGTAGAGAGTTTCCCATATGGTGGGAGTAAGCCTTTCACATTCAGAAATGAGTGGAGCCAAAACTTGAGAGGAAATGCGGCCAGAGTGGTATTCTCTGAAGATAACCGCAAAAAGGAGGGCATTCTATTCTGCTTAGCTGACATTCTGCCCATCTGCTTAGCAAACATGTCAAAGGCATGGGAGCCTGCATCTGAGTCAAACACAAGGGAGTGTAGCTTTGGCAGAAGGACTGGAGAGTCAATTTTGAGATCGGCAAAGTCCACTGTGAGGGGAAGATTTACTGGACGTTCTGATCTCAGCATCACTAAGGCTGAATGAAATTGGTAGAACTGTACTTCAGGCAGCTTGTTCAAATAGCAAAAATCACTGTACAGCTGAAAATTCTTGGCAATTCTGATCTCTTTCAAAATGAAGGGTCCCCACGAGTTCTTATGCTGAATAATGAACCACTCAGAAAGAGTGAGTGGGTGAGCTCGATGGGTAAGAGATTCTGCCCTGGCAGTCAAATATTTGTTGTATTGAGCTTTGTTGCCCTTGACATTGGCCCACTGATCTTCAGTCTTGAACTCAGTGCCCTCAAAGATTTTGGATTTTTGAGGGTGGGACAGCTGGGTAAGAGGAAGAACAATGTTTAGATGCTCAGAGAGGTTGAGGAAAGGAATACCATAGATGGTGGAGAGGATGCACTTTTGAACATATTCCTTATAGAGGGATCTTCTCTGAGGTTCGAGGGTAAGAGAGTACCAAAGAGGAGGAAATAATGGTGAGGAGGGGATGCTGACAGAGGATGATTGTTTCCTCTTTTTCTTGGCAGGACTGGGAGGATCAGTCCTGTGGATATGGGTGGCAGTGGAGAGAATGGTGATAAGGATATTTCTCTCAAAATCATCCGGCAGATTTGTGTCAAAGACACCAAGTAGTGAAGGTTTTTCAGGAATGATAGTGACAGAGGAAGGAGGAGTAGGAGGATAGAAGAGGTGTTGGGATTGAAGGATGTAGATGGGTGAACTGGAGTGGTTTGAGTGAGAGGTGAAGAAGGTGAGAATGATGATGGAGCTGAGGTGTGAGAAGGAGTGGGAGAGAAAGAAGGTTGAGATGAAATGAGAGAGGAAGAAGGTTGGGTGCGAGACAGAGGATGTTTGAGAGTTGGTGGTGCTGGAGGGGCTGTAGAAGGAGATGAAGGTGAAGAGAGGGTTGGAGTTGCAAGAGTAGAAGCGTCAGGGGCCTTAGTAGCTGTCATGGGCTCTTTCCCTTTGTCTTGACCTTCTCTGACAACTGAAGAGGGTCCTGATGACCCTGAAGCTGGCACTGGTGGCCCTGGTGGCCCTGATGCTTGAGCTGATGGCCCTGCTGGCCGAGACTCTTGAGCTGGAGGCCCTGGTGGCCGGGGAACAGCAGCTGGTCTGCTCTGAGTAGCTGCAGGAGAAACTCCACTTGACCTTGAAAGAACTGCTAGCATCGACTTCATATCAGACATTTCTTTATTAAACCACTTCATTGCATTTCTGACTGAAGAGAGCTCAGAGGTGGTCGAAGCTTGACTAGCAAGTATCCCTTGCACACTGGACTGCACTGCTGACAGAATCTCTCCCTGAGCCTTCAACAATTCCAAAACCGGTTTCAGATTGACTTTCCTGTGGCTCTTTCTGAGTTTTCTGTGAACTATCCTCTTGCCTTTCCTCTGAGGTGCTGGTTCTTCAATAGACTGCTCCCCCTGAGCAGGAGCTTCCTCTTCAACTTCCATTTGCTCCCCTGAGCAGGAGCTTCCTCTTCAACTGGATCTACTGGAGCACTGGACTGCTCCACAGGAATTGATTCTTCAATGTGGCCTTCTGCCACAGCTTCTTCCATTTCAATTTCACCAGACTGTGAGTCGATTCGAGTGGAGAGAGCTGATTCAACTAAATTCCTAAGAATTGAGCCAATTATTGAGGTAGGCGTCACTGGCTTTATCTGCCACTTCCTCCTCAACTACAGAAGCTGTAAGAGATTCTGGCTGAAATGCTGGTGCTACTGCCTGCTGCTCTGCGGCTGACTGAGCTGCTTGCTGCTCTGCTACTGACTCTTCTGCTTGCTGCTGCTCTGCTGGTGCTACTGATTGCTGATCTGCTGATGGTGTTACTACTGCCATTTCCTGAACATCAGGAATTTCTACATCACCAATTATGGCCTCTCCCTCGGCCACAGTGGTCTTAGACCATACACCTTCAATTACAGAGAAACCACTTTTCTTGAGATTTCTGGACCTTATACACTGGCCCATCTTCTCCACAACTGCCCCAGATAAATCTATTCCAAAGTGTTTGAAAATCTTTGTAAGTAGATGAGCATAGGGCAATGAGACATTTAACTTACTTTTTGTATCCCATATTTGATCTCTGGCAAATTTCATCCTTTCCAACATGACTTGCGCCATATTAATCTCCTTTTGTTGAATCGCCCAAAACATCATATCTGAATCTGCCCTAGTGCACGTTGAGAAGGTGGCACTGCGAGGAACCAAAATTTGACAGATAATGAAATGAAGAAGACGGTTGTATGCATTCATCTGATTAATATCCAATTTTCCGTCTCTTAGCCTAAACCCTGGACCTATAATGCCAAGGCCTTTTGCTTCATCGTTCACTGCGTGAACCCCACTGAATCCAGACGTCTTCACTCCAAACAACATGTGCAACAACTCATGATCGACTTTAATTTGGATTCCCTTTACCGATGATACAAGGGACCCATCTGCCTCTGACCTTAAGCACACATAAAATGCTTTCACCAGGTCGGGATAGCTTACCTCGGTGAAAGTGGCAATTTCCATCCACTGCATCCTTCTCAGAGTTTCTGCTATACTTCCCATGCCATTCTTCTCGAGATTTGGAACATCCACTGCCTTGTTTCCGCATACCTTTGTCTTCACGAAGGTGAACCTTTCCTGCTGTTCTGCGGACAGGTACTCAGCACTGTAGCCCCCTACACTTCCGGAGATCATCGGAGCGGCCATGGGTAGAGGAGAGGAACTGTTTGGAGAAGGGAGATGATGGAAGAGATGGAAGCCCTCGAGGGATTCTTCGCGGGAAGAGGGGAAAGCTTCAAATCTTGCAGAGAGTCGATGCCGGAATCGTTAGGGCATCGGCTTTGGGTGAATAGATAAAGGAGAAAGGGTAAAGGTAGAAGATGAGTCGTTCCCAGAACGATTTGACTAATTAGAATTATTTTATCGAAAACAGGAAGCGCCAAAAGGCGGTAACGGCACAAGGCGACAAAAGGGTTTGACGAGTCAAACTGCTTTTAACACAATAGCGGTCAAGGAAGAGTAAATAAACTGAGTTTTGCTTAAAGTGAGAGAGAGAGAGAGAGAAAATTTTCATTTTCTGAAAAATTTATATGCCATTTTAAATACAGGAATCTTTTCACAAATTGCACATCCCTAATTCCCTTCTAAGAGATGTAAATCTCTCTTCAGGTAGGGCTTTTGTGAAGATATCTGCTAGTTGGCTATTTGTATCAATAAAGGATATTTCTATATTTCCATTTGCAACATGATCACGAATAAAATGATATCTAACCTCAATATGTTTTGTCCTTGAGTGCTGAACTGGATTCTTGGTCAGATTAATGGCACTGGTGTTGTCACACAGCAATGGAATTGATTTGATATTTATCCAAAGTCTTCAAGTTGTTGCTTTATCCAAAGGAGTTGTGTACAGCAACTTCCAGCAGCTACATATTCAGCTTCAGCTGTTGATAGTGCCACTGAGTTTTGTTTCTTTGAAGACCATGATATCAAACATCCTGCAAGAAATTGACAACAACCACTGGTGCTCTTTCTATCTATCTTGCATCCAGCATAGTCAGCATCAGAATATCCTACTAAATCTATTTCACATGATTTTGGATACCAAAGACCTAAATCATGAGTTCTAGCTAAATATCTAAATATTCTTTTTACAGAAATTAGGTGTGATTCTCTAGGGTCTGCTTGATACCTAGCACACATGCATACACTAAACAAGATGTCTGGTCTACTTGCTGTTAAATAAAGTAAAGACCCTATCATACCTCTATAGTTCTTTTGATCTACCTTTTTACCATTTTGATCACTGTCCATTCTGGTTGATGTGCTCATTGGAGTTGACAGTGGTTTGGCATTATCGAATCCAAACTTCTTCAGGAGTTCCTTGGTGTATTTGGCTTGACAGATGTGGGTGCCTTCCTTCCCTTGCTTGACTTGCAATCCAAGGAAGTAGTTTAGCTCCCCCATCATACTCATTTCAAATTCTCCCTGCATAAGCTTCTCAAAATACTTGCAAAGAGATTTGTCAGTAGAACCAAAAATGATATCATCTACATAGATTTGAACTAATAGTATGTGATTGACCTTTGACTTTATGAATAATGTGCTATCTACTTTGCCTCTATTGAAACCATGATTTACAGAAAAGAGCTAAGCCTTTCATACCAGGCTCTAGGTGCTTGTTTTAAACCGTATAATGCCTTATGGAGTTTGAAAACATGATTAGGAAATTTGGTGTCATCAAAACCTGGAGGTTGTTCAACATACACTTCTCTTTATAAAACCATTTAAGAATGCTGATTTAACATCCATTTGAAATAGTGTCAAGTTTAGAGCTGATGCATATGCAAGTAAGATTCTAATAGCCTCAAGTCTAGCTACAGGTGCATAGGTTTCATCGAAATCTATGCCTTCCTCTTGAGAATAGCCCTGAGCTACCAATCTGGCCTTGTTTCTTAGGATTACACCAGTTTCATCCAATTTGTTTCTGAACACCCATTTGGTGCCAATAACTGGATGATCTGATGGTCTAGGAACAAGTGACCATACTTGGTTTCTCTTGAATTGATTTAATTCATCTTGCATGGCTATTATCCAAGATTCATCAGTTAAAGCTTCATTGACTGTCTTAGGCTCTATCTGAGAAACAAAGGCTAAATAATCACAAGGGATTACATTACCTCTTGTTCTTACCCCTATGGATGGATCACCAATGATATTCTCAAGTGGGTGATCTTTCTTGTATCTCCATTCCTTTGGAAGATTTTCATGAGTAACTTCTTCTTGTTGTAATTCTTCCAGAGGTGGATCATCCTTGTCCTCAATTGATGTATCTTTAAGCTTTTTGGACAGTTCATCTGCATCATCATTATCACTATCTACTTCCTTTCTCAAGGAAGGGTTAGTTTCATCAAAAATAACATGCACAGTTTGTTCAATTAATAGTGAGCGTTTATTGAAAACTCTATAGCCTCTGGGTTTAGAAGTATACCCCATAAAGATGCCTTCATCTGACTTGGCATCCAACTTACCAATGTCCCTTTTTCCGTTGTTGTGAATAAAGCAAGGACATCCAAAGATTCTGAAATGACTTACCTTGGCTTCTTTCCTTTGAACAACTCATATGCAGTCTTCTTCAGTATTGGCCTGATCATTACTCGGTTGACAATGTAACTGGCTGTGTTGACTGCTTCAGCCCAAAAATATCTTGGTAGCTCATATTCAGAGAGCATGGTTCTTGCCATATCCAAGAGAGTTCTGTTCTTCCTTCAGCTATACCATTTTGCTGTGGTGTCCTTGGTGCTGAGAAATTGTGCTGAATTCCTTGATCATCACAGAATCTAGCAAACTTTTCATTTTGGAACTCACCACCATGGTCTGATCGAATGGACACAATACTGAACTTCTGATCTTTCTGGACTTTCTTACTGAAACTGACAAAATTATCAAAACTATCATCTTTATGCTCTAAGAATGATACCCATGTGAATCTTGAGTAGTCATCTACTATGACAAATCCAAAATTCTTTCCTCCAAGACTGGTAGTCCTCATTGGTCCAAATAGATCCATATGTAGGAGCTCTAAGGGTTTTGAGGTAGTCACCACTGTCTTTGACTTGAAGGAACTCTTTGTGTGCTTTCCCTTAGCACAGGGTCTACAAACACTTTCCAATTTTCCATTGACTTTTGGTAGACCTTCCACAAGATTCCTCTTTCTGAGCTTGTTCAATCCGTCCAAGCTGCAGTGGCCTAGTCTTCTGTGCCACAGCTCAGTTGATTTGTCTTTGCTGGCTGCCAGACACACATTTTGCTCTTTGAGTTCTTCAAGGTAGAGCACGTACAGATTCTTCTCTCTATTTGCTTCAAAGATGACTGCTCCATCCTTTAGTATGCTGCACTTTGATTCTTGAAACTTGATTTGATGACCTCTATCACACAGTTGACTTATACTGATGAGGTTGTGCTTTAATCCTTTGACTAATAGCACATCTTCTATGACTGTTTTTCCTTTGCTATTTACTGATCCACTGCCTACTACAGTTCCTTTCCCATTATCTCCATAAGTGACTGTTCCTTCTTCAGCTTGGAGATGGGAAAACAGCTTCAGGTTTCCTGTCATGTGCCTTGAACACCCACTATCCAAATACCATTTGGATGCTCGAGGATTAACCTGAAATTAAGACATCAAGCTTTAGGTACCCAAGTTCTTTTGGGTCCTGATGGGTCAGTATCATTATTTTTTACTTTCATTATCCACTTCTTATGTCTTGTTGGACAGGTGGATTTTAATGACCTAGCTTATTACAGTGACTACAACATGATGTTTTGTTACTCTTTCAATATACTTAAAATTAGCTTTATAGGCTGTATTTTCCTCAGGAACAAATCTTGGAGTTGGATACACCTTAGGTGGAATTATAGTTTCTGCATTTTCAGGTGGTGTGTAGCCTACACCATCTTTTCTCTTACCTGAGCGTCTAGCTCCTTTTAATATTAAGGGATTCTTACCATTTGTAAATTTTTCTAATGTGCTTGCTAATTTCATTCTCTTCATTTAGATTTTTAATCTCTTTCTTAATTCATCTACACTTTCTTGTTTTTCTAATTTTGTTATTTGTTTATTCTTAACTTTTAAGTCTTCACACAACAATTCATTTCTTCTTTTTAGTTCGATTAATTGCTTTTCTAGTTCTTCATTTTCTATTTTAAGTCTGAGTTAGTGTTTTCTAAGCATGTATTATTCTTCTTTAATCTTAAGTAATTTAGACACCTCTTTATATTTGTCGTAAAGTTCATTAAAGGCGCTTTCCAAATTGTCAGAATCTGAATCAGAATTATTACAAGAATCGAAAGAAGAGTCAGAGGTTACCTTTTCTTCGATGTTGGCCATGAGAGCCAGGTTGGCTTCTTCTTCATCACTGCTTGAGCTTGACTCACTGTCTGAGTCACTGCTGTTCTCCCAAGCAGCTGCCATTGCCTTTTTCTTGTATCTTCTGAACTTCTTGGAGCTATCCTTCTTCTTGTGATCATTTTTCTTTAGCATTGGACAATCTGCCTTGATATGTCCAGGCTTCTTGCATTCATAACAGATGTCTCTCCTTTCTTCATTTCTTTGCCATCTGATCTTTTGAAGTCTTTATTTTTCTTAAAGTACCTTCTGCCGGATTGAAATTTTTCTTCTTGGCCAGGATGCGCTGCAATCTCTTAGAGAGCATTGCTTCTTCATTTTCGCTGTCTACCTCACTCCCGCTAGAGCTTGCTTCTGATGACTCTTCTTCTGCTTTCAAAGCATTGGAGTGCTTCTTTCTGCTAGATGATTCTCCTAGCCTTTCCATGTTGATCTCATGGGCCATGAGGGACCCGATGAGCTTTTCTACTGACATTCTCTTAAGGTCATTAGCTTCTTCGATAGCTGTGACCTTTGGTGTCCATGAAGATGGCAAGGATCTGAGATCTTTCTTACCATATCTGCAATCTCATAGGACTTTCCTAGACTGGCTAAACCATTGGTGATGTCAGTGAATCGACTGAACATCTGGGTGATTGACTCACCTGACTGCATTTGAAATCTCTCATACTGAGTGACAAGAATGTCGATTCTTGTCTCCTTTACTTTATGTACCTTCGTATGTAATCCTTAGCTTTTCCCACATTTCCATGGAGGATTTGCAGGCTGAGACTCTGTTAAACTCCTCTTGCTTAGAGCACAACATAAAATGCTCTTGGCTTTACAGTTCAAGGAGATTTTCTTTCTGTCTTCATCTGTCCATTGTGCTTTCTCATTTGTGACAACCAGGTCACCTTCTTCTACTATCGACCAGATTTGATAGTCGTGGCCTTGTAGAAAATATTCCATTCTGGTCTTCCAATACGGATAATCTTCACCATCGAACAAAGGGGGTCTGTTGACTGACTGACCTTCGAAGTTGCCTTGGGCTGCCATTGATCTTTGCTCTTCAGATCGTTGGATCTTCTCTTTGTCGAAGAGACTCGCTCTGATACCACTTGTTGCCCAGCTAGCTAGCCCAGAGGGGGGGGTGAATGGGTTATTAAAAATTTGATCTTTGATTAATACCTGTTCACTAAAAGGATTACAACAACTTAAACAAGGTTAGAGTTAGAGGAAATGAGATAGCAAACATACAAAACACAACCACAAGACAGTAGGATTTTTATCCTGGTTCGGAACTCCTTTCCACAGGAGACCTACGTCCAGTCCCTGAGCAATACCTCAGGATTTCACTAATCAAGGGTACAGTCCCCCTTAAGGACACAACAACACCCAGCTCAGCTGGTCTTCCTTCACACCCGAAGGGAACAACACCCTGGATACCACCAGGTCTTCCTTCACACCAGAAGGGAACAACACCTGGATACCACCAGGTCTTCCTTCACACCCGAAGGGAACACCACAAAGAGAGGTTTGAAAGACAAGCCCCTAGATCAAACTGCAACAAGCAATGATCTGAAGGACCTAGCACTGAGAGCAAAGAATCTAAATCTAGGCTCACTCTCAGAACTACACAAGCTCTCTTCAAATGATCTTTCACTAGCTAGTAGAGAGCAAAAGAGCAAAAGCTAAGAGGAATGAAGTTTTCTGCTCTAAACTTTCTTCAGAAGTTGAATGTTTTTCTTGAACGTTGTTTTTCTTCTGTTCTTCTGACTTGTATATATATCTTCAATTTGAAATCTAGACGTTAAAGAGTCCGTTGTCTCTCTTTTGAGTAGTCGTTAGACTGAATGACATCTGGAGTCTTGGAAGCTTCCTGTCAACAGTCTTTTGATTACTTGAGCACGCAAAGAGATGAGATCTTCAAAGATATCCGATGGCTTCTATTTGTTTAACGTTGTACCATGAAGCTAGTTCAGAGGTCTGCACAGATGTCAATCTTAAATAGCAGACAGATAAGCTGTCTCTGATGTCAGTCAACGTCAGTAGCAATAGTCAAGAAAATAGTAATGCCAAATAGCTTAAGTCTAAAGGACGTTATCAGAGTAGGCACGATAAAGGATGATATGGTCTGCATGCATGCAGAGATATGTTCAGATCTCATAAATGCAAAAGCGTCAGAGAGATGTCTACGTGGACTTTGACTGGTCAATGCTTTAAGATGAATAAGATATCAAGATATGAAATCGATGACTGTATGACTTATGAAATCGTTATGAGTCATAGCAAATCGTTATGAAACTTATCAAGTCGTTATGAACTCTAAAGAAATCGTTGCGCAAAGCAAATCGTTATGAACACTTATCAAGTCGTTAGAACTCTAAAGAAATCGTTGCGCAAAGCAAATCGTTTGAACACTTATCAAGTCGTTATGAACTCTAAAGAAATCGTTGTGCAAAGCAAATCGTTATGAACACTTATCAGTCGTTAGACTCTAAAGAAATCGTTGCGCAAAGCAATCGTTATGAACTAATATCAAGCGTTATGAACTCTAAAGAAATCGTTACGCAAAGCAAATCGTTATGAACACTTATCAAGTCGTTACGAAACTAAAGAAATCGTTACGCAAAGCAAATCGTTATGAACACTAGAAAGTCGTTACGAACTCTAAAGAAATCGTTACGGCTACCAAGTCGTTACGAGTTTAAAGAAATCGTTACGAGAACTAAAGAAATCGTTACGGCTACCAAGTCGTTACGAGTTTCAAAGAAATCGTTACGAGAACTAAAGAAATCGTTACGAGAACTAAGAAATCGTTACGAAAACTAAAGAAATCGTTACGGTACCAAGTCGTTACGAGTTTCAAAGAAATCGTTACGAAAACTAAAGAAATCGTTACGGCTACCAAGTCGTTATGAGTTTCAAAGAAATCGTTACGAGAACTAAAGAAATCGTTACGGCTAGCAAGTCGTTATGAGTTCTAAAGAAATCGTTACGAGAACTAAAGAAATTGTTACGGCTAGTAAGTCGTTGCGCTTTCTAAAGAAATCGTTGCGATGTCTTATAGAATCGTTATGAGATCTTTAAGAAATCGTTACGGTATCAATTTGTTTGAAACATCACGGTTTTTCAGTCAGAAAGGAAATTGATCATAATACTTATGAAATCCTTATGATGACTATTATGAACTTATAAAGGAATCGTTCTAATTATCAATGGAAGTCTATATGAAGTATGAAGAAGTTGATACAAAGACTTGGACAAGACATGAAATGAGACTTTACCTGATTGTCTTGAACTTTCTTTTTGCTTTTATTTCCTGTCCTCAAGACTCAAGTAATTCATTAGTAATGTTTTGTTAATCATCAAAATTAATATATAAATAATGAATTATTTTATATGGGGACAGTTTGGTCATCATACTAAACAACCATAACCACTTAAATACTCTTCCTAAAACCCTTGGGGACAAGTTTACCTGGGCTAGGGTCGCGTGGAGCAGTGCTTGGACACCATAGGAGGTGGAGATCGCCCCCAACCAGAGCTCTCTTCCCCAGCTACTTGTCTGCATCGACCTGTAGAAGACTCTTCTTAACATCAATGAAAGGTAGGTGATCTTGGGCTCAAAATTAACATGAAATGTACCATCGGAAAGCTCTTCAAGTCTACTTTTATTTTCCCCTATTTTTCCCAATTTTTATCCAGTAGGCCATGAGTATTAGGCGTTTTCCTCCAGGCAGTCAGAACTAGGGCTTTCTGGAGAGCGAATCTTAGTCAACTCCAAAGGTAGGTCATCTCCATGCCAAACTCTAATTAAAGTCATCCATGCTTGAATCCATATGTATAGATTTTGCCAATTTTTATCTTGAGAGTTTCATGAATTAAATCTTGCATGATCTTGACGTTGTATTGTCGCAATTTAACCTTGACTTGTCTTATGAGTTCCATACCTCTCCGTGGAGTCATTTTTGGACCGAGTGTTCAACATAGAAGTTGTTACCCTATGCGTCTAATTTCATTTGGCACTGATTTCCCCAATTTTTGTTGACCATAGTGAGAGTATTAGGCCAAAAATGAATGTTGTGTCAGATTCACATGCTCAGTCACAATATGTTTTATTACCAGTCAAACGACCTTTGTTTCTTGATTATTTTCTAATGTACAAAGTAATGGAAGTACTCTAACAAAAAAAGGTAGTTTCACCCAATTTGGATCACCATAGAATTTTTTTTGATTTTTCAAACGTACAGGTGTCAAACGTAGTTTGAATCGGACTAGGAAAAACCCCTTATAAAGCACCCCTAGGCAGATCAGCCCTGTCTGGCCCGTTTGACATCGTTTTCATGTGTCGTTTTCTCCTGTGTGAAGATATTTACTGTTTACATGATTTATCAACCCATCTAAGTGTAAAACATGTTCACATAATGTTTAATTAATCTTATGTTATTGACCATATTCTCTATCTACCGATTATTCACATCTTGCCTTGTTGCCAAACTTGCTAAACATGCAATGATACTTGCTAAAATTGGTCATGCATGATTATTGTTTTCCTAATTTAGTACTCATGATACTTACCAAGCATGAAGTTTCCATAAACGGAGTTTCTGTAACTGGAGTTTCCATAATTGGATTCACACATGCACTTGAGCGATTCTTACGCGCGGCAAGCGCATACACTCTAGCATGATAGGAAAGCCCCTTCTTGGCTTGTGGTGAACTCTCCGTCAAATATTCCTTCTGCCAGACTAGTGACCCAATGACCAAGGCCTCCGTAAGTCCCCACTGACCATGGATTCCCACATGGCCGACGAGTAGGTTGTACCAATAAAGTATCCAGAAACTAGTGTGCACGTATCTCCTCTCTCTTGGCATTCTTGAAGAGAACTTTCTCTTCTCATCTTGACATTCTCAGAGTGATCGAGTATAACACATGAAACCAAGTTATTAAAGATAGAATCTATATAAATGTGTCGTTATGCTTCCAGATTGAACTTTGACTCGATACTCCTAACGTACCCTTGAACTCTATATCATTATTGACATGACACTCACGATAATCATTACTATTGACATGATAGTCTTTAACTTTCTCGATCAATCTATCCTTATTGACACACATTCCTTCTTGTGATACATTCCTGAAGTACATTACTGATATTGGAGTCATGGACTCAAAACTCGTTCTTGTCACCCATGAGTCGATGGGCTCATTGGGACACATGCCAGTGTTGTGCAATACGAACCTGACTGAGGGCCCGTATCTGGTCCTGGAGATTCTGGCAAAGTCTTATTACCTATGGGTGTGATTGTTGGATTCGCCCCCGACAAAATCTTGTTTACGCCAAGTTGTTGATTGCCCAGTTTTCCCAAAGATGTTCGTTACCCTAGGAGTTCATTGTTAAGTTGATCCCCTAACAAAGTCGTGTGCCTGGCGTGGTGCGGAATCATGATTGGTGCTTGTCATGGCACGTACTTGTTACACGTGATAAACTTACTTGCTTGTTACCTGCTACTGTGTGCTGGTCCTTAACCTGAGTGGCTGAAGGACGTACTTGCATGAGGCACCAGTAAATCCTACGTGATATTCTTGTGGAGTGCTCCGAGTGGGTTACTTAAAATGCTTGCTAGTGAAATGGTCATCTTGTTCTTGTTCATGAAGTTACCATCTTGCTAGATCATTGTTCACAATATCTTGGACTCTTGAATACAACCTTATTGCTAGATTGATCATTACAATCTCTTGATCATACTATCTTGCATGATACACTACACACGTGTTACTACCACCATTTTAATTGCATTGTACATATCATGTTTATACCCTCTAGCTTTTAAAATGTTAAATACTTATATCATTGCTGGAAGATGTAAATCCTACTGGGCGAGTGCGCTCATTACCTACTTTCCAACCTTTCAGGTGAACAGGATAAGGAAGATGTAGAGAACCAAGACTATACTGGGGATGAACAAGAGTGAAGAGTACTCTCTAGCCATAGTATTGAAGTCTTAATATCTTAGTGTCTTAATGTTATAGTCTGAGAATGAGAGTACTAGAGATTTGTAGTAGGAGTGAGGATAGTATGTAATTTTCCCTTTATTTGAGTCTTAGCCCTGTAGTTTGATTTGAGTTGGAATATATACCAGTTCCCATTTTTAAATGAAATAAAGAGTTTGGGTTTTATTATGAGAACAATTAGTTGTGTTATGTGTGATTGCTCGCTAGAGGCTTATTTGCGGACTGTTCACGTCTTAATCCTTCAATTAAATTCTTCCACTGTCGTGCTTTGGGAAGTGACAAGGTTGCTAGCATTGCTTTTGGCTTCTTCATCTTGATGACCTTCTTGTATTTCTTTTTCATATCTCTTTTGAACTTAGGACACTCTTCTTTCATGTGTTCTACCTTGTTGCACCTATAACACAGAATCAGATTTTTAGTTTTCTTATCATTTTTATTTAGATGCGAAGTTGAAGATTGAAGATGTTTCTTACCAATATATTTGTTATGTTTTCCATGGAAATTTCCAATTTTTTATGTTAAAAATATTCTGAACTGTCTAGTGATGAGGGCAATTTCATCATCATCAGATTCAGATGATTCAAAAACATTAATTTCTTTCTCTGTCTTTTCCACTTGTTGAAGCTTTGAGTGCGGTCGGTTTTGCCTTTAGCATATGTTGTTCTTTCCACACTCATTTCATAAGTCATCAGTGATCCTATGAGCTCATCCAGAGAGATTTTGGATAAGTCCTTAGAATCCTCAATGACAGTTGCCTTAGTATGCCATGCATGAGATAAGGATTGAATGATTTTCCTTCCCAACTCAGCATCAGTGTAATCCTTACCTAATCCTTTTAGTCCTTTAACAATTACCATGAACCTAGCAAACATTTTAGTTATAGATTCATCAGACTTCATGGTAAACATTTCATAATCAGAAATCAACAATTGGTCTTATTTTCTTTAACTTTTGATTTTTCCTCATACATCAACTGAAGCTTGTCCCACATTTCCTTTATAGAGGAGCACATGGACACTCTAGCATATTCTTTGGGATGAATTGGACATTGAAGCATGTTCATAGCAAGTCAATTTATGTAAAATACAATTGATGTTTGAAGACAATCGATGTGGAAGCAATCGATGTGGAAGCAATGAATGTTTTAAGATAATCGATATAAGTAATCAATTGTGAAAGTAATTGATGTTTCAATGCATTCGATGTTCCAATGCAATCATTGTTTAAGTACAATCGATGTTTCAATGCAATCAATGTTTAAGTGTTTAGTAATCGATGTCTCACTTCGACTGGTCAATAATACAACGTTATCTATCGAAGTGGAACTTCGGATATGACAAACTAACAGGAAATGGGAAATACAATAATCATGTTAGAAAATGATATTGAATATATTAATGATATACCTGATAATCAGGAGTTTTGTTATCACCAAAATAAAAGGATCAAATATAAGAGTGGTTCAACAATCTCCCCCTTTTTGTTGTTGACAAAACTTATGAGAAATTTTCTTAACAATAGATACTCAAATTATGAAATAAATAAAAAATTCATAGTTTAAAAATACTCTCCCCTTTTTGAAGTGTAGCGGAATTCCCTATATGGTAATCTAGAAGGGGGGTTGAATAGATTACTGTCAGTTAAAAGCACTTGTTGCCTTCTTTTCGATAGAACACAAATAACTAGAAGTTATGGCAAGGACTAAACTTGGTGTGGATGTGTGTGATTCGGTGATAGATATTGAATAGATGATTAGACGTGTGTAAATGCGCCGTGCCTACCAAACATCTAACGTAGAAACGTTCAAACCACGAGACACAACGATTTACGTGGTTCGGAGTACACAACTCGTGTATCCTACATCCACGGGCCACACACACACGCAGAACAATCTGCTTATGAGCTAGTTTAGGAACTACAACTCACACACACATGTTCTCTGATGTATAGCCACGATCAGAACAACACACACACGTGTATCAAGCACAAGGACTTCTTGAAACACACCACACACACACACACGTATAGACAATAGTAAAAC
Organism: Colocasia esculenta; assembly: GCA_014218235.1. Taxonomy (NCBI): domain Eukaryota; kingdom Viridiplantae; phylum Streptophyta; class Magnoliopsida; order Alismatales; family Araceae; genus Colocasia; species Colocasia esculenta. The sequence goes on along the minus strand of CM024761.1, from coordinate 71,844,986 downwards.
ACAGAAGAGTTTGAGAGTTGAGAATCAAATCCAATTGAAAACTCTTCTCATGAACGTCTGAGTAGACTTCAAGCTTCGTCTTGATGATTAGAAGTTGATGGAGAGGCTTGAATCCACGACGTTCAGACTTCACCGCTGCACGGAGGACTTCTCTTGTTGAATCTGGGCAGCAGCTAGAAGCAGAGCAGCAGGGCAAGACTTTTCTTGAGAGACTTTTAGGGTTCTTGCTTGGAGGCTGCTTGTGTTCGTGATTGTCCTCAAAAGGATGCTTAAATAGAGGTGTTTACTTATGGAGAGTCGTGGTTTGTGGAAACACCATCTATGGCAACTTGAAGACTTCCCGTATTTGAGGACTCTGTCCGTTTGTCAACAGCACTGGGTGCTCCTGTCGACAGGCGCAAGCTAACAGGACATTCAAGGCTTCTGGAAGGCAGTTGCTGTCGACAGGCGACTGGGTGCTGTCGACAGGCACAGGTAGACAGAAGAATTCATGGTTCTGGAAACCTCTTCCTGTCGACAGGCATCTGGGGTGTTGTCGACAGGCTCATCTGTTCTGCAGTTTTGCCTTCTGGCTTTGGTTTGCTTGTCGACAGGGAGACTGCCTGCTGTCGACAGATGCTTGCTTTAGATATAAATCTTCATCATTTTTGGCTTTGTTCTTCGTACATCTCTTGCTCAACATCTCACCTAAGATTATGAACATAGTTAGTGAGACATTCTAGTCATTTAAAGCTTAATATCATATCAACACATTGTGACAAGTTATTGCATTGCATTCTAAACTTAACTCACATTGTTCACTTGTTTACTTTGTTCATCATTGATCATCATCAAAAACATGTTGCATTTGTGACTTATATGTTATAGAATGTGAACCCAACATTCTCCCCCTTTTTGATGATGACAAAATTAACCAATTAAGCAAGTGTAAGCAAGTGCACAATTGAGTTTTCTCACCCTTTTGGCAATATTTAAAAAGCATACATCACAGACCAATGTAGTAGGCAAAAAGACAAGATCTTTCATTGATATATCATTGAGCCATACAGAACATTGTTTGGTTGAACATAATGTTGGAAAAAGGGAAAGACATTTCATGACCAACAATGTAGAAGAGCAACATAAAACTGAATACAAGACCCGGGACACCTAGACTCTAGAATCATCATCAGAACCCGGTGGTGTTGGGGCCTGAGGAGTCAGCCTGTTGAGCCGGTGAGTGATCCGGACTTGATTATCAGCCAATGCTTCCAAGCTGTTGTCAACCTTGTCCAAGCGTGCATTGATAGTTGCAAAACCAGTGGTCATATGCACTTGCAGCTGAGCCAAGAGTTCACGGATAGAGGGCTCAGTGGCAATATCATCCATAGGTTGACTTTCTTCTTCTCCCAGAGCATCATCTTCGTCATCTTCATTCTCAGCAACATCTTCATCAGCTGCCTCATCAGCTTCTTCTTCATCCACTTGGACAGCTTGACCCTTGCCCTTAAGATCCCGTGTGACTACACCATCCACAAACTTGTAGCCCATCCGCTCTGCAGCAGTCAGATCGTAGGAGCTACGTCCTGGCAAGTTAGTCATCTCCCCTTCTGAAATAATAATGCCAAGAAACAGGAAGAGGGAGGTAAGCTGACATGCGTAAGGCATGGACCGCTTTGCATTGCCAAGGCATAGTCGAAGGACGGAGCACATGAGTTGAGGTAGATTGATTTGTTCACATCGTAAAAACTTATGAAGGAGGGACTTGTGAACAGATGTAACGAGTTCCCTACTGCCATCCTTCGAGACAATAAGAGTGATAAAGATGTGGTGGATGAGACGATGAAGCGGAGGAAATGAGTTAGCATTCATTGGCTTACGATCCGTGGGGTCGTAAGGCCTGGAAGTGATGAGGGCATGGTATTCCTCTGGAGTAGGGTGATGAGCGAAGATGTCAACCCCTGTGTTTGGGATTTGCAAAGAGACTGATAAGAGATTGGGGGAAATGCGAAAGGAATTTCCCTTGACACGGGTATATAGATCACCTGTAGTAGACTCCCGAAGATTATGGTAGAAATTCGTGACAGCAGAGGCGGAGAATTTCTTGTGGCTATAACAGAAGGGTGACCAACCCTGTGTGTCAAAGAGAGGCAAAAGACCTGGAAATAGGTCCTGGAGGGAGATGAAGTCAACGTAGCGAGGCTGCGTGATCTTCGTGAAAGTGGCATGGGTGACTTTGAATTGAAGATTTGGAGGGATGAGCAGCTCCGGCAGACGATCCTCTCGGTGCTTTGAGCGACGTTCCGGGGAGACCCTGGAACCTTGTCCGACGCGAGGAGAGCGAGGACGGCGACGAGAGGCCATCTTTTTGGCAGGAGGGGCCATGATCTCGAGTTGCTTGAGTTGGAGACTTGTGGTAGAAAGAAGGAGACGGAGAACAGAAGAGAAAACACCAGGGAGGCAGAGGTGCGTTCCTGGTGCCCTGGAGAAGGGATTTGAAGAAGGAGAGGGAAGAAGGGTTTTTTTTTGGAAGTGAAGAAGGAGGGAAAGGGGTGTGGGGTCTTCTTATAGAAGGGGTGAGGGTAGATGAAGAGTTGGATCCCACCAAATCCGGTTTTGGATTAGCCCTTTGGACTTCCCAAAAAACACTTCTGCCGCCGGCTGTCGACAGGGACCCTGGTGCCTGTCGACAGGCGCTTGCAGAAAATTGCCAGTTTGAGATTTTTGGAAATTTTGGAACTGAAGCTGTGAGCAATTTCTTCCAGGTGATAAGTGAAGGTGAATAAGAGATGAATCATGTATGTTAACCTACCATATACAAGAATATAAAAACCCATACCAATTCTCCAATGGTTTTAACATAATATCTAAGGAATTAAGGTTAAAGCATTAAGAAAACACCCACTTAAATGAAGAACATTGCACGCTTACCGTTATTGTATAAATACACTGTAAGACAACACAATCCCCATTTTGAGAATAGACAAAAGATGCATGAAATGATATCTATATGTCAAGACAATCACAAGACCAGTGACCTTTAAAATTATGACTCAGTGGAGGCTTCGCACTATTCCCAAATGTTTAATTGGAAGTACAATGGGAGGAAATGGTACTTAAGAAGACGTCACACCTTTTGAAGTGAGGATAGACATTACCCGTGCCCATACCCCCAGTCAATTGGTGGAAGTTTCCAACATACCGTTGTATAGAGTTGATGAGTTGTCCTTTTGACGCGAGGGCAGACAGTTGTGATGCCCATCTCCCCGGTTACTTAGCATAACCCAACATTGCTCTATATTCATCCCAAACTTCACGGTGATTGGCATTATTTGTTATTTGAGAATTTTTTTTTTTTTTTGTAGAAATAGGTAGCTTTTCTCCAAGTATTGTCGTAATGACAAAAATCAAGGTGGTGAGATGATTACCAATCAATACTAGATATGCACTTTCATGACCAAAAGACTTATGAACTAAATTGAGACTATGTTGGCTCACTTAGTATTACTATAAAGGAGTAAGGTGGGTGTCCCGTAGAGTTGTGAGATGTTTTCTAATGATATAGCTAAACCCTACATGAATAGTATGTAAAAATCATAGGGAAATAGAAAATAGCTTAAATATCGTTTGTATGTAGTGTGGTCAATCATACATTTACATCTTATAGACACCTTAGTTGTTAATCAGGAAGAAGCTCACAGACTGGGTGAAGAAATGATCATGAGCAATCATATTTCAGAGCACCTGTCGGCAAGAAGGGAAGGCCTGTCGACAGGGAGACAGAGACAGAGGAACCAGTGTTCTGTCTGGGCTTAGCTGTCGATAGGGCCCTGGTTGCCTGTCGACAGGGACTTGTTCAGATGAGTGTAGTTGAAGAGAGAAGAGCAGACGTGAACAACTACTGAGAGGGAATTGAGAGAGATAAAGTTTGAATGACTCCCTCCACATTTTGAATTCATAGAAACTTAAGTTGCTCCCCCATAAGGTGTGCCATTTGTAACACAAGAACTCAAATTCATGTATAGAGACAGACCAACAATCATGTTTTAGAAATTTGAAGAGAGTTTGAATAAGCAATTGATAAAGAACTAACTTCAAATATACAGTACATGTCCCTTGAATGTCACATAACCATGGATACGTGGCGGAGAAGTTTTCTCACGCATAATGAGAGTTTCCAAACAAGCATGACTTGTTCTTCCACACTTCACCATTTGATATATCGCATAGATAGTGGACACAAGGAGCATATGCTTGATATTTGAATTAAGTTTCATTATAATTTGCACAACCCCAACTCTCTTCGTAAAGAGGTGAATCTATCTTCAGCTAGAGGTTTGGTAAATATGTCTGCCAACTGTTTCTCTGTGGGTATGAAACTAATTTCGAAAGTTCTATTGGCCACTTCATCTCTCAAGAAATGATGACGAATTTCTATGTGTTTCGTCCTTGAATGTTGAATAGGGTTCTTTGATAGATTGATTGCACTAGTGTTGTCACACAGGATAGGTGTGCATCCAATATCAATATTGTAGTCACACAGCTGACTTTTTATCCACAACACTTGTGTTGCACAACTCCTTGCAGCAACATATTCTACTTCTGCAGTAGAGAGGGCAACCGAGTGTTGCTTCTTGGATGCCCACGAAACCATACAACCACCGAGCATTTGACAATAGCCACTAGTGCTTTTCCTGTCTATTTTACAACCAGCGTAGTCTGCATCAGAATAAGAAATCAAATCAAAACTACTACCAGCTGGATACCAAAGACCCAAGGCATAGTACCTGAGAGATATCTGAAGATTCTCTTAACTGCAATTAAATGGCTTTCCTTTGGACTAGATTGATGTCTAGCACAAAGGCAAACACTGAATTGTATGTCCGGTCGACTTGCAGTAAGATAAAGGAGTGAGCCAATCATATCTCGAAATTGTTTGGCATCTACCGGGTTACCTTTCTCATCAATTTCTAGCTTAATGCTTGTGCTCATCGGTGTTGAAGCGGGCTTTGCTTGTTCGAATTGGAACCTTTTAAGCAGTTCTTTTACATATTTTTCTTGGCTTATAAAGAATCCATCTGCAAGCTGCTTTACCTGCAAACCAAGAAAAAATTGAAGCTCCCCCATTAAGCTCATCTCAAATTCACTGTGCATGTGTTGTGAGAATTCTTCACACAGTGAGGGATTAGTGGAGCCAAATATAATATCGTCCACATAAACTTGAACAACAATTATGTGATTGTGAACTTTCCGTGTAAAGAGAGTTTGGTCCACCTACCTCTTGAGTAGTTTTTACTTACCAAGAAGGTGCTCAGCCTGTCGTACCAAGCTCGGGGTGCCTGTTTCAAACCATATAGAGCTTTGTGCAATTTAAATACATGGTTTGGTTTATCATGATCCTCAAAGCCGGGTGGTTGAGAAACGTAGACTTCCTCTTTGATGTAGCCATTTAAGAAAGCAGTTTTAACATCCATTTGATATAGTTTGAACTTGTTAGAACATGCAAATGCTAGCAAGATCCTAACTGCTTCTAACCTAGCTATAGGTGCAAAGGATTCTTCGAAGTCCACACCAAATTCCTGATTGTAGCCCTTTGCAAACAGTCTTGCCTTGTTTCTCACCACTTTACCTTCTTCATTAAGTTTATTCCTAAAGACCCATCTTGTTCCTATAACAGAATTTCAGGGGTTTTAGGAACCAAACTCCAGACATTATTTCTTTGAAATTGGCCTAGCTCCTCATGCATAGCATCAATCCATGAACTTTCTTTTAATGCTTCTTCAACATTTTTAGGCTCCACTTGAGAGACAAAGGCTAAATGATCCTGTTCAACTATTTGATTAACTTGAGACCTAGTTTGAACTGAATCATTTATGTCACCTATGACATTCTCAAGTGGATGAGCTTTAGAGTACCTCACATTGGTGATTGTTGAAGGACCTGGTTGATCTTGCATTTGAGGATGATGTTCCGGAGGAGGGGTTGCTGGAGGAGTTTGTTGGGGTTCATCCTCTTGTTGTGGGTCTTGTGCAGGTATCTCTTCTTGAGTTTTAAGTAGATGGCCATCATCTTCATCATCGTACCTGCGAAGATATCCACGTTTAGCTTTAGGAACTGACTTAGAGATTGCATTTGTTTTGCTTTGTAGATCTTCAAGAGTTGTTTCATCAGATGTTTCATCAAACCTGTAAGGAGTAGAATTGTTAGTTGTGATTTGAGATTCATCAAAAACAATGTGTGGAGTTTCTTCCACCTTTCTGGTTTTTAGATTGAACACTCTATAAGCTCTAGAATGTTCAGAGTATCTAAGAAAAATACCTTGATCGCTTTTGGCTTCAAACTTGTCCAAGTCATTTTTGTCATTGTTATGAATAAACACCTTTGAACCAAAAACTTTAAAGTACCCAATGGTGGGTTTCTTACCTTTCAGAAGTTCGTAAGGAGTTTTCTTGAATATTGGTCTTACCATGGCTCGGTTGAGGATGTAACATGATGTGTTTACCGCTTCTGCTCAAAAGGTGCGTGCTAATTGATTCTCGACCAGAAGCGTACGAGCCATCTCCACCAAGGTTCTATTTTTTCTCTCCACAACTCCATTTTGCTCGGGAGTTCTTGGGGAGGAAAACTGGTGGTCTATACCTTGGTTCCTGCAAAATTCGGAGAAGGAATTATTGTCAAATTCTCCCCCGTGATCAGTGCGGATTGAGCAGATTTTATGGACATTCCCATGCTCAATCTTGTTGAAGAAATTTTCAAAAACATTTACTGCTTCATTCTTGTGAGCCAGGAATTTTACCCAAGTGAACCTAGAGAAATCATCCACAATGACAAAGCCATAACGCTTGCCATTGAGACTGAGTGTTCTTGTAGGTCCAAATAAGTCCATGTGCAAGAGTTCATAGGCTTTGGAAGTACTTACCGGTGCCTTTGATTTGAAGGATTTTCGGGTTTGTTTTCCCTGTGCACACGCATCACAGAAATTTTCATTTTTGTTAAAGGATATTTCAGGAAGGCCACTTACCAACTTAAGCCTCATGATCTTGTGCAAAACATTGTAACTGGCATGACCGAGCCTACGATGCCACAATGTAAGCTCGTCCTGTTTGTTTGCAACTTTACCTAAGCCGATGATCTGGACTTTGTTGTTACCTCCGAATATCACTTGACCTCCGTCTTTTTCCACGAGCAAACTGAATTTAGCTTTGTCGCCCGTCATATGCCTCTAGCAGCCACTGTCCAGGTACCATTTGTTTTGATTGTGAGCTGCTAGGCATTCCTGCACATGTGGATCAGACGAGAGGTTTTGGTACCCAAATTACTTTGGGTCCCATTGTATCATTCATGCAAAATAAGAGATGCTTAGGAATCCAAACTTGTTTGATTTTCATTTGAATTGGGTTATTCCAGCACTGTTTTTCATTATGTCCAATTTTTTTACAGATATTGCATGATGATGATTTAAGAACAACATTGGATTTGACATTTTTGGAGGCAACCATAGGCATCTTGCCTTTTTGTTCCCTTGTAAGTCTACCTTTAGGGACTTGCTGTTTTTCTTGTGGACGCCTCTGTTTAGAGCTTTTAGCAAGTTTCTCATGTTGACTAGGAACAAATTTGGTGACTTTAGGTTCCTGTTTTTTACCCTTGTTTTGATTTTTCCTTTTCTTTGAAGGGTTTGGTTTGCTAGAGCATGGGGTTAGATCTGTGAAATCAGTCATCAGATTTTTGCCAATTACCTTTGGCTTTGGATTTTGAAATCCAATCCCATGTCTTGCAACAAACACATTTGAACCTAAGATTGCATCCAAGTTCTGTTTGCTCTTTACAAAATTTGATAGATCTTTTGATTTACCTGCTAGTTCTGTTTCAGCTTTCTCAATTTCTTTTGTAGATTAGCATGCTCACTTTTAAGAATTTCAAGACAGTTTATTAGTTCATCTCTTTCCTTTTGAACTTCTTGAAACTTAAGTTTCATGCTATCCAACTCATCCATGTGGGTTTGTTCATCAATTTTCATCAATTCAATTACCTTGTTCAGAGACTCAATTTCTTCATTGTTGTTTGATTCATGAACAAGGAAATTCATTTTCTTTTTGAGTGCCTTGTTTTCAGATTTAAATTCACAAAACTTTTCAATAGCACAGTATAAGCCTCTTCCCATTCATCAATAGAAAAATTCTCAAAGGAAGAGTTTACCTCGTTGAATCGTCACTCTTTGCCATGAGACACTGAATCTCTTCATCTTCCGAGGTGCCCTGACTGTCCTCATCTTCATCACTCCATGAAGCCAACATTGCTTTGGCTTTCTTGAACGTGAATTTATCTTTCTTCAATTTCTTCTTTAGCTCGGGACATTCTCCTCTCATGTGTCCCTGCTTCTTGCACTCATAACAAACCACATCAGATTTTTTGTTAATTGAATCAAATCTGTTCGTACTCTTTTGGAACGGTTTTGAGTTTCCTGAACCTCTTTTCTTGAATTTGAGAAACTTCTTAAATTGTCTAGTGAGCATGGCCATCTCGTCATTCTCACTATCACTGGAGGATTCAGACTCAATACCTTCCTGTTGAGTACTTCTTTTGGAATCTGAAGAGACTTTCTTGGAAGCTTTCAAGGCAATGGACTTCCTTGGTTCTCTTCAGTTTCCTTCCTTTTCACATTCAATTCATAGGTCATAAGTGAACCAATCAACTCATCAACCTTCATGGTTGAAAGATTCTTAGAATCCTCAATGACAGTGACTTTGGTGTTCCATGAGGATGGAAGAGACCGAAGTATCTTCCTCACCAACTCACTGTCTGAGTATTCCTTCTTAAGACCTTTTAGTCCATTTATCAGAACCATGAATCTCGCAAACATGTCAGATATTGTCTCATCATGATTCATCTAAACATTTCATATTCTGAGACTAACATGCTTACCTTAGATTCTCTCACCTCAGACGTACCTTCATATATTAACTCGAGCTTGTCCCACATCTCCTTAGCTGAGGTGCATGTGGAGACCCTCGAGTATTCTTTTGGATGGACCGCGCACTGCATCATGTTGAGGGCGCTCCAATTGAGAGTCCCTTTGGCAATCTGGTCCTTGGTCCATGTATTTGTCTTGAGGCAATTCATATGGTCCTGTTCTGACTATCTTCCACAATTCATAGTTTTGTGCTCGTAGAAACACCTGCATGCGGTTTTTCCAATAGGGATAGTCAGAGCCATCAAAGAAGGGTGGCCTAGTGACTGAATGTCCCTCGGCCATATACCCCTTACTAGAATCCATAAGATCAAGAATCTCCTGATGGTAAGATCAATGTGACAGTAAACAGAGAAACCTCGCTCTGATACCAATTGAAGTGTAGCGGAATTCCCTATATGGTAATCTAGAAGGGGGGTTGAATAGATTACTGTCAGTTAAAACACTTGTTGCCTTCTTTTCGATAGAACACAAATAACTAGAAGTTATGGCAAGGACTAAACTTGGTGTGGATGTGTGTGATTCGATGATAGATATTGAATAGATGATTAGACGTGTGTAAATGCGCCGTGCCTACCAAACATCTAACGTAGAAACGTTCAAACCACGAGACACAACGATTTACGTGGTTCGGAGTACACAACTCGTGTATCCTACATCCACGGGCCACACACACACGCAGAACAATCTGCTTATGAGCTAGTTCAGGAACTACAACTCACACACACATGTTCTCTGATGTATAGCCACGATCAGAACAACACACACACGTGTATCAAGCACAAGGACTGCTTGAAACACACCACACACACACACACGTATAGACAATAGTAAAACAGAGAAGAGTTTGAGAGTTGAGAATCAAATCCAATTGAAAACTCTTCTCATGAACGTCTGAGTAGACTTCAAGCTTCGTCTTGATGATTAGAAGTTGATGGAGAGGCTTGAATCCACGACGTTCAGACTTCACCGCTGCACGGAGGACTTCTCTTGTTGAATCTGGGCAGCAGCTAGAAGCAGAGCAGCAGGGCAAGACTTTTCTTGAGAGACTTTTAGGGTTCTTGCTTGGAGGCTGCTTGTGTTCGTGATTGTCCTCAAAAGGATGCTTAAATAGAGGTGTTTACTTATGGAGAGTCGTGGTTTGTGGAAACACCATCTATGGCAACTTGAAGACTTCCCGTATTTGAGGACTCTGTCCGTCTGTCGACAGCACTGGGTGCTCCTGTCGACAGGCGCAAGCTAACAGGACATTCAAGGCTTCTGGAAGGCAGTTGCTGTCGACAGGCGACTGGGTGCTGTCGACAGGCACAGGCAGACAGAAGAATTCATGGTTCTGGAAACCTCTTCCTGTCGACAGGCATCTGGGGTGCTGTCGACAGGCTCATCTGTTCTGCAGTTTTGCCTTCTGGCTTTGGTTTGCTTGTCGACAGGGAGACTGCCTGCTGTCGACAGATGCTTGCTTTAGATATAAATCTTCATCATTTTTGGCTTTGTTCTTCGTACATCTCTTGCTCAACATCTCACCTAAGATTATGAACATAGTTAGTGAGACATTCTAGTCATTTAAAGCTTAATATCATATCAACACATTGTGACAAGTTATTGCATTGCAATTCTAAACTTAACTCACATTGTTCACTTGTTTACTTTGTTCATCATTGATCATCATCAAAAAACATGTTGCATTTGTGACTTATATGTTATAGAATGTGAACCCAACACTTTTTTGTCAATAAATAAAAAGAAAGGATCTTACCATTTACATTTTGCACCTCTTTTATAAAGACTTCTTACCCATGTGCTGTGAGATTTAAGGAGAGGGGTTCAAGAATTTGTTTGTCATGAATTCCCCTTTTGTGTATGCTCTCTCTAAATGTGAGGCTCCCCATTGATGTGAGGCTCCCCCTTAGTATGAGGCTTAATGAATCTTCAATCTTCTTCTGATCTTGAGTTTATCGACATCTATTGTTGCACTTCCACTTGTTGGTGTTTGATCTTGTTGTTTCTTGACATATCCACTTGTTGTTTGTCAAGTATTCAACAGTTTTACCTGCATTGATCTTAAAAAATAGAAAATTGGCAAAACATTATTAGTAGTAATGTATATCAAATACAAATTTGTGACTAGTCCCTCTTCAGATTTGAGTTGGATGAAGAGCTGGCAGTCACCAATGACTTGAGCATCCTTTGTTCCTAATGCTCTTAGGCTATCCTGCAAACAACTTATTCAGAAGTAGGTACCCAAATCCTTTTGGCTCATTGATGGTTAGATGCATGAAAATATCCTTTTGGAATCCATACTAAGTGCCTAGTTGTGCAGGTGTTTACTGTGTGGCCTAATTTATTGCAATGAGAACAATAATAAATATAATCTGTTTTGTAGTCCTTATTGACTTTGTGATGTTTGTTTAGAACATGATTTTTAGAACCTTTTTCTTTTGAGAGTATTTGTTCATTACGAGGGCCTTTTTCTGAGGCATCTTGATTTCTTTCACAAATTTTGGCAATGGATATTTTTTAGGATACTTAGTATGTTTTCCTTTTTTAGTAGGTTTGTATCCAAGACCTTGTTTCTTGTTGCCAGATTTTAAGCCTTTTAAGCATAGCGCTAGAGATGTTTTACCTTTTGTTAATTTTCTAACTGATTCTTTTAAATAAAGATTTTCTTCAATTAGAGTTTTCAATTTTTCTTCTAACTCTAATTTTTCATTTTACTTGCTCTTTAAATCTTCATTCAAAACATAATTATTATTTTTACTTTCCTTTAATTGTGTTTCCAATTGTTTTATTTTTTATTTATGATCAGAATTAGTGTTTTTAAGCAAGTAAGGTTATTTGTCAGATTCTTTAATTCTTTTACAACACCTTTTTGTTTTTCATAAAGTTCATTAACGATATCTTCTAAGTCTTCAGACTCTGACCCTGAATCAGTGCAAGAATTAAAAGATGGGTCAAAATGTACCTCATCTAGTTCCACCATGAGGGCTAGACTTACTTGCTCTTTTTCTAAATCTAAGCTTGATGAATCTGAAGTGGAGACTTCTTCATTCTCCCATGCAGCTGCCATGGCTTTCCTTTTGTATTTCTTGTGCTTTTCATCACTTCTTTACTTCTTCTTGGATTTATCTTGTTGACCAGTTTTCTTGAGTCTTTGACAATTAGACCTTAGATGTCCAGGCTTCCTACATTCATAATAGACTGGTTCCTTTTTCTTTTTGTTTTTCTTCTAGATCCTTCTTTATCCATTCTTCTTCTTCTTCAGGATCTTCTAAAGCTTTGACAGGACATCATCAACATCACTATCTTCAGAACATACATTTTTTGAACTAGAAGAAGTGGAGGAAGGAGCAGCTATGACTTTAAGAGCATTAGTGACATTTTTCTTGGATGTGCCTTCAGATAGTCGCTCCATGTTGATTTCATGTGCCATCAATGATCCGATAAGCTTTTCTAATGACATAGTTGTATGGTCATTAGCTTCTGCGATCGTTATCACTTTGGGTGTCCAGTGGTTTGGTAGGGATCTGAGAATTTTTCTTACCATATCTTCAGTGTTGTATATCTTTCCAACTATTGTAAGACCATTAGTTATGTCAGTAAATGTGCTATACATTTGGTAATGGTCTCAACTATCAGCATTTGGAACTTCTCATATTGAGTAACCAGGATATCAATCCTAGTTTCCTTCATTTTGTCTATTCCTTCATATGTGAGCTTCAGCTTGTCCGACAATTCTTTTGCAGATTTGCATGTTGAGATCCTGTTGAATTCACTCCTTGTCAGGGCACAACATATGAAGTTCTTAGCTTTTCTATTCTGAGAAAGCATCTTTCTGTCATCATCTGTCCACTCTTCTCTTAGGTTGAGAACTTGTCACGTCCCAAGAGTTACACAGCGGATATTAATAATGCGAAATAGTTCGAGTCGATATCTCGAGACGTGAACAGTCGGCAAACAAGTCTCTAGCTAGCACGCACTAATGTATAATAACATACATCATCATAGGGCCCAAATATTGAACTCAACTAATCTTTTATTAAAATCTCAACTCATTGTATTCCAAATGGAAACTATTACAGGACTATAACTCAATAAAAAGGAAAGTACATTTTATTCCTCACTTCCTACTACACGAATCTAACGCAAAAGCAAACTAACTATAGCTAGATACATAGTTGGAACGCTCATCACTTGGACGCATTCCCGTCCTCGACTTGCTCCTCCTCTTGAACTTCATAGTCACCTAGATTGGGTAAAAGTAGGGGGTGAGCAAACCAACCCAGTAGGATTTATATCTCAATGTGCGGCAATGATATAAGTGATTAACAGTTTAGAACTAGGTAAGCACGATGAATGTCATGATATGCATGTACGGATAAAACTCGTTAAAACATGATAAATGAACAAGCTAGATAGAGTGATCACGATACAACAAGATCTAGAACAAGATAACAAGATAGAACAGACAATAGATCGCTTTGTATAAGCATGCAAGATTTCACTTGATGTCAATAGCTTTCAAGAATGCAAGATACCACTAATTGCATTAAATGCAGGATGGCCATATCACGCAAGCAAGCAAGCACGCACGAGCATGATCATGTAACACTAATCAGGCACGTAGACACTAATGTACACCAAGAAAATATCCATCAAGAATGTACACCAGGACACGTGTATGTGGTTATTGTATCTATCATTCAACAAGCAAGCAAGAATCCCAGCGCAGATGCAACGCCAGTAATCATTATACCCCATGGTTAACAGTATATTTATGACTCTCCATCATTGGGGCTAGACTGGAGCCCTTGGACACTTGCCATGCCCGGTCAGCATCTCATTTCAATTTTTAAATGTAGATACCCACAGTCATTAACAATGGCCAATGAGAGTTTCAATAAGTAAACATGTGTAATGTCATGTTCATGAGGATGACGGGAACAAGTAATAAGCAATTTGAACATGATTTCATGATAACAATGGTCAAGCGATAAATTCGGCAATATAACGGTACGATTTATACTTTAGTTCAATCTTTTCATTAATGGCTTTAGTCTAGATTGTAAATCACACTCACGAGAACAAGACGAGAGAGGAAGTGCACACCATCTCCAAGGAACTTCAATGGTACAACCAACTCGTCGGCCATGTGGGAATCCATGGTCAGAGGAGATTTACGGAGGCCTTGGAGAAAAGGTCGCTAGTCTACCGATTCGGAATGACCGGTAGAGAGCTTCCAAATTCCCAAGAAAAGGGCTGCCTAGATGTGCAAGTGTGTAGTGATGTACGCGTGTCTCAATCACAATCCATCGGTCTCAAACTCATGGAAAGCAATTAACATGATAACATGACATGAAACTATGCACTTTAACTAAACATGGATTGCAAGATTTTAATATAGCAGGTTATCATTTTAATAAGCTAGAATAGTACAAAGAGTGAATCAAAAGTTACATGAATGGTCAGGTCATTAAGAAAGTAATTAGAATAATGTTTGAGTAATTAGAGTTTTTAAATAGGTTAAACACATTTAAGCCATTAAACAGATATCATGTAATGATCAGACCCAAGACATGCAAATCACACATTCGATACAAACCTCAGGTATCGAGGTAAGATTTGCAAAAAAATAAGTGGGATTTCATGCAAAATTCTGAGATCGCGACGCACCCCAGTAAGGGTCGCGACGGGATCAGGACAGAACGCGACAAGGGAATGTACAGAACGTGACGGGTCAGTCAGAACAGGTAGAGAGATAGCGACGGCGGCACTCGTCGCATTCATAACGTGACGAATTTGCTGTCACGACAAGACCCCAGAACGTGGCCTATCGGACTGTCGCATTCACAAGGTCTGCGCCTGAATCCGAGAGAGAAAAGACATGTTCTTGGATTGCGGTCGAGAACTACCTTATATTGACACAGGGTGCTTCAAAAATAGAGAACAAATTGTACAGTGCATGAAAAATCACGAAACTAGTTTCAAACCAACCTGGACATGCAAGGGTGCTTCCAGTAAATTGGAATTAGAAAACAATGATGGTTTCAACAGGCTTTAATCAAGTCAAACATGAGGTATAGAAGACTGTGAACAGTTAAATGCAAGACTTACTTTGCAAGGTATGATGCCGGAATAATTAGGGCTTTTAGGACAAAAGTCTCATCATGAAAGTTGTAGGGAACGTGGAATAGATGCAAACTATGATTTTTAAGTAATTTTAAACGACCTAGAGATGTGCGATAAATCAACACGAACGTAAAAAGTCTCAGACATGCGCGACTTTGGTAAAACGCCTATAACTCAACATGTACTCATTGGAATTCGATGAACCTAGTGGGAAACAAAAGCTAACGTGATGCTCTACACATTGGTATAGGATATGTTAAG
This sequence comes from Colocasia esculenta, assembly GCA_014218235.1. Lineage (NCBI taxonomy): Eukaryota > Viridiplantae > Streptophyta > Magnoliopsida > Alismatales > Araceae > Colocasia > Colocasia esculenta. The sequence continues at coordinate 71,829,652 of CM024761.1, read as the reverse complement.
GTTTGGCCCAAGAAAACCTACCTTCTGGATTGAAGAAGTCCCATTTTTCCAGAAAACCTATGTTCAGACCACTTGCAAGAGAATGCTTACTACACCCAGTACACTGCATGAAAATTGTTCATTCCAATTGGGTTAGGAAGTATACTTGACCCTCTTTCCATGGGTATAAGCCTTGAATGATGGGATTTAGGTTTGACCTACCATTGGTCGACTCCAAGATGACTATATGTACAGGTCGCAGCAGACGCAATGGGGAAGAAGAACGGCTTGGTGTGGGTGATCTCCTGCTCCCCAGCCACCAAGAACTCCTCCACACAACCCCAACAAGATGTAAACTCATCCCCAAGGGTTTGGTGGAGAGTATTTAAGCAACCAAGGTGTTTAGGAGTCCTATTATGACAAGGAAACTATGGTTGCGGTTTTGGCTTATTAGTTTCCTAATTTGAGGATTTCTTCCTCCATTAGAGTGTGTGAGGCTTTAGGAAACCTCCCACCATAGTTAAGCACAAATTGGGTTGCCAAGAATGCAAGATCTCTTCCCAATTCAACTCTAATTACATCTTTCTAATTTCAGCTTATTTAAGCTACGAATTTCCATGTATTTTTCTTACTTTATTTGATTTTTGGGTCATATGTGGTCCATTGGCCCAATTATGATATTGGGTCATTAATATATAATGTTGGAAGTCTCGCCAATATTTTTATTTAATTTATGATTGCGTCATATTTCCGTGTTAACGGTTTTCCGACTTATTTCCTAATTTAGATAATCGGTCACCTTAACTCTTAAACCTAACCCAAATGATTTTTATTGACCCAAATTTTTTGATGGGTCATTAGAGGATATTATTTGAAGTCCATATATGATTTTTATTTAATTTTCTGATTCATCCAAGTACGTGTGATAATAATTTTTCGACTTATTCATGAATTACGATAATAAGTCACAAAACACTTTAAACTTGGCTAAACCGATTTTTCTTGGCACAAATTTCTTTGTGGAACATTTAGGAATAATGGGTGGGGTTGATTTATAATTTTTACGGAATTGTCCGATGTGTTTTAGCACATACGATAATGATACGTATGTTTTAAATACTCTGATATTATGGAAATTATTTATTTCCATTTATTTGAGTTTTTATGTAATTAAAATTTCCGGGGTGCTACAGAACTATTAGATCTCCTTCTTCAATGATAGTCCATAGTTGATACTCATAACTCCATCCTTATCTTCCAATAATTGTAATCTTCTCCATTAAACAACGGTGGTCTGTTGACATATTGTCTTTCAGTAAATCCTTGAGCTGCCATTGATCTTTGCTCTGAGATGGTTAGATCATCTTGAAGTTTAGAGACCAGTGTTCCAATACCATTTGTTGGCCCTCTTACAGCAGCAAGAATAAACCTAGAGGGGGGGGAATAGGTTATCTAAAAATATAAATAAAATTTGCCACTTGAAAACTTTGGTTAGTGAATGTAGTTGTTTGCAATAGATAGAGTAGAAGTGCGGAAGCAATTTAAACAAACAATCACACAAATGAACACAAAGAATTTTATCCTAGTTTGGTACTTCTTAAATGGAAGACTTACGTCCAGTCCCCAAGAAGATATTGGGGTATCACTAACTAGGGTACAATCCCCCCAAGGATATACAAACCCCTAGCTCCCCGATGGTCCTCTTCCTTTCCGAGTAGGAAGGAAACTCACTTTGGTTAAAGGTCAAGAAGCCACCCTCCTGGAATAAACCCCAGTGTGGTTCTGCTTGACTTAAACACCTAGTTGGGTTCTGCTGACACCAACCCCCGCTAGGTTCTCCCCTTAAAACAAAGGGAACACTAAGTACAGTCACTCAGCTAGATAGACACCCAGCACTTCGGCTGGTCTTCTCTTCATGCTTGAAGAGGAAAAACCCTTGCTCTTATTTAAGAAAGAATGAGCAGGCTATGGAGATCAATTTCTAAAAAAAAGAACTTAGCTTGCTTGTTCTCCAATAGCAATCTGAGAGCTCAGAGGATTACAAGATAAATATAATGAAACTTAAACCCTCAACCTACAGACTCTCCCCAGATGTACAATGATGCACAGAGAGAGTGAAGAGAGAAAAGAAGCTTGAATGCTTGAAGACATCAGATGGTTGCTTGTGCGCACACTTCTTCTTGGGCTCGAGCTCTTTCTCTCTTGCTTTGAGCGTGTATAGAGTTGAGGCTTCTCACTGGATGTACACTCTTTTAGAAGGATTTTCAGGAAGGCTCCCTTGTGTTCTTCAATCTTGCTTCATTCTTTTGAAGAGTAGCTTGAACAAATCCGTTGAAGTATAGCCGTTGGGGTTCTTGGATCCGTTGGGACTCATCATCATCTACTCTTCTTCTACTTCTGTCTAACAAACACTTGATATAGATGGAAGTCTAGATATCTGTAGGCACAGAAGATACTTAGATTAAAAGGTCTTTTGACAAAAGGCCCATACCTTGTTATGGGTAGAGATCCATGATTTCTGCTGACATATAGATATGTTAGGTGAGGCATTTGCTTTTTAGCATAAGGAATGAGTCCTTTTAGTCCTTATTTTCTGCTGACTCCTTTTCTTACCTACCCTAATAAGATAGAAGATACACAACATAAAGATCTTCAATAAAACAGAGAAATAATAATTTCAACAAATGAAGTACATTTGAACATTCATTTGGGCGCCAAAGACATTTTGAAACATTTGAAATGTAGAGGCAATCGATGTTTATTTAAAGGTAATCGATATTACAGAGGTAATCAATGTTTCATAAAGGTAATCAATGTTTTATAAGGGTAATTGATGTTTATGTGAAGAAATCGATGTTTAAATTTAAAAGACAATCGATGTTCATAATAACAATCGATGTGAATGAAGATGCAATCGATGTTCAAATCAATTGGTGTAAAATACAATCGATGTTTGAAGACAATCGATATCTAAAAGGCAATCGATGTTTTAAGATAATCAATATAAGCAAGCAATCGATGTAAGCTAAGTGATATCAGCAATCGATGTTTTAAGATAATAGATATGAGCAATCGATGTGGAAGCAATCGATGTTTTAAGATAATCGATATAAGCATTCGATTGTGAAAGCAATCGATATGAAAGCAATTGATGTTTCAATGCAATCGATGTTTAAGTGCAATTGATGTTTCAATGCAATGGATGTTTCAATGCAATCGATGTTTAAGTGCAATCGATGTTTCAATGCAATCGATATTTAAGTGTTCAGTAATCTATGTCTCACTTCGACTAGTCAAGAATACAATGTTATCAATCGAAGTGAAACTTCGTATATGATGAACTTGCAGGCGATGGAAAATACAATAATCATGTTAGAAAATGATATTCAATATATTAATGATATATCTGATAATCATGAGTTTTATTATGACCAAAATAAAAGGATAGAATATAAGTGTGGTTCAACAGTGGCAATGGTAGTCTACCACATAGTTGTGACAATATCATGGTCAATAGGGTGACGCGATGTCAAAATCAGTACTATGGCTGGTTGGAGTATGCCGTATAGGTCCAGCATAACCCCTGCAGGTGTATAGGTGTTAACACTACAACTAGCTCGTCGATCATGTGGGAATCTATGGATAGAGGAGACTTACGGAAGCCTTGAACAAGGATAAACTAGTCTAGTAGAAGGAATATCTTATGGAGATTTTGTCCAAGTCAAGAAAAGTATATATACAAAACATGTTGCTCGACGTTCTAGAGGAATTCTAGAATAGTAGAGCACCGGTCACAGTGTTCCAAAAATATGAGAGAAATGAAGACAAGTCCATTACTAAAAATAGGATAATTATGTACAATATTAAAGTAAATTACCAAATGTATTATGAAATATCTTAATACCATGGCAAGTCATGTTGGATGGTTTCTAGTGTGTGCATGTGATAGAGAAATTATGGATATGAGAGAATCAAGTGTTTGGATTTTAATAAAATCATTACATGTCCATGATTAGATGAATTCTTTTACTACGTTTTACACTTAACATGAAGTATAGACACAGTAACTAGACAAGAACAAGAGAAACTAGGGTTTGATGTATAAAAATATAGAACTCGACATACCCCTAAGAGGATCGCGACAGGGTACCGCCAGAACTCGACAAGGCTTGTAAAGGAACGCGACACAATGTCCCGTGGCATTAAGAAGGCGATGGAGAGTGTTGTTGCAACCTTGTTGAGAAAGCGATCTATCGGGCCGCCACATTCTCAGGGTCATTGCCCGAGCCCAGAAAGGAAATCAAAACTCCTTGGATTGTGAACCACACTTCCAAGGGCTTAACACAGGGGCTTTAAAAATAAGAAATCTCAATGGATACTTGATGTAAAATCATGAAACTTGTTTAAATGAAACTAGACTTGTAGAAGTATAAACGGTAAAAAGTAATTTGAATATTATCATGGTATCAACATGCTATGATCAGGTTCTTTCACGATGAACTACAAACATGACATAGTGTTGAAAAGGGATTTAATTCGAAAAGAGTACTTGATAGAAATTGGAAAAGGTATACACATCATGTATCATGTACAGAAATAAGGATTTGGGTTGAACATGATGAGTCGGGTACATGTTCATGACACAGCTTTAAACATGAAATTGATGGAAATAGGATGATAAAAATGGGGGAAAGGAGAGGGCTTTTGTTCCTGAGATCAAGAACAATCTACATACGAGTTTAATTATGTTTTGCTTGTTAGATTGCCTACCTTTGGTCCAGTTGATCTTCTAGGGCTTAAGAACATGAAGAGCACTTGAAGATCTCCTTTCAAGCCTTATTCTCTATGATTTCCTCCTCCTTAGGCCTCCTTCCCATGTCTAAGAAATTGTAGATGAACAATAGGGTTGGCCATGAGGGGTTTGGAGGTTTATTTAAAGGTCTTGTATTTTAGTTTCTTAATACAACTCAACCTTCCTTCAAATTCTGAATTTCCATGTTTATCTAGCTTTCCTAGCATTAATCCTTCTATTTGGGTTAGGATGGGACTCCAATTTCGTGGCTAGCAAGTTTGGGTAAGGTTAGGAGTCCATTTTAGATATATATGAGTCATATTAGTGATTTACTTGCCCCTTTTTTAATTAAGACATAATGGAGTTACGAATTTTATAGTATTTTCCTAAAAAGTAGGTGTGTGTGTGTGATGCATGCATGTGTGTGTGTGTGTAAAAGGAGTAAAATAACGAAGGGAGCCTAGTGGGCCCCGGAGGAAGTAAATAAACAAAGAAAGGGTAGGGGGTGCTTCCCCAAATGTTGAATGGCACGAAGGCGTTGCCAGATGGACGAAGGAAGAAGAGGAAGAATGCTGCCACCTCGCTCCAATGCACATGGATGACAGAGGGACGCCGGCTACAAACTCCAAGGGATTGAATGGATGCCTTGAAGTAGAAGGTCCCCTAGGGCCAGAGTTGAGACGAGAATCTGGCAGGGCTTCACCGCACTTAATGGACCCCTTCCTACAAATGCCCTCGGGGGTCTATTTATAGGCAGAAAATCTCTGAATCACGTCGAGTATGGCGAACGCGTTAAGGTTCGAATCACGTCCGGGTAGGCTACCGCGACTTAAAAGTCAAACTGACGGGACAGGCGTAGCCTGCAGCCATGCTCTTAATCGCATCGGGCAAGGGAGCCGTGACTTAAAATTCAAACTGATGTGACAGGCGTATCCTGCAGCCATGCTTGAAGTCGCGTCGGGCGGGGGCACCGCGTTTCTCAACCAGATCGTGCCTTTTGACAGGATCGTCCTTTGATTTGACAGGTGGTCGAAACGCGGCATCCTTCTCGAACGCGATTCGGAAATTGCCATGATTTGGCGACGTGGGAACTCTTAAATGGCACGGCTGCAGGGTATGCATAGGCTTTTTGACTTTTAATCACGTCGCACATGGCGGACGCGACAATGCATCACTTTGAATTGCGTCGGTACGACACGACGCGATAAGGAATTTCTAAATTTCCATATTAATGCAAATATGGAAATTTGAGACGTGTCGTATCGAGTTGATGTGATAAGCATCAATTGATATAATAGCGTCGGGAGGACCCGACGCGTTAAAGGGAATCGGTGCAAGCCTCAGAATCGATGCATAGTCACGTCCACACAGACCACGCGTTTATGATGCGTCCCCTCAACCCAACACGACAAGGGCCAATCGGCCTAGTCGCGCCCAACATACCCAGCGCGACTTGATGGAATTGCGTCGACCATGCCGGACGCGTTTCAGATGCGACTGCTAGACCTGTCGCGACTTCAAAGAACGCGCCCACCAGACCCGTCGCGACTCGAATTTCTGCCCACCACCTCCGACGAGCCTTGGAAATGGAGGGGAAGCACCGAGGAAGAATGGGGTGATCCGAGAATGATTGGGAAATTACTCTTGCAAGGTGAAAATAGGGTCATTTGTGGCATCATGGCGCAATATGAAATTTGCCTGCGGTGGAGTGAAAATCGCGTGTCTACAGCTTCCACGCCTTCGCGTCTGCTTTGCAGGGGAGCGAAGCGAAGGGACACGAAGTGGAGTGTAATTGAGTGAAATGAAATGAAAGAAATGAAGTGTAGCGAAGTGGAGTGAAGTGGGAGCGGACTGAAAAGTGGACGCCAAGGTGCAAAATAGACATGCACGACATTTGGTGACTACCACCTGATAAGAGTCTTTTACCAACACCTAAGGAAGTCATCACCAGGAAGAAAACCACAAGAAGCAAATGTTTGGATTGGAAGAAAGGGGTAAGGGTGCACGAAGGGCACAACTGGAGGTGTGTACGTGGTACATGAAGGGAAGGTGCCATGTGGGGCATGAAAGGAGTGATCAACTTCCACCGAAGGGGAAGTACCTAAGGACACAATCCGTTAGGTTGCACCGTTGGGGGCGTCTGCCACTGCCTCAAGTGGATCTCTAGGAGTAAGGATGAAATGTAGAGGGACAAATCCAAACAAAGGTTCTTAAGGAGATCAGCCCGGAGGGGACAACAGAGGGAGTTAGGTACTTGACCCGGATTGGAATATTTCAAATTGCTTTGGATTTGGAGTGAGAATGGCTCTCCAATTGCATTGGAAGAGTGGTTTTCCACAATGATTTTGATATGCATGTATGCTGGGCTAAAAGAAAAATAGGTTAGAAGGAGTAAAAAATAATCAAGGATATTATTGTTACGATGGCGTTGAGTCAGGATCGGATTTTTATGCATAGGTTTGTCGTCCTCACGTGCCAAGCGTAACGACCTATCCGTGCGACTAAGGATCCTCTGGGATAATCATTGTTTTTGTTAAAGGGGAACTCAAATCCCAGATTCCTAAGAGCTACAAGGTCCTTGATATGCTCTTAAAGGTATAACATATAAATAACTTGATGGTAGGGGCGGCACGTTGCAGCCTGATGTAGCGCCAGATGGGGTAACTCGAATTCTGCACTCAAAACTCATTAGCCAAGCAAATATCATGGAAAAAACATCATTCATTCATAGTATGGAGCATGGATAAAGTAGTCAACAACAGGTATAGCTCACTCAGTTTGTCTGTTTTAAACCATGAGGATGAGTGACCTTTTGGCCAAGGGAGTTTGGAGTCCAAGGTAGGAGGAACCAATTGATGGGAAGATTGAAATGATCTGGCATAGAGAGAGGCAATGTGCTTGCCATGCAATACCATCATGATTTTTTTTTATTTTGAAGATATTTGAATTTTTATAGATTTTGAAAATATTTGATTTTTTGTGATTTTAGAAATATTAAATTTTTTGGTTTTGAAAATATTTGTTTTTTTTTTGTTGAGATTTTGGAAAGTATCTGATTTTTGTGGGATTTTGGAAAGTATTTGAATTTTTTTGTTGACTATTGGAAATATTCGATTTTTTTAATTTTTTTGTTGATTTTTGAAAACATTGTCATGTTGTGGCAACATTAGAGTTATGAAAGACTGACTGGCGAGGGGTCCTTGTCACCTCTCGTTTCATTAAGGGGTGCCCAGAGTAGGGCGTGCATTTGAAAGTGGTGCCCAAGGGCTGATTGTACTTGGTTGACGGTGCAACTACTAAAGCCATGCCTGAAAAGGGGACTAAGTCTGTTAGGGGAAGGGAAGAAAACTTGGAGATATGCTTGGTATGGGTATTGAAGAGTTTGTGTTAGACTTCCTTCCTTGTCACAACCGTCAGAAGATTCAATCTCACTTCATTATTGGGGCTTTTGGAATTTTTTTTATGACCATTCATTTATAGGGGCATGCGTACGGCCGGGTCCATTTGTATCTCCATGGAGACATTGCCACTCTTTGCCATGCCCTATTATGATTGATTGGTTTTGGTTTTGATTTGGCATGCATACGTCCAGGTCCGTTTGGATCTCTGTGGGGACTTTGCCGCTCTTGACATGCATTGAACTTGATTTTTATTGGTCTTTGATGTTCCCATTTTCGAAACATCCTCTCATGACAGAGTGTTTTGGGTTGGTTGCCTTGCTCAGACTATCTCTACTACCCATATTTTGGCCGAGTAAGAGGAGAAATAGAGTCGGTGCCTTTCAGGCATGGCTGTGACAGTGACGGTGTCTTCCGAAGCAATCGGCTTTGGGTGCCGTGAAGTGTGTGCAAGGTGCCCAGGCCAAGGGAAAACCTCAATGACCCGGGAGGGGATTTTGGACTCCTTACGCGGAGTTCTCATAATAGAAGTGTTGCGATAGCATGGCAATGCTGGATATTCATCTTTTTATGGATTTTTGATAGTAAAATGTAATAAGAATTTGGAGGGTGAAGGAGGACGAATGCCCTGCATTGGGGCGAGACTCAGAGGTCTTTGAAGAATGTACAGATTTATTTGAAATTAAAGAGATACATGGGGACTAAAGTCCCAAAAACAATGATAGAAAGGTCGGATGACCTGATTGAAAATGGAAAGGAAAGAATTGCAGAAGGAATTCGGAGACTCCGGCGGGATTGGAGGGAGTAGAAGAAGAAGGAGGGTGCGGTGTCTAGCAAGAGGAAAAGAATCTGGATGGGCCACAGGGGAGAAAGGAATAAGTGGGCCGCGAGGGGCCAAAAGGAAAGGTGCGCCACGTGGGGCGCATGAGGGAGGTGTGCCACGTGGGGCACTGGAAGGAGATATGCCGCGTGGGGCACTGGATGGAGATGTGCCTCGTGGGGCACGGGATGGAGATGTGCCTCATGGGGCACGGAGGGGAGAATGGCGGGAACATAACGATGTGCCACGAGGGGAACGAGGTGGATAAGGAGTACAAAATGGGGCTCCATGCCCCATGCAAGAGAATGGATCATAAAAAAGATGAAAATAAAATGCCTCCCGTGGGGAGGGGATGTGGAGAACCCACGAAAAGGTGCTAAGTAGCACAAAAGATGAGGGAGATGAAGGTCCCCTGGTTTTTTTCCTTGCCCGACGTTTGGGGTTCCGCTTGGGAATTGGCCTTTTGACCCTCAGGTACTTCCTCACATATTTTGCCCAGCGGCCCGAAAGTCTTGCTCTTCTCAATTGATTTGAACGGCTCTCAATGGGAGGGTTGTCGACTTCCGTCGGAGTTTCAATCAACAGTGGCAACTGCCTTGGAATGTAGTGCAACGAAATAGTGGGGAGTTCCACTGGTGGAGTTGGAAGCAACAAAGAGGGGACCGTACCCAAAGATTGTAAATCACTTGTCATGGAAGGGGCACGTTCCCTTGAGTAATTGATTGTGCCAAAGATTTGGCTTTGGAGCGTGTGAGCTCAAGTTGTATAGTTGACCCCTTCACTGGAGTGGGAAGGTTCACAACAATGGTGTGAGGGGTCATGAGAGCTTGGAGGGAGAGATTCCATATGAGTATTTGGGATTGAACACGGTTGGCAACAAGAATGATTGGTATGTTTTTAGAAGGCCTCTTGATGGCCATGAATGGGGGAGAGGACTTCCGCTCAGTGAAAATGGCCGGTATAGAAACAATGATCGACATGTGAGGGATGTAATCTTGGATTTTGAATAGCATGCTGGGTCCCGGGGTTTCCTTCTGTTGACTTTGCTTGTTGCTCTTTAAATGCTTGCACCCGCTCCGTTGGATGGGGGTGGATATGAAGGTAGTGGAAGGCTGTATAGCCGTTGGGGGTGTAATGGGTATAGTGGCAAGGGTTTGCTCGGGTTCAGTTGCCAATGGTATTGGCGCTGTGGGAGGTGCAATGATTGGTGTAATGGTGGGTGGAGCTTTAATAATGGAAGGTTTGATGATAATGGATGCCAATGTGGGATGGGAAGGTAAATGGCACACGAACATGACCTCGGAAGGTTCATCGTCGTAACACCAACTGGTTTCCTGGATGGGTTGGCTATTAGCAACTTCAGCCCGAGCAACAGGTTGTGGCAGAGGTGGAGGCTGTTGTGGGGGTAATGGATGTTGTGGCGGAGATAGGGGAGCTGGCATGGGTGCCGGAGTAGGTGCAACGTAGGGCACGGGAGCTTCTTCATGAATGGGGGCGTCGTATAGCCCAGCTGGAGGTCGCTGTGTTCAAGGAGGACGAATCAGTGGGCACCTGGGTGGCAACATATTATGGTAGATGAGTAGTGTATGTGTAGGGGTATATGACGTGGTTGTTGTATGGTGGCGAGGTGGATGATGGATGGTGTCCACTGATCTGTTGTTTCTCGGATTAATTTGATTGAAAAACTCTATGATCGGGGAGTCCATCAGATGTGTCTGGATGTAACATCCCCGCTCGTAGAGCTCTTCCATGGAAGCGATCTGGTTCATGGCCAGAATGTGCTTGAACCTCGAAGTAGAGTTCGAGATGATTATTTTAACTTGCTCTGACTCCGAGAGCTCATTTTGCATTCTAAGGGCCATTGACCTCCAACGGTGAACAAATTGTACAAATTCCTCATTAGCTCTCATCTTCTCGGATGCTAGATCCGTGATAGAGAGATAAGGACTAACGCGGTCTTTGTACCTTTGAAGTAATTTCTTGTGCAGACAGCAGGTCTCCTGTCTCACTTGGCTCTAAGGAGTAGAACCATTCGAGTGCAGGGCCGTCAAGAGATTTTCTAAATAAATATGCCAAGGTGATGGGATCTCGCTGCCAACGAGAAGACTCATAAAGAAACTCCTTGATATGAAGATAGGGATTACCCGTGCCATTGTACAATCGGTACGTTGGCATCTCCGAAGGATGTATATAAATTTAAGGGAGAGTCGGCATGGCGGCGACGGGGTCACCCGTGGGATTGGACAGCTTGTTTATTTAATTCTCCAAATCGTTCAATTTTTGGAGAAGAGCATTTTGGAGTGGAGTGGGTTGCCGTTGGGAAAATGAGGGAGTACATGGGGTTAACCTCGAATGAATGGGCCTTCCCAAGGGGTGGTCTATACAGATCGGATCACGGGAGTGCAAATGGCCAGAGGGCCAAGATGATGAAGAATGTATAGGGGTAGGTGGCGAAGTTACTGGAATATACAAAGACGGGTGCCTAGGGGAAGGAGAAGGAGGGGGGGTCACACCCTCAACCAAAGATTGAATGAGGTTGAGTTGTTGAGGGGTGAGCAAATCAAGTGCATGCAAGACAGTTTGAACTCGAGAATCATGGTGGGGAGAAGGCCCTCGCCGGGTTTTAATTGGGGGTAAATGTGAGGGGATATCAAATTGGTTATTGCGTGGTGTGCGCACAAAACCATAAGAATTGGAAGATTGTCCCTCACAGTGGTGAGATGGACGGACATGGGATTGAAAAGATGGAGATCTAACATTATCCTCATAGTCCATATTAAAATAAGCATGATGGTGTGAGTCCATTTTTAGCCAAGCAAGTAATCACGCAAGTTGAACAAAGATATAAGTCAATCAAGATGGTTCAAACAAGTTGTGATACTTAACGCTTGTTTTAGGAGTTTTCACAAATATTTAATGGATTGAAAGAATATGTGTCACTCCAGGTGAGATCCTAATGGGGTTGAGTATGAAGATACTTTGGGGTACAACTAGAATCACCTCTCACCACGCAATGGATGTCTAGCCCTGGTCAACGGAGGGGTACAACCAGCTCGGTCTGCCGTGAGGGAATCCATGGGGTACGAAGACTTACGGCATTCTGGGAGAAGGTTCGCTAGTCCAAAGGGACGGAATGCTCAATGGAGAGCTTGCCTTCACCGGAAGGGTGTGTGGAGCCTAAAATATGAGGGAAGGAGGTCCCCCGACCGATGCAAAATGCCCCATATGCAGCAGTTTATAGCAGAGATGGCAGCAAAGGGGCGCGTTTCTGTTAGTCAGTCAAATCATGTCCGGTACAGCAGCCGCTATTTGACTTAATCGTGTCTAGTCACCTAGCCACGGATCTGAAAGCCCCAGAAGGCTGTCAGCGCCGCGATTGGTCCCTGTGGACAGTCTGTCATACAGAAACGTGTCGGCTTTAGCCACCGCGATAAGAAAGTGAAATGCGTCCTATCAGGCAGACGCATTACCAAAACACTGAATCACATCTTTTATGTTGGACGCGATTCCAAACAGGCACTCAAGAACAAAAAGAAAGCAAGAAACAGAGAAGATGTACAGGAAATAAAAATTAAGATATGTAAAAATGAAAAATGCGTCGGAGTCAGCCGCCGCGACACAAATCCTAAAAGCGTCAGCCTTAGCCGCTGCGATAACAAAGTGAAACGCGTCCGGTGAAGTGGACGCGTTATAAACGCGTCCTCTGTGTTGGACACGACTTCAGAAAGCCACCCGAGAATAGCAAAAAAATAGGAAACAAATGGATAGATGTATATAAAAAAAACAAACAAAAAATAAAATCTACTATAAAAGAAGGAGAGTGCCACGTGGGGCACGATGGAGAGGGGTAATCAAAAGGAAAACGCAAAAAGAGGTCCCACCATGATCGTCAATTTGTAGGTATCGTTTTTCCATCCCGTTTTTATTGGCGAGTTCATTGGGAAGTCCCGAAAAAAGGGGAGGAGAGAGATGAATGACTACAAAGGGGGATAAATGGAGGAAAAGAAAAACATGATCGCCAGGTACGCGAGGGTACCGAATGGAGAATGCACGTGCGAAGGGGTGCGGATGGAATGGGTGATCGAGAATGTGTGCCTTTTGGAGCGTGGGGAGATTACGCGGGGATGTGGGTCCTTTCTTCTTCTATGAGCACGGCCGGCCGTGGTAGAAGACATTTTCCTCGTTGATTACCCTGACAAATAAAAAATAGAGAAAAAGAGAAAGAAGTGGGTTAGCTGGGTGTAGTATACAAATTCACAAATGAATGAAATAGCATGAATGAAAAAGGGGAAGAACACACCTTGGGTGGTGGCTTTTAAACCCCAAAAAGGTAGGTGTGTGTGTGTGTGTGTGTGATGCATGCATGTGTGTGTGCGTGTAAAAGGAGTAAAATAACGAAGGGAGCCTCGTGGGGCCTAGATGAAGTAAATAAACAAAGAAAGGGGAGGGGGTGCTTCCATAAATGTTGGATGGCGCGAAGGTGCTGCCGGATGGATGGAGGAAGAGGAGGAAGAACGCTCCCGCCTCGCTCCAATGCACATAGACGACGGAGGGACGCGGGCTCCAAACTCCAAGGGATTGAATTGATGGCTTGAAGTAGAAGGTCCCCCTGGGCCAGAGTTGAGACAAGAATCCAGCAGGGCTTCACCGCATTGAATGGACCCCTTCCTACAAATGACCCTCGGTGGTCTATTTATAGGCAGAAAATCTCTGAATCGCGTCGGGCATGGCGGATGCGTTAAGGTTGGAATTGCGTCCGGGTAGGCCGCCACGACTTAAAAGTCAAACTGACGGGACAGGCGTAGCCTGTAGCCATGCTCTTAATCACATCAGGCAGAGGAGCCGCGACTTAAAAGTCAATCAGATGTGACAGGCGTAGCCTGCAGCCATGCTTGGAGTCGTGTCAGGCAGGGGCGCCGCATTTCTCAACTGGATCGTGCCTTCTGACAGAATCGTCTTTTGATTTGACAGGTGGTCAAAATGCAGCATCCTTCCCAGACGCGATTCAGAAATTTCCATGATTTGGCGATGTGGGAGCTCTTAAATGCCACGGCCGTAGGGTACGCATAGGCTTTTTGACTTTTATTTGCGTCGCACATGGCGGACGCGACAATGCATCACTCTGATTTGCGTCAGTACGACACGATGCGACAAGGAATTTTGAAATTTCCATATTAATGCAAATATGGAAATTTGAGACGCGTCGTATTGAGTCGACACGATAAGCATAAATCGTTATAATAGCGTTAGGAGGACCCAACACGTTAAAGGGAATCGGTGCAAGCCTCAGAATCAATGCATAGTCACGTCCACACAGACCGATGTTTTTAAGACACGTCCCCTCGACCCGACGTGAAAAGGGCCAATCGGCCTAGTCGCGCCCAAGATGCCCGGCACGACTTAATGGAATCGCTTCGACCATGCTAGACACGTTTCAGATGCGACCGCTAGACCCGTCGGGACATCAAAGAACACACCCACCAGACCTGTCGCGACTCGAATTTCTGCCCACGACCTCCGACGAGCCTTAGAAATGGAGGGGAAGCACCGGGGAAGAATGAGGTGATCCGAGAATGACTGGGAAATTACTCTGGCAAGGCGAAAAGAGGGCCATTTGTGGCATCATGGCGCAATATGGAATTTGCCCGCGGTGGAGTCAAAATCGTGTGTGTACAAACACCACTACAAAACTATCTAAATAAGGCCTAAACACCCTATTCATGAGATCCATGAACGCTACAGAGGCGTTAGTTAGACCAAAGGGAAGAACCAAAAACTCATAATGTCCATAACGAGTCCTAAAGGCCGTCTTGGACACATTTTCACTCTTAATCCTCAACTGATGATAGCCGGACTGTAGATCAATCTTAGAAAATACTGATGCATTCTGCAGCTGATCAAATAAGTCATCAATCCGCGGTAAGGTATACATGTTCTTCACTGTCACCTGGTTGAGCTTCCTATAATCACCGCGGTAAGGGACCACATTAAGTACATCATCGATGGTCCTGCTAGTCTCCCCCTGAGACCTTTCCCGGTTCTCAACTGTAGGTGGAGAGACATGGTGGAAATCTTCTTCTATAGCAGGCTCAATGTGCGTAGAATAGGAGCTTCTTCTTCATGAGCTACTGCTTTGCCCTTGAGATCTCTAAGAACTTGATTAATGGTTTCTTTAGTGTGATCTTGTTCAAGGGAACTTCCTGCTTGTTCTTCTTCTGTGGATCTAGTTGCTCCTACTTGAGCCGGTTCTTGTGCGACTAATTCTTCTCTTGCTGCTTCTCTTCTAGCTGTTGGAGGTTGAACTGGGTGAACAGAGAAGGAGCCCTATACCTCATTAGGAAATATATCATCAGTGCAGTTGGGTACAGAATCCTTAGTCCAAACATTCTGGGCTTTATCCTCTATAATGTAATGACTTCTGTGAAGGCTGGATAGCCCAATCTTCTCTTTGACTGACACAAAAATTTCATCTGACAAATCCACTTCATATATTTTGAAAACAACTGTGAGAACAGGTCCATAAGGAATATATTATTGTAGATACTTGGACCCTGCCATCCTCTCTAGAACAATGGAGGCAAGATTTACTTGATGCCTCTGAATAGCCCAAAACAGCAAGTTTCCATCCCTGATTGTGCTGGACGAATGAATCCCAGCCCTAGGAGTGATAATTGTTGTCACGCCCCGATTTTTAGCAGTGGAATTAAATCATGAACGTGAGAAATAAGTAAGCATTCAGAAGCCAGGACAAATGACTCATATCTATAGGGCCCATAATTCAATAATGAAACTCTTTTATTCATTGTAAGTGAATGTTACAATCTCTAAAGGTCAAAATAAGAACAACTCACCACTACTAGTCTCATCTAACTCTCAAATAAAGACAAAATTACAATGATTACTAATCTCTCTATAATCTAGAATAAAGAAAGACTCTCTAAAGCGTACTCCACACTCGGCGCACAAGTCCCACATTAAAACGTGCACCTCATCTTCACAACCTGAAATGTTTAGGAAGATAAGGGTAAGCAAACCAGCCCAGCAGGAATTACATCTCAATGTGCGGGCACTAATACACGTGATTATCATTTTAAATAAGCAGGATTTTAACAAGTACATGATGGCCATAAGTGCATGCATTTCTAACAAGTCAAATGGCTAAATAGAACGAATATCATAACAAAACAAATACTGACTTTCATATGTATTGGACAGGTAATTCAAGATAGAATCGTATCATAAGGATTTCAAGAATGAGTTCGTATCACATAAACAAGAATTGGCCATATTCACACAGATATCACATATTCATGTGATGAGACGTATCATATCATATCAAACGAAGGCACATTCACACAAATCTTGTACACATTCTAGTGCCATGCCACGCACCACAAGTCCATACTCCCGCGGTTAATAAGTACATTGGGGCGCTCCTCCCCAGGACCAGACATGGCCCCTATTGCACAAGCATTAGTCAAATGGACCGAAGTCCTACGTTGTGCCGATCAAACATATACACATTATGGCCTCAGATTTCCAATAACAAGCTTAAGGTAATAAGGACATGATCATTCATAGAGTCAAGGTATGACAATAGCTTGAGAGATCAATTGGGAAGCATAACGACATATCCTACATTTCATATTTCTTTAATGTCTTGACAAGAGGATGACTAATGACATATCGTACACGGTACAAGTGCTCTCTATCTCCAGGGTACTTCATGTTGCAACCAGCTCGGTCTCTATGAGGGAATCCATAGAGTATGGAGACTTACGGACGTCTTAGGAAATAGATCGCTAGTCTGCCAATACGAAATGACCAGCGGAGAGCTTCCAATTCCCCAAGAGGGGTGTGCCTAATCGTGTAAACGTCTAGTGTCGTGTCACGAAACTTTCCTAATCATGTGTGCAATGGATGAACAAAATATGGAAACCTCGAAAAGCATGTAAATAAGGAAGGTCCACATGCAACATGCAATATTACATAATAGGAAAGCTTTAAACTAAGCAAGTCTACTCTAAAATGTATTCTCCACAAATTCATATCACATTCTTATTATGACAATTTCGTATCAAGCTAGATCACAAGAGGATAATCAAATGACATAAGATCATTCACTACATAATACACATTAGAATCATATTCTTGTCATTATAGTTTTCAAATGGCTTGATTGCTTTTAGGCCAATGCACACTAAGTATCATCCTTACAGACTATGAGACTAAACATGCTGACTGACTAGCCAGAAAGAACAGTCTCGGGTCGGTCTTTGAATCACGACGGGTTCAGACATCGCCTTTCAAAGAACCGCACACAGATAAATAAGGATCGGTATAAAGGTAGACAAATTGCGACAAACCTTCCTATCGCGTTTAAATTGCGACAGGGTAGGTGGTCGCCTTTCTTACAGGAATTGATCACCGGATCAATTGCCTAATTTGAATCACGATGGTCTCATCCGTCGTGTTCAGAACGTGACTGAACGATATGTCACAACGAGGCTGAATCGCGATGCTTTCTTATGTCACATTCGTGCATGGCGTTCAAACTATGTATATGGAAACAGTACGGAATCGGATGGGCAGGAAACCTTCCAAATCGCGATGGCACATGCCGTCACATTCATAATGGGTCCAGAAACCCATGCGACACACAGTTTGAGGTGTCAAGGTTGACGGGTCATACAACAAATCGTGACGTAATACACGGTCGTCGTTTACTGAATCGCGATGTACCAGTACGTCGTGTTCATGCATGCAGAATCGCGACATCTGGATACATCGCGGTTCTTGATCATGCTCGAAAACGCAGAAATAATGTTACAACCTTTATGATTGACCTATAACATGAAATATAACGATATTTAGACAAAACTCTTAACATGAAAAATGACGAGGACATCTAGTAGAAGAAGATTCATCTTTTGGGCTTTACTCAAATCGACCTCGGATTGCGTGAAATGCATGAAGAATGCAAAAAGCCTTAGACATGCGCGACTTAGGGAAAACGCTTAATACTTAAGATGTACTCAATGAAAATTGACGAAATCACTTGCACATGAAAGTAGACTCGATTCCCTACACATTGATATAGGATTTATTTAGATTTGCCTAGAGAGTACCTACCCTTTAGGTTGAAGAATTCACATTTTCCTAGAAAACCCTCTTTTCAGACCGCTTGGAGGAGAATGCTTAATACACCCGATCAACTGAATGAAAAATAGGCAAACTAGTGCCAATAGGAGCTAGACTCGACCCTCTTTCCAGGGGTATAAGTCTTGCACGGTTGGTTAAGGTTTGGCTTACCTTTGGTCAACTCCAAGGAGAGCATTCTACACAGGTCGATGTAGACCCAACAGGGAAGAAAAGCTCCGTCTTAGGGCATTTCCCTCCACCTCTTGTGCTTAAGAACAGCTAACCACTACCCCAACACTAGTTAAACTCGTCCCCTAGGTTTTCATGACAAGTATTTAAGCATCTAGGGTTTTTAGGAGTCCCATTGGGTGAAGGAAAGAAGGGCTGCGGTTTTGGTCTATCACCTTCCTTGTTTTAATGATTTCTCACCCCATTAGAGTGTGAGAGGCTTTAGAAGCTCTCTAGTATGGCTAGGTATGAAATTTGGTTGCTATGTGTGAGTAATTGCCTCAAGTTTTACCCTAACTGCCTCTTTCTAATTTCAGCTCAATTAGGGTTAGAATTTCCATGTATTTTTCTTGCTTCATTTTATTCTTGGGCCAAAGGTGATCTATTGGCTCAATTCCGATAATGGGTCATCAATACATGATGTTGGAAGTCTCTCCAATATGTTTATTTAATTTATGACCATGTTATATTTCTGTGTTAATGGTTTTCTGACTTTGTTTCCTAATTAGGATAATTAGTCACATTGTGATGTACACTTGGCCAATCAGATTTTTTGTTGCATGAATTTCTTCGTGAAACACTTATGAATAATGTTTGGCATTTATGTATAATTTTTTTTTACGAAATTTTCCGATGTGTTCTTGCACGTACGATAGTGGTACGTATGTTCTACCATTCCGATAATACAGAAATTATTTATTTCCATTTACTTACAATTTTTAAAGCACTGAATTTTTCGGGGTACTACACCAAGTATAACACAAGATATCGTACACTTGTGCCCTAGCTCATTCTCCCACGACCCCAAAACAATGGTAAACCTTCCCCAGGAGTCTCTTGACGATTATTTATTAGATCTAGAGTTAATTTAAGTCCTAATGTGCTTAGGAATTAGGGGTTGCGGTTTTTGCTTAGGTAGCTCCCATACTTTGGGGATTCTCCTCCCGATGGAAGTAGGAATGCCATTAGGAATGTTCCTAGCATGGCTAGGCACGAATTTGGCTTGCCATCCTTGGCTAAACACCCTAGTTTTATACCTAATTTGCCCTTTCTTAATTTCTGCATATTTATGGTCACGAATGTTGGGGTTTATTGCTATTGGGTTTTGATTCTTTGGCCCAAATAGAGTTGTCTTGGCCCAATATACCTCAAATGGTTGATTCCACTCTTGGGAGTCTAACTATGATTTTATCTTTATTTTTATTTGAATATTTTTATTCATTTACTATTTTCATCCTTGAATTTGTTCATGGGTCATAAGTTGTCCATTGGTCCAATTTCTTTTATGGACTATCCCCACATATTGTTTGGAGTCCACCCATAAATTTTATTATAATTTTGGACTCCGTTAAGTACATGTGATAATGTTTTCCTGACTTATTCCTTAATTATGATAATCGATCGCAAACACCTTAACCTTGGGCAATCGGATTTTCCTTTGCACAAATTTCTCCGTGAGTTATTAGGGAGTATTATTTAAAGTTGAACTATAGTTTTTATGGAATTTTCTAATGGGTTTTTTTGTTTGTACGATAATGGCATGTACGTTTTTCCTATTTCACTAATATTGAATTTATCGTTTTCAATTTATTTCTAATTTTCTAATTACTGAATTTCCGGGGTGTTACATCCTCCTCCACTTAAAAGAATTTGGTCCCCAAATTCATATGTGTTTATGAGCTGGACTTACAGAGAATCTAATTGTGAATTGCTCATAATATAATGATTGATTGGTGATGTAACTTCAGGGTCAAAAAAAACCGAGTTAGAAAGAACACCTCTCTCATACCTCCTTCCTTGGTTTGTTCTGGCATTTATTCACTAAGCTTGATTTCTCATTAGGGCAATCCTTAACCTTGTGGTCTTGGCTACCACAACGGAAACATTTATCCTAAAACTTCTAGCACTCCCCGGACCAATGATTTATTTTGTAGCAGTGTTGGCATCTTCCTTCAGGAGCGGAAACTATTTTCTTATTGCTCTTCTTGAACTTATTTATCTTGTGCGATATGTTACTATTGTTGGGTCGTTTTTCTCCGGCTGAGGGTTTGGAGTCTCCTGAGGTTGTAATTTGTTCTTTCTTATTAGCCTTGCCAACTCCTTTGTCATCCATTGACCATTTCTTTCCATTTGTATCTTCTTCAGCAGTTCCTAAGGCATCCTCTAGTAGTTGGGCATCTTGTCGTAATGCTTCGGTTAGTCTCTGGATTGGTCTCTGCCCATCCATTTATGGTGCAGGTATATACTCCATTGCTACTGATTTAAGTTCCTTCAAGATAAATTATCACATGGTCAATCTTCCTTACCCCTTGTTTATGCCTTGTAATTTATGGTATTTATCTATAAAATATTGAACTTAGCCCATGATTCTACCTAATCTCACCAGGTAGGTACAAAGTTCTTGACACGAGCTGAGGGTTCTAACGACACGCATCCTATCATTCCTGATTGCATAGGACTTAGGGAAAGCCCAGGCTCTGATACTACTCTGTCACACCCTGATTTTTAGTAGCGGAATTAAATCAGGAACACGACGAACAAGTAAGCATTCAGAAGCCAGGACAAATGACTCATATCAATAGGGCCCATAATTCAATAATGAAACTCTTTTATTCATTGTAAATGAATGTTACAATCTCTAAAGGTCAAAATAAGAACAACTCACCACACCACTAGTCTCATCTAACTCTCAAATAAAGACAAAATTACAATGATTACTAATCTCTCTCTAATCTAGAATAAAGAAATACTCTCTAAAGCGTACTCCACGCTCGGCGCACAAGTCCCCCATTAAAACGTCCACCTCATCTTCACAACCTATAATGTTTAGGAAGATAAGGGTGAGCAAACTAGCCCAGTAGGATTTACATCTCAATGTGCAGGCACTAATATACGTGATTAGCATTTTAAATAAGTAGGATCTTAACAAGTACATCATGGCTATATGTGCATGCATTTCTAACAAGTCAAATGGCTGAATAGAATGAATATCATAACGAAACAAATATTTACTTTCATATTTATTGGACAAGTAATTCAAGAATAGAATCATATCACAAGGATTTTAAGAATGAGTTCGTATCACATAAACAAGAATTGGCCATATTCACACAGATATCACATATTCGCTTGATCAGACATATCCTATCAAACTTATCATATCATATCAAACGAAGGCACATTCACACAAATCTTGCACACATTCCAGTGCCATGCCACGCACCATAAGTCCATACTCCTGGGGTTAATAAGTACGTTGGGGCTCTCCTCCCCAGGACCAATAGGGCCCCTATTGCACAGGCATTAGTCAAATGGACCGAAGTCCCACGTTGTACCGATCAAACATATACACATTATGGCCATAGATTTCCAATAACAAGCTCAAGGTAATATGGACATGATCATTCATAGAGTCAAGGTATGATAATAGCTCGGGAGATCAATTCGGCAGCATAACGGCGTATCTTATGTTTCATATTTCTTTAATATCTTGACAAGAGGACGACTAATGACATATCGTACACTGTACAAGTGCTCTCTATCTCCAAGGTACTTCATGGTACAACCAGCTCGGTCTCTATGAGGGAATCCATAGAGTACGGAGACTTACGGAGTTCTTAGGGAAGAGGTCGCTAGTCTGCCAATGCGGAATGACTGGCAGAGAGCTTCCAATTTCCCAAGAGGGGTGTGCCTAATCGTGCAAACAGTGTCGTGTCATGGAACTTTCCTAATCATGCGTGCAATGGATTAACAAAATATGGAAACCTCATAAAGCATGTAAATAAGGAAGTTCCACATGCAACAAGCAATATAACATGATAGGAAAGCTTTAAACTAAGCAAGTCCACTCTAACATGTATTCTCCACAAATTCATATAACATTCTTATTATGACAATTTCGTATCAAGCTAGATCACACGATGATAATCAAATGACATAAGATCATTCACTACATAATACATATTAGAATCATATTCATGTCATTATAGTTTTCAAATGGGTTGATTGCTTTAAGGCCAATGCACACTAAGTATCATACTTACAGACTAAGAGACTAAACATGCTGACTCAATATCCGGAAAGAACAGTCTCGGGTCGGTCATTGAATCATGACGGGTTCAGACGTTGCCTTTCAAAGAACTGTACATAGATAAATAATGATCGGTATAAAGGCACACAAATCACGATGGACCTTCCTGTCGCGTTTAAATCGCGACAGGGTACCGCCTTTCTTATTGGAATCGATCACCGGATCGATTGCCTAACTTGAATCGCGACGGTCTCATCCGTTGCGTTTAGAACGTGACTGAACGATATGTCGTGACGAGGCTGAATCGCAATGCTTTCCTACGTCACATTCATGCATGGCATTCAAACTACGTATATGAAACAGTACGGAATCAGATGGGCGGAAACCTTCCAAATCGCGACAACACATGCCGCCGCGTTCATAATGGGTCCAAAAACCCACGCGATACACAGTTTGAGGTGTCAGGTTTGACCGGTCATACAACAAATCGTGATGTAATACACGGTTGTTGTTTACTGAATCTCGATGTACCAGTAAGTCACGTTCCTGCATGCAGAATCGCGATGTCTGGATACATCGCGGTTCTTGATCATGCCCAAAAACGCAGAAACAATGTTACACCCTTCATGATTGACCTATAACTTGAAATATAACGACATTTAGACAAAACTCTTAACATGAAAAATGACGAGGACATCTAGTAGAAGAAGATTAATGTTTTGGGTTTTACCCAAATCGACCTCAGATTGTGTGAAATGCATGAAGACTGTAAAAAGCCTTAGACATACGCGACTTAGGGAAAACACTTAATACTCAAGATGTACTCAATGTAAATTGACAAAATCACTTGCATATGAAAGTAGACTCGATTCTCTACACATTAAAATAGGATTTATTTAGATTTGCCCAGAGATTACCTACCCTGTGGGTTGAAGAAGTCACATTTTTCCAGAAAGCCTTCTTTTAGACCGCTTGGAGGAGAACGCTTAATACACCCGATTAGCAGAATGAAAAATTGGCAAACTAGTGCCATTAGGAGATAGACTCGACCCTCTTTCCAGGGGTATAAGTCTTGCACGGTTTGGTTAAGGTTTGGCTTACCTTTGGTCGACTCCAAGGAGAGCACTCTGCACAGGTCGATGTAGACGCAGCAGGGAAGAAAAGCTCCATCTTGGGGCGTTTCCCTCCACCTCTTGTGCTCAAGAACGGCTAACCATGACTCCAACACTAGTTAAACTCATCTCCTAGGTTTTCATGACATGTATTTAAGCTTCTAGGGTTTTTAGGAGTCCCATTGGGTGTAGGAAAGAAGGGCTGCGGTTTTGGTCCATCACCTTCTTTGTTTTGATGATTTCTCACCCCATTAGAGTGTGAGAGGCTTTAGAAAAATCTCTAGTATGGCTAGGCATGAAATTTGGTTGCTATGTGTGAGTAATTGCCTCAAGTCTTACCCTAATTGCCTCTTTCTAATTTCAGCTCAATTAGGGTTAGAATTTTCATGTATTTTTCTGGCTTCATTTTATTCTTGAGCCAAAGGTGATCCATTGGCCCAATTCCTATAATGGGTCATCAATACATGATGTTGGAAGTCTCTCTAATATATTTATTTAATTTATGACCATGTTAACGGTTTTCTGACTTTGTTTCCTAATTAGGATAATTAGTCACAATGTGACGTACACTTGACTAATCGGATTTTTCGTTGCACGAATTTCTTCATGGAACACTTAGGAATAATGTTTGGGGTTGATTTATATATACATATATTTTTTATGAAATTTTACGATGTGTTCTTGCACGTACGATAGTGGTACGTATGTTCTACCATTTCGATAGTACGGGAATTATTTATTTCCATTTACTTACAATTTTAAAATCACTAAATTTGTTCGGGGTGCTACACCAAGTATAACACAAGATATCGCACACTTGTGCCCTAGCTCGTTCTCCCGCTACCCTAACACAATGGTAAACCTTCCACAAGAGTCTTTTGACGATTATTTATTAGATCTAGGGTTAATTTAAGTCCTAATGTGCTTAGGAATTAGGGGTTGCGGTTTTTGCTTGGGTAGCTCCCATACTTTGGGGATTCTCCTCCCAATGGAAGTAGGAATGGTATTAGGAAAGTTCCTTGCATGGCTAGGCATGAATTTGGCTTGCCATCCATGGCTAAACACCCTAGTTTTATCCCTAATTTGCCCTTTCTAATTTCAGCATATTTATGGTCACGAATTTTTGGGTTTATTGCTATTAGGTTTTGATTCTTTGCCCAAATAGAGTTGTCTTGGCCCATATACTTCAAACGGTTGATTCCACTCTTGGGAGTCTAACTATGATTTTATCTTTATTTTTATTTGAATATTTCTATTCATTTACTATTTTCATACTTGAATTTGTTCATGGGTCATAAGTTGTCCATTGGTCCAATTTCTTTTATGGACTATCCCCACATATTGTTTGGAGTCTACCCATAAATTTTATTATAATTTTGGACTCTGTTAAGTACATGTGATAATGTTTTCCCGACTTATTCCTTAATTATGATAATCGATCGCAAACACCTTAACCTTGGGCAATCGAATTTTCTATTGCACAAAATTTCTCTGTGGGTCATTAGGGAGTATTATTAGAGTAGAACTATGATTTTTATGGATTTTTCTAATGGATTTTTTTGTATGTACCATAATGGCACGTACGTTTTTGCTATTTCACTAATATTGAATTTATCGTTTTCAATTTATTTCTAATTTTCCAATTACTAAATTTCTACAGTGTTACAATTGTGGTGATGATGGCATGGAGAAGCGTCTTCTCTGTAGAGAGCTCATTGATAAGAAGACCCCTTTTTGAAGTGGCTTCAAGGCTGCCAATAATCCCTAATTTATGATTCTCCACAGACACAACCTCACTAATCTTATGTCCGGAGTGAGGGCAACCCAAAAGTTCTATCAATAAATCTTCAATAATGGAAATCTGAGTACCTTTGGCATAGCCTTGTAGAGACCCATCTGCTGAGACTTGAAGGGTCACATAAAATGCCTTCACTGCATCCTCATAAGGTTGCTCGCAGATCTGGCACAACCTTGTCCAACCCATCACATCTAGGGTTTCTACTACTGAAGTGAGTCGGCCCATTAACTGTGAGAAATCTACTATCTTCTCAAGGCAGATTGAAGCTTTGGAAGAGTTGAGTCTCTGGAGCTGCTATTGGGTGAAGAAGGAACCGTCCAGAGCCCTAGAGGAGGCCATCTAGACCAAAACGAGGGAAGAAACTAAGGCTGATTGCAAAGGAGATGTGAAATGAGACCAAAGGTGTCAAAGATCCTACCTTTCTTCAGAAAGCTTGAAGAAATCGACAGATGCTTAGCAAGGGTCATGTTGGGTTAAAGAACAGATGCGGGAACCAGGAAGAAGACAAAGGAGTCGGAGACATTTCAAATGGGGTGATTTGGAAAGAGAGGAGGAAAGGTCTATATAAAGAAAGGAGATTTAAGATAGACCATAGAAAAGGAGATGAACGGCTAAGATTAAATGAATAATCAATTATTTAACTCTCTCCCCAAATATAATACAATTTTTAAAAAAAATTAATAGAAACTCCGACTACCTAAAATTCGAATTCGGAAACTCCAACTTCCTAAACTCCGACTTTAAAGAAGTCGAATGTTCAAGACTTAGAAAAAATTAACAGATAGATCAAACAATGTAAATAATTTTAAGCATTCAATAAGGATTACACATACCTATTTCTCTTATAATTGAAGTAAGTCTATCTTCAGGGAGTGGTTTAGTAAAAATATATGCTAATTGATTATCTGCCATAACAAATTCAAGCAAGATATCACCATTACTTACATGGTCCCTGATGAAATGATGTTTGACCTCAATGTGCTTGGTTCTTGAATACTAGATTGGATTTTTGGTCAGATTGATTACGCTTGTGTTATCACACAGCATTGGAATTCCATGCAATTTGTGGCCATAATCTTCCAGTTGATGTTTGATCCATGGTAGTTGAGTGTAGCAACTTCCAGTTGCAATGTATTATGCTTCTGTTGTGGACAATGCTACTTTTTTTTTTCTGGAAGACCAAGAATTTAAGCATCCTGCAAGAAATTGACAAGTACCACTAATGCTTTTTCTATTTATTTTGCATCCAGCATAGTCAGCATCACTATATCCATGCAACTTAAATTCAAAACATCTGGGATACCATAAACCAAATTTACTTGTATTTATAAGATATCTAAAAATTCTTTTAACAACATTAATATGAGATTCTCTATGATCAACTTGAAATCTAGCACACAAACATACACTAAAAATTATGTATGGTCTACTAGCAGTAAGATAGAGTAATTACCCAATCATACCTCTATAGATATTTTGATCTAATTTGTTGCTAATTGGATCACTGTCTATTATAATTCCTGAGCTCATGGGAGTTCCTAAAGGCTTACACTTGTGAAAACCATATTTAGAAAGTAAATCTAAAATATACTTACTTTGACAAATGTGAGTACCTTCCTTGGTCTTCTTGATTTGCAAGCCAAGAAAGTAGTTAAGCTCACCCATCATGCTCATTTCAAACTCACTTTGCATAAGGTTTTCGAAGAATTTACGAAGTGATTAATTAGAAGAACCAAAGATAATATCATCAACATATATTTGTGTTAGGATCGGATATTCGGTAATGGCAAAGCTAGAAATGGGGGTTGAATAGATTTGCAGTAGAAACTTAAGCAATTTAAAAATTGCTTCGGATTAAGAGATCTACTCAATTAATACCCCACTAATCTGATGCAATGTGCATTATTAAAATGTGTGACATTTAATCAAACAATGTAAACATCAAACGTGTGATTAATGTGTGTGAACAAATTAACAAGTAGTGTGTAGACGAAATCCCTATGCATGAATCTAACGTAATGTAAGTTAAACCACAATTCAAACCACAGTGCACAAGGGATTTTTAGGTGGTTCGGAGATCACATCCAGTGACTCCTACATCAACCCCTCACACAATGAGGACACACTACTCAATGATGAGTACAACACACACACACTTGAGCACGATGGCTCAACCACACACACTCACGCTAGATCAAGTTCATAGATGATCAGATCCTCTAGCCTTGATCTGATCAACACACCACACACACAAATCAGATCTATGCAAAAACCAGTATAGACCACAAGGCAAACACTTCACAAACTCCACGTACTGATCTACACACACACACAGATATATGAATTGAATTGAGAAAATATGAATGAAGGAAGAAAGATATCTTCAACTCTTGATCTGATCTCCATGTTCACAGATCCATATTGTTTCTTCTTTGAGACTGCTACTGCTCATATTTCTCTTCTTCTTCACGATGGCGATGCTATGCTTTTGGATCAAGGTCTTCTTGGAGTTGCTGATCAGATGAAGATCTTATGAGATTCTTCTATAGTAGCTCTTCTTCTTCTGCTGCTGATTTGATGAAGAACTTGATGGCTAATTGATCTCCTCATATGAGATCCCTGGTCTGCAACCTTCCAGATATGAACAGAGCACTGGAGAAATCTCTTGCAGCCGCCTCTAGCCTTTTTGGAGTTGTGTTGGCTCTATTCACTTAGGAATATAAGGATCAAGGGCATTTATAGTCCCCATGACCACATGGTGCCTTGAGGTGTGTGGACACAAAATTCCCGCTCAAAAGTCCTTGTACCAAATCCTTCCACGTGTCCAAGATTTCAGATCTGGAACAAAAGTCGAAGTGTGTCGACACAACTTAAGTTATGTGTTGACACATGATCCTTGTATTGTGTCCTGACAGCATTGAGTGATGACTTGTGTGGACACACATTTCACTTGTGTTGACACACCTGACCACAGACCAAAAAACATGTTTCTAGGAGTACAGGATGTGTCGACACATGATCAACCTATGTCGACACCACTAGCCTCTTATCTTCTGACTGTTTTCTGGATACAATGGATGTGTCGACACACAATGAACTTGTGTCGACACCTTTTACTTCTACTCACTTCACTGCTTACTAGATGCACAAGATGTGTTGACACACAATTCACTTGTGTCAACACCACTGACTTCTTCATCTTCTAAATGGCTTCTATAAACAGATGATGTGTCGACACATGATGTACTTGTGTTGACACCACTGGCTTCACATCAACTTTTCTGTGAACTAAGCATGAAATATAGTGTTAGATATGATTGAAGCAGGATATTCAAACTTATATGGATCATTGTTAAACATCATCAAAACAAGAGATCCAACAATCTCCCCCTTTTTGATGATGGATGTTGGGTTTTTCATATATCATGTTTTTGATGATCACATTAACACCCTTGAACATTGATTTATGCAAAATTGATGTGCTAACTAACATGAAAAACACCATGAAAGTGATTGAGTTAAACATTGCTAAATCATACAATGTATATCACTAACAATGTATTTGCATGTAGGTGCACAAGCATGAAACATTGAGCATTGAAGAGATGAGCATAAAGCACAAAAATCTGTCAAAAAGGTGTATCTGTCGACAGATGAACTCTACCTGTCGATAGATGCATACAGTCATTCCAAGACAGAACTCAGGTTTGCATCTCTGAGTGTATCTGTCGACAGATGCAATGTACCTGTCGACAGATACACACAGACAACCCAGGACAGAGCTCAGGTTTTCAATTCCTGAGTGCATCTGTCGACAGATGCAAACTGCCTGTCGACAGATACACTCAGAAACTCATTTTCCTGAAACCAGTTCTCAGCCTGAGTCTGCCTGTCGACAGATGCAAGTGCACCTGTCGACAGCCGACGGAAACTTCAGATTTTGGGTTTCCAAATCCGGCCCCACTTGGGTGTTTCCTTCCTCCACGACCCCACCTTTACCTAACACTATATAAGCATCCTTTTGGAGCCAATTTCGCAGAGAGCAGCCTCCCATCCAAGAGCCTCCAAGGGACCAAGAGGAAAAGCCCCAAATTGCTGCTCTGCTTCAACTTTCCGCCCAGATCGACGTGGAATCACCATCTATGCGGAGCTGAAGCCGGATCGTCATCAATTCAACCTTCTACATCGATCAATCTACATCCAATCGAAGTTTGAAGAGCGTTGGACGATCCACGAGAAGAATTCCAACCGGATTTGTTCCCTAATTCCCAATTCTTCTCCATTTCATAATTTCCATTCCATCGTGTGTGTGTGTGGTTGTGTTTCGAGCATCCCTTGTGCTTGATTCACGTATTGTGGTTGTTCTGATCGTGGTTCATCAGACAACGTGTGTGTGGTTGAGTTGTAGTGTTGAACTCGCTCATAAGCAGTCGTTTCTGCGTGTGTGTGTGGACGGTGGATGTAGGATACACGAGTTGTGTACTCCGAACCACCTTAAATCATAGTGTTCTGTGGTTTGTTCGCGTTTTGCGATAGATGATTGGTAGGCACGGTGTTCATACGCACGTTTGATTTTCTGTTCTCACTTAAATCAACTCAAGTGGTCTCACACTTAATTGAATTTGAATCAAATTTCATTAAGATCGCTGTAGCATCGAAAAGAAGCCATCGATAGTTTAAAATTGCCGTAATCTATTCAACCCCCCCCCTTCTAGATTACCGTATTGTGTACTTCCGCATAACTCTTCAATGGAAACTATGATTCATTTATTATTTCAGTCCACTCAAACAAGATATTTTAAAACAATCATTCACACCATTCCATGTCATATGAAGAAGACAATCACATCACAAATTCACAACATTTATCACAGAATCACAACATTCATTGAGAATTGGATTGTGGTCATATGACATTCACATCAAAAATAAACATAACATGCAATGTTCTAATCCCAAAATAAGCCATCAAAGTTTTGAAACCACCCATAGTGAACTGAAATATCACACATTACGTACACACTTTCTCCCCCTTTGACATCAGCAAAAAAATAGCATCATTGAGGTGGAGGAGGTGGAAACAACTTGTCATCAATGTTCTTCATATTAGCTTCTAAAGCTCCAAATATATTCCTCAACAAAGGATGAACAGTTGTCAGTCTGGTATGCAGTGTTTCTTCCATTTTCTTCAAGTTCTCAGAAATATGTACTATCATCTGATCAATGCCATGGGGCATAGGAGGAATAGCAGTGGATGAGGTGGCATATCTACTATCTCCAGTACATACATCATTCCTTATCTTCCACACTGTGTTAAAATCAGCTTTAAGCTCTACAATCTCTTGATTAATGTGAGTAGTGTGCTCCTTCATGTGCTCCATATCTTCAATAAAGTGAGCAAAGGACAGTCTACACTTGGCCACTTGTGTCACAGCCTCTTGTCCATGATGAATGTTGTGTTGTGTATTCTCAAATATGTCAGAAAGCAGTGCTTGCAAGTCAGGCTGAAGACATGAGAGTTGAGTAGAAGCATCACCCAATGTCCCAGCCAGTCTATTAAATCTCCTTTTGGCATGTTCAGCTAACTCTTGTTGTTTCATAAAATAACTAGTGACAGTGTTCTCTAACCTCTGAGTTCTTAACTCAAAATTAGTGGACATCTCTCTCATAGAGGAGTTCAAGTTATCAAATTGAACTTAAAGGAAGTTGTAAAGCTCAGAAGGGACTGATGAACCACCAGAAGATGTGGATGCTGAGCCATGATGTTGATGAAAGAAGGAAGTAGGGACAATCAAATTTGGATGAAAAGTTGGAATTTATGGAGGAATAGATTGTCCTGGCACATCTTGGGGAAACTCAGGCTCTAGTGATGGTTGTTCCACTAGATTTTCTTGAGGAATGTCTGCACTAGGAATAGGCTCTTCTGCAATGTTCCATGATTGGACCTCTAGTGACCTGATCACCCTCAATTATGAATTTCATGAACATTGTCACATTGTGCAAATAGTAGACATTATTCTGAGGAATCTTCTGAACTTTTTCATTCAAAAAAGATACACCAAAATGCTCAAAAATAGCAGTTAAATGAGCAGCATATGGAAGAGATCTATGTAGTTCTTTCCTTATGGTTTCAGAAATGATTTGAAACATGATCTCAATCAAATTCACTTTGATGTTTTTCTTCATACAAAACAGTAGAAACCTCTAAATATCTATGAGTCTATTCCTATCACCACCTTGAGGTGTGAGAATAGTGGTAAAAACATGATGCACTAGTCTAAGCAATGGGGGGTAGGAATTGGCATTGAAACTAGTGACATTTGTTTGTTTTGAATTTGACTTATAATGAGGTAATTCCGTAAGAAGTGAATATGCTTCATGAAGATCAAACTCATAAGTGCAATAATCCACACCAGAATTAGGGATTTCAAACAATTGATTTGTCAATTTTGCAGAGAAAATAATTTTGACACCTTTTACCTCTGACTTAAATCCCTCTTCATATCCACAATATTGAAATAGAATTCCTGAAGTAGCCGTGGATAGAAGGTTCTACACTCACTGATGAACTTAGTCCAACCTTGAAAAGCAAATAGAGGGATAAATTCTGGAAAAGCATCTGAAAGCTCTGTGTTAGAAAGATCTATTGCCCTTGGCTTCAAAATCATTCTTCCTTCAGTGTGAACAGATTTTGAGGGTGTTGCTACTGGAGACTGAGAGGTGTCTGAACAAGATACTTCTAGAAACTGTGTATTAGGATTGGAGGAAGATGTACCATTAGAGGAAGATGAACCGCTCTCATCAGAAGAACTAGAATCTTGCAAAATCTTCCTTTTTTGGTATCGAGATGGCATGACAGATTTCCCTTTGCCCTCAGCGATGGACTTGCCCCGGTTTGAAGGAGTACCAGAGAGAGTGGAGTCAGATTTCCTCTTGGAGGGATCATTTTTGAACTTACTTCTTCTTTCCACTGGCGGTTTTTGAATAACCATACCTTTTGATGCTCCCCTAGCCCTTGCTCCGCTCCTTGGAACTTGCTTGGGTGCCATGAGATCTGGAGATGAAGGGTGTTGGACAAAGAACCTGGAGGAAATAGAGCATCATTCTTCCGAGGTTGTAGGAGAAGAGGGAAGTTTGAAAGATGGAGGAATGGAAAGGTAGGGTTGAGTGCATTTAAGAAAAGGATCGACACCAAAAGGTAGGAGATAAAATGATCCGCAGGTCCATTTTGTGACGGCCCTCATTATACCGGTACGGTTATACCAACCCACGTCGGTATAACAAGTGCTGCCACAGTGGGACATTTACCCAAACGATACAAACAGCTGAGATACACGCGAATATACAACAGAGTAGCGGAAGTAAAAGAGAACTATCTCCATTCATTCATCATCCACATTAACCATACATGATTTTTCGCAATTAACAATAAGGAACTAAGAGCTCACATAATTTAAATTGCTGAAATAGAATTACAAAATGTCCACATAATACATTCCTTTCATAATATTTCTAATACAATGTTTCAAGTACATACTATGAAATACACAAATCTCAAGAACTCCAAAAACTAGCTAGTCTCCGCGCTCGGAGTCCGTCTCTGCTGCCTCCTCCAAAGGTACTGGGTCACCAACTATTCCTGTACGCCGAAGCAAGGAGTGAGTCCAAGGACTCAGCAAGCAACACTACTCATGATGTACACTTAGAAGTCCTAGTGGTTTCTACATGCACATTACAATTAGCAACACATAGCATGCTGGTCAACTCAAGTTTTCAACCTATCATGAAAGTTCTACAATTTTATACATAACTCATGCTTTCAGATTTTTAAAATAAAATTCACCTATCACATGGTCTCTATTCAATTTACTCATGAACTTTAACCTTTTAAAGAATCAAACATAAGAGCTATCAACATGAACAATTTACATGCATGAAAGGTAACGCAACTAGCATGGGTTTTACACATTTTTAAACACATACATGAACCTTTTCACATGCTTTAGGTTGCTGATTTCATATAGTTTTATCGCTGAGAACCTATACATGAGAGCTACAATAACGCATAAAACATATCATATGAACAATCCATCATGCTATTTGCACACATATTCATTAGTTGTCCCTAACATGGACTCTAAACATTTTTGCACACATAAACATAAGAATAACAACATGCATTTTCTGAATTCACATGGTTTCAGATTTAGTCTCACATGGGTTCCAATAACACATTCACACATCTAGAATTTCACACTTTTCTTTACACTAGTTTCCTCTTTTCACATGGTTACACTTTACACATACACATTCACATGTCACTTACACATTTACACATGGTCACATACACATTTCACATTACACTTTACACATTTTTAGGTGCCGTGACACATAGTCCAAACCACCAAAGAATGACATATACACATCACATTACACATAGACGCCATCTAGGCATTCCAATGGCGACTCTTGGACTGCGCAGACCGGGAGAACAAGTCTCCACCCTAACCAGTGGTACTTGTCCACCTCCAGGATTTCCCCCTAATGCCCTTAGGGTCACTTAACACATTGAACTTTCTCAGGGGGACTTTTCCCTGATACAGCTCCACTGCCCTCTACGGAAGCAGTGTCACATTGGCACAGTTACACATTTACACATTTACCGTTTTACACTTGGTTTTACACATAACACTTCATCTCATTCACTTTCTCACTCACATGAATACCTCTGTTTTTTTCCTAACATGGTACTACAGAATTTCAAGGTTTAACATACAGTAAACACACTAATCATGCTGGGTTTAAACAAAATCTAATCACATTAAGATCATATGCACGAATTATCACATTTCACATGAAAAACACATAACTTTTTATTTACTGATCCAAAAGACCTGAACCACATGCTGTTTTCGGGTTCAAGGTCATACCCTAAATTTTTCAGATTTTTTTGAGCTAAATAGGATTTACAGAAAATAAAACGCCTAATTAGCATGCTATTAACAACTTAAGTTAACATGGGTCTAACACATTTTGAAAATTAGCCACTTGCTGTTTAAACATAAGCTATTCACAAATGCATGAACTGAGAACACAAAATTTTCCTAATTCATACATCTATGGATTGAACACTACAAATCATTCTTGCATTCTTTTATTTTACCGAACCAAATTTATTTACAAATTACACAAGCATGGATAAATTACCAAAATTTGCAAACACATATGCTAACCCACTGATCTTCATGATTAGACTAAAACCATGGCATTCATACACATTCTAATCAGGAAAACTAAATTTGTAAAATCAACACTTCATGCTCACAAGTTTAAGGAACACCATTTCCCACATCCACCAACACACACCACATTCATCCACACACCACAATGCACAATATACATAAAGTATAAGGTTTACCATATATCCTCATCACGTAAAACATACCGAAATTAATGCATAAGAAGGACAGAACAGCTCACTGTTCTGTCCAGAAGAACTCGACGGCGGTCTCTGGTCGCTGACTCAGGGTCAGCGGCATGGTCGATGGACGCCAAGGATGATCTGGACGTCCAGGGACCTTGCCGTCTAACCAGGTCTGTGCAGAAACACAGACCCGAGCTCTGAATCTTGGGTGAATTGGAGGGTCTAGGACTCGAGGAAAAATTCATAAAATTCACAAAACCAACCTAGACTCATAAGGGGACATCAAGGATAGGTCACTTGCCTTTAGAAATTTCCTCCAAGGGATTTATGGCTCGGTGAAGACCTTCTTGGGCAGTTCCAAGAAGTTGCAGAAACGCCTTCTAGATCGCCTTCCTCCGGGCTCCTGGGTGATCTCCACGCCGAGGGGATGTCGGGGAAGCCTTCCTCGTTGGTCCAGCAACCTCCTTGCAGCAGGGGGACGCCGGATCAAGGTCCAAGGGGTCGGATTTGAGGGTGCCAAAATGGGTTTTTCTCACAGGCTTCTCTAGGGTTTTTCTTTCTCACTTCTCTCCTCTTGCAAGGGTGAAGGGAAAGAGTGGGAGAGTCCAATTCGGGTTCAGGGTTAAGGAGAGCCCCTCACCCACTCACCATACCGATTTGACAACCAGAGAGTCGTTGGGGGACATCCCCCAATGGTGGCCATACCTTGTTTCAGAAGCTTGCAGCTCTGCTGCTCATGCAGGCCAGAGAAGTTGGCGTCCATATCGTTGGACGCCGGAGTTAGTGTTGGCGTCCATGCCTGGACGCTGACACCAGCTCAACGGCCTGGGCTTGACGCCAAGGTGGCCTTCGGCCAGAACCCTAATTATGCAGAAAACCATGCATACCAAGCATATATACATGCAATATGTATATGGTATTATATCCACACTATCATCATGCAATATATACATTATTTATGTTTAATATAAACACATGTACACGTAATTATACTAATTAATGCGTACGTAAATATGTACATACATACACAAGCATAAACATACACACATAATTGCAATAATGCGACGGAAATTCGAGGGTCTTACACATTTACCCTAAACCGGAACCAATCGACTGGACTTGATTGTGTCGACACATGAATGAGGTGTGTCGACCTGAGATAGAGTTGTGTCGACATAGGAATGAGGTGTGTCAACCTGAGATAGCAACAAATTCAAGGTTTTATGATATGATGAGAAGTAAAATCTTTATAAAGATAAGAAGTATCTAAAAGTCAATTATTAAAGGATTTTTAAAAATGTTAAAGAAATTCTTATCATCATTTATTTTCAAATTTAATGAGTTGAGGGATAGTATACAATGTTTGATCATTAGATGAATCTGAAGAACTTGGATTACATTTTAATGGAATTAGAATATTCTATTTAGAACAATTCATTCTTTTAACCCTTACTTAACCAAAGTAAGATGATTTCTACAATAAAAACCAATCATTATTGAAGTTAAACACTCTTAATAGATCTGAATTGGACAAGTTGTTGTCCATTTTGCTTAATTGAATTTTTCTTGAAATATAAGCAATGAGCAGTCAAATATAGTAAATCTTGTTCACTCAAGTACACATGCTTTTTACACACCTGAGTCCCTGATTACTTAAGATTTACTAATTATTCTCCTTCAAGGGGTTAATGAAAACCTTTTGACATGGAAATATACGTTTATCAAATGCCAATATTTCCAGTTACTCAGTTAACATCAATTTTGAATGTTTAGATTAAACCCCTTAGAACAGAGTTAGCATGACACTTCATGACATACATAGCTCATCACTTTTTGTGAAGGCGTGTAGTTTCTCAGTATGCATGCCATTGCTCTGTCAAAAAGAATTAAAACTTGATGAATACTATGAATTTGGACACAACTTTATCCTTAGTCAGAACCAAAAGAAATGTGTAAAGGCAATAATGAATTGGACAATATACAACCAAAGGGATCAAATTACTTTCGAATTTCAGAAGATAAAAGAATGTGAACTTGAGGAATATGTTAATACGATTAAAAATGCATTCATGGTTGTTTTCGAAAAATGTAATGATCAAGTTATGAATTACATACCCATCAAATCACTAAATTGCTTTTGGTCTGATGAAAGAAAAATCAATGAAATCTCTAGCTCCCTCTAAATTCTTGAATAGATCAATTTTCATCACAAATAAAGATTGACCTTCTTCAACATGAATTTCAGACAAGACTGACATTGAAGCAATTTGAATAGTTTGGTAAAAACATTGAAGGAATGTGTCGACACAGAAATTAACATGTGTTGACGTAGGACTTAGGACATGAACACTCTTAAAACAAGAACAGAATTTGGTGTCGACACAAAGCTGACTGTGTGTCGACCTGATTCAGGAAACAAAACTGCCACTTACATGCTTCAATGACTCAGATCAAAACTTCAACTTGTTCTCATCCATCTCATGTGCAAATCTGATACCATTGAATCCTCCTTTCCAAAATCAATTGCTCTTCTCAAATTTATTGATCCCCATCAAACAGTGCATGAGTTAAGCAAGTGATATTCAAATGATACACAATCAACATGGCACTCCATTTCAGCAAGAAGTCAAACAAGAGGAACATGACAGATATGAAATGAATCAGCAATCATAGTGTAAAGACAGGCATTTTATTAAAAAATTAATGACTCTTACACAGGAAGGATTATCGGTACTGGGTGGAGAATTTTCCTCACATATAATGATAGTTTTCAGACAAGCCTGACTTGTCCTTCCACAAATCACCGTTTGATATACCACATAATCTTTGCGTAAGAGTCCCAATTAATTTCAGATTTCAAGAACGTTTTAATATATAATGCAGATTCCAATTGTTGAGACACAATGTTATTGTTGGGAGCAACATCAAACACACTCTTCATTATTCAGATAAAACTCTGTGAATTTATTCCAACTCAAGTAGTTCAATTCTTAAATGATAAGAGGTTTTACCTGAACAATCTTCAATTGCTTTTCAAAGATTTTACTTGTGTTCTCCAATCATTTCTTGCCTTTCACAGCCAATGTCTTGAATCTATTGACAATGTATGGTTGCAAGGCTCATCAGCTTGTTGATCAAGCTAGCTTTGGGACCCATATGGACTTGGGTCCCACAATGGAGCAAAAATTAGATTGCAGTATTGATTTTTGAATCCAAAAATATTTTATTTTTGATATAGATGCATTTCTTTCATTAATGGAACTGTGAGCAGTATTAGTTCGAGATTTTCTCTTAGCCCTGTTCAATGCATCTATGTTTTCATGAAATATTTTGTTTTTAGGATTTTTAGCTTGAAGAATAGAACACTTCTTTTGTCCAGCAATCATGTTCTTATGTACATGGAATTTCTGAGTATTTTCAACATGAACATGATTTTTATTCCTATGTACATTAGCCAGTGTATGAGCATGGGGCTTCAAAACATGCACAAAATGATAATTTCTATGCCAACAATTCCTTGAGTTATGACCATGTTTACGACATGTAAACCATTGGATAGACTTGGCATATTTATGGAGTTTCTAATTTCTAAATCAGCAATGTTTGGCAAGATGACCAGGTTTGTTGCAATTAAAGCAAATATGAGAATTTCTTACCTGGCACTTACCTTGACATGAATGCATTTGCTGAAACCTCTGAAATCTTTTAGAGTACCTTTGAGTATCCTTGGGTTGAATGGACGGAGATGGTACCCCTTGGTAGCTCTTGACATGATGTGGAGTTGGAGATTGTCTTGGAGCTTTTTGAGCTGATGGAGGTGATGTGTAAACCTTGTAGAATCCTATTTTCTTTTCAATTTTCTTTTTTTGATTTTCAATTGAAATAGGATTGTTCCTATTTGCAGTATTTTTATTCAATTTATTATTTTGTTTTGGAATATTTTTCTGAGCATGAATCTTAACTGATTTTTCTTTAGGTGCAACAGAATTATTGTTTATAGAAACATTCATAAATGAGGTCTTTGTTTTGTTTTCAAAATTCTTTTTCTTCAAGGGGTTTAATCCTAAACCTTCCTTTTGAAAATTAACATTCATTCCAAGAAGATTATCCAAACTTTGAGTTCCTAGAACAAACTTAGATAAAGCAGATTTTAAACTATCAACGGTTTTGTTCAATTCAGATATCTTCTTTTCAGAATTTTCATTTTGTTTAATTAGCACTTCAAATTCATTTGTCAATTTCTCTTTTTCAGCTTTCAATGCATCAATTTCATTTTTAGAAGTTTGAAGTTGGTTTGTTATGACATCCAGACTATTTTTCATTTTGTTCTTTTCAATTTCACTTTGAACAATTTTATTTTCCAAGTCAGCAATTTTCTTCTTGGAATTGTTTCATTCATCATTTAATGGTCTATCATGATACAAGCATTCAATCTTCTTTTTCATACGATTATTTTCCTCAACCAATTGGTTGCATTTTTCTTTTATTTGATGATCATGAGCCATGTTGGAGATTTGTTTGTTCAATTGATCATTATCAAATTTGATATTATCATTATGATCAATCAATTTTTCATTTTTATTTTTCAAATAAAAATTTCAGATTCCACCTGATCATGATCTTCGTTCAATTTGGATAACTTGTTGTCACAAATTTTGACTTCTTTCTTCAACTCTTCATTATCTATTCTCAATTTTTCATTTTCATCATAGAATGCTTGAGCATTATAAATTCTCATTTCATTCTTCTCCAATTTTTCTTTTAGCTTATTATTTTGAGTTTACCTTATTAAACTGATTGCATAAGTGCTCATAGCATTCCATCAGTTCATCATACGATATATCATTCTCTGAATCAGAATTAGGCAATGATCTATCACATGGGTATGAATCGGATTTACCTGACCCTTGATAGTTTCTTGACTTTTCTGCTAGATATGATCCTTCAGGTTTGTCTGAACTAGGAGAACCTCTAGAGCTGCCATCAGCCATGTAGCATTTTTCTTTGATTTCCTTTCCAATCTTGCTTGTCTTCATAAAGGAGTCCTTCATTTTATCAACATCGTCATCAAACTCAATTATCATAGGTCTATTTATGATACTTGAGAACTTAGCCATATTTTTTAGTATGTTTCAGATGATTAGACCAATCAGTTGAATATTGAGTCAGATCAAAAAGCAATCAATCAGTTCAAATAGCTCAAATGATGTTCCAAGAGATCAATCAAAAGCAATCAACTCAGATCAGATATAAACCTATTAGGATCGGATATTCGATAATGGCAAAGCTAGAAGGGGGGGGTTGAAAAGATTTTGCAGCGGAAACTTAAGCAATTTAAAATTACTTCGGATAAAGAGATCTACTCAATTAATACCCTACTGATCTGATGCAATGTGTATTATTAAAATGTGTGCAACATTTTATCAAATAGTGTAAACGTCAAACATGTGATTAATGTGTGTGAACAAATTAACAAGTAGTGTGTAGACAAAATCCATATGCATGCATCTAACGTAATGTAAGTCAAACCACAATTCAAACCACATTGCATAAGGGATTTTTAGGTGGTTCGAAGATCACATCCAGTGACTCCTACATCCACCCCTCACACAGTGAGGACATACTACTCAAGGACGAGTACAACACACACACACACTTGAGCACGACGGCTCAACTACACACACTCACGCTAGATCAAGTCCACAGATGATCAGATCCTCTAGCCTCGATCTGATCAACACACCACACACACAAATCAGATCTATGCAAGAACCAGCATAGACCACAAAGCACACACTTCCACAAACTCCACTTACTGATCTCCAATCAGTACACACACACACAGATATATGAATTAAATTGAGAAAAATATGAATGAAGGAAGAAAGATCTCTTCAACTCTTGATTTGAGCTCCATGATCACATATCCATATTGTTTCTTCCTTGAGACTGTTGCTGCTCAGATTTCTCTTCTTCTTCTTCACGATGGCGATGCTCTGCTTTTGGATCAAGGTGTTCTAAGAGTTGCTGATCAGATGAAGATCTTCTGGGATTCCTCTGTAGTAGCTCTTCTTATTCTGCTGCTAATTTGATGCAGAACTTGATGGCTAATTGATCTCCTCAGATGAGATCCTTGGTCTGCAACCTTCTAGAGATGAACAGAGCACTGGAGAAATCTATTGCAGCCACCTCTAGCCTTTTTGGAGTTGTGTTGGCTCTACTCAGATAGGAATACAAGGATCAAGGGAATTTATAGTCCCATGCGACCACGTGGTGCCTTGAGGTGTGTGCACACAAAATTCCCGCTCAAAAGTCCTTGTACCAAATCCTTCCACGTGTCCAAAATTTTAGATCTGGAATGAAAGTCGAAGTGTGTCGACACAACTTAGGTTATGTGTCGACACATGATCTTTGTATTGTGTCTTGACAGCATTGAGTGATGACTTGTGTGGACACACATTTCACTTGTGTCCACACACCTGACCACAGACCAAAAAACATGTTTCTGGGAGTACAAGATGTGTCGACACATGATCAACCTCTGTTGACACCACTAGCCTCATGTCTTCTGACTGTTTTCTGGATACAATGGATGTATCGACACACAATGAACTTGTGTCAACACCACTGACTTCTTCTTACTTCAGTGCTTACTGGATGCACAGGATGTGTCGACACACAATTCACTTGTGTCGACACCACTGACTTCTTCATCTTTTGAATGGCTTCTGTAAACAGATGATGTGTCGACACATGATGTACTTGTGTCGACACCACTGGCTTCACATCAAATTTTCTGTGAACTAAGCATCAAATACAGTGTTAGATATGATTGAAGCAGGATATTCAAACTTAAATGGATCATAGTTAAACATCATCAAAACAAGAGATCCAACAATTTGTACAATTAGGATCCCTTCAGAAAATTTCTTAATAAGTAGAGTGCTATCTACTTTACCTCTTGACAAATCATGTGATAGAAGAGAAGCACTCAGTCTTTCATACCAGGCTCTTGGAACTTATTTAAGACCATACAATGCCTTCTTAAATCGAAAAACATGATTTGGATATTTATTATCTTCAAAACTAGGTGGTTGCTCAACATAAACTTCTTCTTATGAAACCGTTCAAAAAAGTACTTTTAACATCCATTTGATACAAATTGATATTAAAAGAACATGCATATGCTAATAAAATTCTGATTGCCTCTAATCTAACAACTGAAGCATATGTTTCATCGAAATCAATGCCTTTCTCTTAGGAATATCCTTGTGCTACCAGTCTAGCCTTATTCCTTGTGATTACTCCTGATTCATCCATTTTGTTTTTGAAGACCCATCTAGTCCCATTCATTGGATGGTCGGAAGGACTAGGTACAATAGTCAAGATTTGGCTGTGGTGTAACTAGTTAAGTTACTCTTGCATGGCTAGGATCCAAGATTCATCTGTTAGTGCATCATTGATTGTCCTAGGCTCAATCTGAGAAACAAATGCAGTGTAATCACAGAGAATATTCATACCTCTTGTTCTTACCCTATCATGTGGATCACCTATGATATTTTCTCTTAGATGATCTCTATGATATCTCAATTCTCTTGAAAGTTCTTCATGTGCTTCTTCTTATTGTTGCGGTTCTTCTGGTGGAGGATCTTCATTGTCTTCACATTTTTCTTCAAGGGAAGCTTGTTCCAGATCCCTACACAACTCTTCAACAACATCTTCTTCTTCTTCTATTTTCTTAATAGAAGGGTTAATTTCTTCAAATAA
Organism: Colocasia esculenta; assembly: GCA_014218235.1. Classification (NCBI taxonomy): domain Eukaryota; kingdom Viridiplantae; phylum Streptophyta; class Magnoliopsida; order Alismatales; family Araceae; genus Colocasia; species Colocasia esculenta. Next base: position 71,787,163 of record CM024761.1, on the reverse strand, counting down.
GACATGAACTATTTGTTCAATGGTTAAATTTTTTCTATTGAACACCTTATATCCTCTAGGTTTTGACATGTATCCTAGTACATATCCTTCATCACTTTTAGCATCTAATTTTCCTAGACTATCTTTACCATTATTCAAAATGAAACAGTTACAACCAAAAGGTCGAAGGTGACTAATGTTTGGCTTCTAATCCTTGTACAGCTCATATGGTGTCTTCTTCTAAATTGGTCTAATCATGCACGTGTTGATGATGTAGCAGGCCGTGTTGACCTTCTGCCTAGAAGTATCTTGTAGATTGTATTCAACAAACATTGTCCTGACCATGCCCAGTAGTGTCCTGTTCTTCCTTTCTGCTACTCCATTCTGCTAAGGTGTTCTAGGTGCAGAGAAATTATGTTCTATGCCATTTTCTTCACAAAATCTGACAAACTCTTCATTCTTCAATTCCCCACCATGATCAGATCTGATACTAAATATTTGGTATTTCTAGTTCTTCTGTACTAATTTACGAAATTTCAGAAAGACTGAAAAGGTCACTGATTTGGCTTCCAAAAATGACACCTAAGTGTATCTTGAATAGTCATCCACAATTACATAGCCATATACTTTTCCACCCAGACTTACTATCCTCATAGGTCCAAATAAATCCATGTGGATGAGTTACAATGGTTTGGAGGTTGTTACCAATGTTTTGGACTGAAATTATATTTTGGTTTGCATTCCTTTTGCACAAGCTATACAGATTCCAGATTTTTTCAATTTCAGCTTTGGAAGACCTTCAACTAGATCATGCTTGATTAATTTCTTGATCACTGTGGTGCTTGCATGTCCTAGTATTCTATGTCATAGATCAGTCTCTGATGATCCAATTGTCTCCAAGTATTTTAAACAAATTATTTATCTATTTTGGTGATTAACAAAACTATTCTAACGAATTTTCTATTAGTCTTGAGCACAGGAAATAAAACAAAAACAAACAAGCCAAACTGGTAAGTATCCTTCATACTAGTAGTTTAAACTTCATAGCTTACAAATTTTTCTAAGTACACATCGACTCTCTAGTTGTTATAACGATTTCCTTAGAATCATAACGATTTCCTCATACACATCGATTTCCTCTGAAGTGTAACGATTTCAGTAGAGTCATTACGATTTCATACTCATAAGGATTCATTATCAAGTTTGGTATCACAACGATTTGCTCTCACAACGATTCGTTAACTAATCGCATCGATTTGCCCTCACAACGATTCGTTAAGTAATCGCATCGATTTGCCCTCACAACGATTCGTTAAGTGATCGCATCGATTTGCCCTCACAACGATTCGTTAAGTGATCGCATCGATTTGCCCTCACAACGATTCGTTAAGTGATCGCATCGATTTGCCCTCACAACGATTCGTTAAGTGATCGTAATGATTTATTTTCATAACGATTTCTTAAGTGAAAACAACGATTTGCTCTCACAATGATTCGTTAAGTAATCACATTGATTTGCCCTCACAACGATTCGTTAAGTGATTGCATCGATTTGCCCTCACAACGATTCATTAAGTGATCGCATCGATTTGCCCTCACAACGATTTCGTAAGTGATCATAACGATTTGCCTTCAAAACGATTTTCACGTAACGACTTGGTTCACAATGATTTGCCTATACCGTCATAACGATTTGATCCCTATAACGATTCGATAAGTTACATAACGACTTGGTCGCTGTAACGATTCGATAAAGTAGACAACGATTTATTCACATTGTCCTTAACGATTTGATTATTAATATATATAACGATTTGTGTATGCGTCTGTTTACTTATGAATGCACAACGATTCACTTGCTTGCATAACGATTTCATAAGTCATGCATGTAACGATTTCATGGAATATAACGACTTGACATTTGAACTCGTTTCTGAGTACATTGAAAAGTCAAAATCTTCACGTATATCTCTCTGCAACCATGCATTTATTATGACTGAACATATCACTGCAGTGCATGCAAACGATATCTTCTATTCTCATGCTTATTCTGTAAACATCTTTTTAAAAGAACAGAATGGAACTTCTACTTCTGTATAAAATCAATCTAACGTTGACTGACAACAAGAGACAGCTTAGCTATCTATTGTTTAAGCTTGTAATGTATGCAGGTCTCTGACAGCACACGTCATACAACGTTGTACAAAATAGAAGACAAAGGATATTACAGAAGATCTTCTCTCTTTGCATGCATGAAAAGCCAAAAGACCGTTGAACTTCTACAGGACCATGCAGTCTAACGTAAACCAGAACTTAGAGACAACAGACACTTCAACGTTCAATTTTCAAATGGAAGATATAAATAGAAGACTGAACCTCCAGAATAAAAACAACCGTGATACAGCGCTTACAATCTTCTGTGAGCTTTCCGAAGAGCGAAACCAAGAATCCCATCTGTTCTAGCTCTTGCTCTCTGTTCTAAGTGTAGATCTGTGAGAGAGCCTTTAGTTCTGAGAAGAATTCTTTGTAGTAGATCTTTTCTTCTCAGCTCTTAGCTTCAGATCAAGTTGTGCTCTATAAGCTTGATCTAAGGGCTTCATCACTGAACACTTTTCTTGTTGTGCCCTTCAGTTGGAAGGAAGACCTAGTGGGTTCCAGGGTGTTGTTCCCTTCGTTGGAAGGAAGACCTGGTGGGTTCCAGGGTGTTGTTCCCTTCGTGTGAAGGAAGACCTGGTGGGTTCCAAGGTGTTGTTCCCTTCGTGTAAAGGAAGACCTGGTGGGTTCCAGGGTGTTGTTCCCTTCGTGTGAAGGAAGACCAGCTGGGGTGCTGGGTGCTGTAGTGTCCTTAAGGGGGACTATACCCTTGTTAGTGAAATCCTGAGTTGTTGCTCAGGGACTGGACATAGGACTCCTATGGAGAGGAGGTCCGAACCAGGATAAATCTTCGTGCAGTGTGTATGTGCTTATCTTTGCATTCATTTCTTTACTAACACTAACCACAATCGAAGTGTGTGTGGTGTGAATGTTTTTGTGAACAGGTATTAGTTGACCAATTGTTTTTGAAAAGACCCATTCACCCCCCCCCCCCTCTGGGCAACAAGTGGTATTAGAGCGAGTCTCTTCGACAAAGAAAAAATCCAACGATCTGAAGAGAAAAGATCAAATGGCAGCCCAAGGTCACTCCGAAGGCCAGTCAGTCAACAGGCCACTGCTGTTCGATGGAGAAGATTACACCTATTGGAAAACAAGAATGGAATACTTCCTACAAGGTTTTGACTTTCAAATCTAGTCAACTATAGAAGAAGGAGACCTTCTAGTCACCAACGAGAAGGACAAATGGACAGAAGATGATAGAAAGAAGATTTCTCTCAACTGCAAAGCTAAGAGCATAATATGTTGTGCACTTAGCAAGAAAGAATTTAATCGAGTTTCAGCCTGCAAATCAGCAATGGAGATGTGGGAGAAGCTAAGAATCACATACGAAGGTACTGACAAAGTAAAGGAAACCAGAATAGACATTCTGGTGACACAGTACGAGAGATTCCAGATGCAGTCCGTAGAAACGATTACACAGATGTTCAACAGATTTACAGACATCACCAACGGGTTAGCAGGACTAGGAAAAAGCTATGAGATGGGAGACATGGTAAGGAAAATCCTTAGATCTCTACCATCTTCTTGGACTCCCAAGGTAACAGCTATAGAAGAAGCCAATGACTTGAAAAGGATGTCATTGGAAAAGCTCATTGGGTCCCTCATGGCCCATGAGTTAAACATGGAGAGAGTAGGAGAATCATCTAGTAGGAAGAAGCACACAAATGCTCTCAAAGCAGCAGAAGGCAGCTCTGAGGAACAATCTGAAGATGAAGCCAGGAGCGAAGACAGTGAAGACGAAGAAGCTATGCTATCTAGGAGGCATCAACGAATCTTAGCCAAAAAGAAAAGATATCAGTCCGGCAGAAGATATTTCAAGAAAAATAAAGAGTTTAAGAAAATAGAAGGAAAGGACTCAAAGAAAGGTGAGCCTATATGCTATGAATGTAAGAAGCCCGGATATATGCAAGCAGAATGTCCGAAGGTCAAGAAACCCGAATTCAAAAAGAAAAACAGTTCCAAGAAGTTCAGGAGATACAAGAAGAAAGCAATGGCAGCAGCTTGGAGCAACAGTAGCGACTCGGACAACGAGTCAAGCTCAAGCAGTGAGGAAGAAGAAGAAGCTAACTTGGCTTTCATGGCCAACACAGAAGAATAGGTAACTTCTGACTCATCTTTTGATTCATGTAATGATTCAGATTCTGATGACTTAGAAGAAGCTTTTAATGAGTTTTATAGTAAATATAAAGAAGTATCTAAACTACTAAAAGATAGCAAGAAAAACATTGCATGTCTAGAGAATACTAATTCAAATTTAAAATCAGAAAATGATCAACTAGAGAAGCAGGTTAATGAACTTAAGAGAAGAAATGAGTTGCTATGCGAAGATCTAAAAGATAAAAATAAATAAATAATCAAACTAGAAAAATAAGAAAGTTCAGACGAATTGAAAAAGAAAATCAAAACACTAACAGAAGAAAATGAAAAATTATCAAGTACGTTAGAAAAATTTACTAATGGTAAAAATTCCTTAATATTAAAAGGTGCTAGACGGTTAGGTAAAAGGAAGCATGGAGTAGGTTACACACCCCCAGACAATGAAGAAACAATAATTTATCCAAAAGTATATCCAACTCCTAAGTTTACACCTGAACAAGACACAACATATAAGTCAAACTTCAAATACATACCAACTAAAAAGGTAACTAAAACATCATGTTGCAGTCACTGTAACAAATTAGGACACATCAAGTATCATGTCCAACTAAACACAAAGTTTGGATAATCAAAAAGGAAAGATGATGATACTAACAAGCAAGGACCCAAAAGAACTTGGGTACCTAAAGCTTAGTGTCTCTATTTTAGGGAAGCCTTCAAACATCAAAATGGTACCTGGACAGCGGTTGCTCAAGGCATATGTCTGGAAATAAAAAGCTGTTCTCTCGCCTCGAAGCTGAAGAAGGCACAATCACCTATGGAGACAATGGAAAGGGAAATGTAATCGGCAGTGAATCAGTGAGCAGCAAAGGTAAAATAGTTATTGAAGATGTACTATGTGTTAGAGGACTGAAGCACAACCTCATCAGCAACAGCCAGCTGTGCGACAAAGGACATCAAATCAAATTCCAAGAGTCAAATGCAGCATTATGAAAGATGGAGAGGTTATCTTTGAAGCCAACAGAGAAAAGAACCTGTACGTACTCTACCTTGAAGATTTAAAAGGTCAGGATATCTGTTGAGCAGCAAACAAAGAGCAGTCAACTGAGCTATGGCACAGAAGATTAGGACACTGCAGTCTGGATGGCATGAGAAAGTTGATCAAGAGAAGCCTGGTGGAAGGTCTACCAAAAGTCAGCACAAAAATGAATGGTGTATGCAGACCATGTGCGAAAGGAAAGCATACCAAGAGTTCCTTCAAGTCAAAGTCTGTGGTAACCACCTCTAAACCCTTAGAACTCCTTCACATGGACTTATTTGGGCCAATGAGGATCACAAGTCTTGGAGGAAAGAATTTTGGATTTGTTATATTAGATGACTATTCCAGATTCACATGGGTTTCATTCTTGGAGCACAAAGATGATATGTTTGATAGTTTTGTGAGCTTCAGCAAGAAAATACAAAAGGATAAAAAGTACTGCATTGTTGGAATCCGGTCAGATCATGGAGGAGAGTTCCAAAATGAAAAGTTTACGAAATTTTGTGATGACCAAGGGATTGAGCACAATTTCTCAGCACCAAGGACACCACAGCAAAATGGAGTTGCTGAGAAAAAGAATAGAACTCTCTTGGATATGGCAAGGACGATGTTGTCAGAATATGATCTGCTAAGATATTTTTGGGCTGAAGCAGTTAACACAACAAGTTACATTATTAACAGAGTAATGATCAGACCCATACTAAAGAAGACAGCATACAAATTGTACAAGGGAAAGAAGCCAAAAATCAGTCATTTCAGGACATTCGGATGTCCATGTTTCATCCACAACAACAGTAAAAGAGACATTGGTAAGTTAGATGTCAAATCAGATGAAGGCATCTTCATGGGGTATGCTTCTAAACCTAAAGGTTACAGGGTATTTAATAAGCGTACATTGTTAATTGAGGAATCTGTGCACATTATTTTTGATGAGACTAACTCTTCCTTGAGAGAGGAAGAAGATAGCGACATTGATGAAACATATAAATTGTCCAAGAATCTAAGGAATACATCAATTGAGGACAAGGAGGATCCACCTCTGGAAGACTTGCAACAGAAGGATATTCCACATGAAAACCTTCCAAAGGAATGGAGACACAAGAAAGATCACCCACCTGAAAACATCATTGGTGATCCAGCTGTAGGGGTAAGAACAAGAGGTAATGTAATCCCATGTGATTACCTAGCTTTTGTTTCACAAATACATCCTAGGACAGTCAATGAAGCTCTCACTAATGAATCTTAGATTCTGGCCATGCAAGATGAACTGAATCAGTTCAAGAGAAACCATGTATGGTCACTTGTTCCTAGACCATCAGATCATCCAGTAGTTGGCACCAAATGGGTGTTCAGAAAAAAATTGGATGAAGCTGGTGTGATTCTAAGAAACAAGGCCAGATTGGTTGCTCAAGGCTATTCCCAAGAGGAAGGCATCGATTCGATGAAACCTATGCACCTATAGCTAGACTTGAGGCTATTAGGATTTTACTTGCATATGTATCTGCATTAGATTTGAAATTATTTCAAATGGATGTGAAGTCTGCTTTTAAACGGTTTTATTAAGGAGGAAGTTTATGTAAACAACCTCCAGGTTTTGATGATATTGATTTTCCCAATCATGTTTTTAAGTTGCACAAAGCTTTATATGGTTTAAAACAAGCACCTAGGGCCTGGTATGAAAGGCTTAGCTCATTCTATTAGACCATGGTTTCACTAAAGGTCAAGTAGATAGTACATTATTTGTCAAATCTAAGGTCAAAAATATTCTACTTGTTCAAATATATGTTGATGATATAATATTTGGTTCTATTGATGAATCTCTTTGCAAGTACTTTGAGAAGCTTATGCAGGGAGAATTCGAAATGAGCATGATGGGGGAGCTTACCTTGGACTGTAAATCAAACAAGGAAAGGAAGGCATCCACATCTGTCAAGCCAAGTACATCAAAGAACTCTTAAAGAAGTTTAATGCCAAGCCACTGTCAACACCTATGAGCACATCAACAAGGATGGACAGTGACAAGGATGGTAAGAAGATAGATCAAAAGATCTACAGAGGTATGATAGGTTCATTACTTTACTTAACTGCCAGTAGACCTGATATATTGTTCAGCATATGCATGTGTGCTAGGTATCAGGCAGACCCTAAGGAATCTCACCTAATTAGGGTTAAAAGAATTTTTCAGATATTTAGACAAAACTCATGACTTAGGTTTATGGTATCCAAAATCATGTCAAATTAATTTGGTAGGATACTCTGATGCTGACTACGCTGGATGCAAAATCGAGAGAAAAAGCACTAGTGGTTGTTGTCAATTTCTTCTAGGATGTCTGATATCATGGTCCTCAAAGAAGCAAAATTCAGTAGCATTGTCTACAGTGAAGCTGAGTACGTGGCTGCTAGAAGTTGCTGTACACAACTCCTATGGATCAACAACAACTTGAGGATTATGAGCTACATATCAAGGCAATCCCCTTATTATGCGACAACACCAGTGCAATAAATCTCACCAAGAATCCAGTACAACATTGAAGGACAAAACACATTCAGGTTAGATATCATTTATTCGTGATCATGTAGCTAATGGCAATATAGATATTTCATTTATTGATACAAATAATCAGTTAGCAGATATCTTCACAAAGGCCTTACCTGAAGCGAGGTTTATATCTCTTAGAAGGGAATTAGGCATGTGCAAATTATGAAAGATTTATCTATATAAAACTGAAATATAAATTATCAGAGTGTTAATTATTTTTCCCCCCTGAATTTAAGCAGATTTCCACACAAAAAATTTCGGTCATTTCTGGCGATTCGCTATTTTATAAGCATTTATTCCTATCGAACTGGTCATTTTGTCATTTTCTGTCATCAAAGCGCCTCGGTTTCGAAAAAGTCATTATTCCTTTGATACACCCGAAATCCATGTGGTAACGATTCACATCCCCTCTTCCTCTCCTTCTTTCTGCCTGAGGCGATACCCTATCGACTCCGGCATCGACTCTCCGAGCTTTCAAGATCCAAACTCCTTTCCGCGAGAAATTCCTTGAGGGTTTTTGCTCCTCTCCTCACTCTAATCTTCCAGAAACCTTCTCCATTCAAATCCATGGCCGCACCTGTTGTTTCCGGCAGCATTGGGGGCTATGGAGCCGAGTTCCTCACAGCGGAGCAGTAGGAAAGGTTCACCTTTGTGAAGACGAAGCTCTGTGGAAACAAGGCAATAGATATTGCAAACTTGGAAAAGAATAGGATGCACAGCATCATGGCAGCTATGGAAAGGATGAAGTGGATGGAAATTGCAACTTTCTCTGAGGTAAGCTATCCAGATTTGGTGAAAGCTTTCTATGTTTGCTTGAGAACTGAGGCGAACGGGTCCTTGACATCATCTGTCAAAGGTACCCAGATTAGAATCGATCATGAGCTTTTGAGGTCTCTATTTGGTGTTTGCACCACTGGTCGCAGTGGGATTCACACTGTGGATACCCAGGCAAAGGGTCTAGGGATTGTAGGTCCCGAGTTTTGGTTGAAGGATGGAAAACTTGATATTAATCAGATGAATGCATTCAACCGTCTATTGCACTTGATAGTTTGTCAAATTTTGGTTCCAAGGAATGCTACTTTCTCCACATGCACCAAAGCTGATTGGGACATGATGTTCTGGGCCATCCAGAACAAGGAGAAAAACATGGCTGAAGTTATTTTGGAGCGAATGAAGTTTGCTCATGCTCAAATATGGGACACAAAGAGCAAATTAAATGTGTCTCTGCCATATGCCCATCTGCTCTCTAAAGTATTCAAACATTTTGGCATAAATTTGTCTGGGGTAGTAGTAGAGAAGATGGGGCAAGCTATCCGCAGCAGAAATTTAAGGAAAAGTGGATTTTTCTGTGATAAATGGTGTATGGAGCAAGACTTCTGTGGCTGAGGGAGAGGCCATAATTGGCAAAGCCCAAGAAGTCCAGGAAGAGGTAGGAGAGGCTGCAGTTCAATTGAATCAAGAGGAATCAGCAGCAGTAGCAGCAGAGGTTCAAGAAGAAATTCCAGAAGCTCCATAGCAGCAGTACTTGATGCTCCAATTGATCCAGAAAGTGCCAGGGGAGAATCTCAAGTTGTTCAGGAAAAGTCATCAGAACAGGCAGCAGCACCAGCAAAAGAGCAAGCAGCAGATGTTATTCAAGAAATTGTTGAGGAAATCAGTCCCAATGATAGAAGGATAGAGGATATTCCTTAGAGCACCTCGTGCCTGTAGAAGAATTTCAAGAGATTGCCCATCCTACTTCTAGGATAGGGTGAGTCCTCCGAAGAACACTTGAGTCATTCCAAGCACTCAAGATGTGGAAGAGGTTGCTAGCAAGAAATAAAAAGTTGTGGCATCAGGCCACACTGATGAGATAGATATGAAGGAAGCTCCTAGTCAGGGGGAGCAAGAAGTTGATGAGCAAACAGCTCCTCAGGGGGAGGGCACTGGGAGTGTTCCCTTAATCAATGAAGAGCATGATAATTTCGTGGAGCCCAGTGAAAGGCCAGGTGGCAAAAGGAAAAGAATTGCACATAAGAGGTCTAAGAAGAATCAGCTTAAGGTTAATCTGAAGCCCATTGTTAAAAGACTGAATAAGCAAAGTGCAACTCTTTCTTCTATTCAATCTGATATTCAGTCTATTATCAGTAACCAAGCCTCAGCAGCTAACGAGATTGGAGCCTTGTCTACTGAAGTACACAACTTGAGAGATGATTTTAGAATGTTCAAGCAATTATGCAAATGGATGAAAAGTGAGTTTGACAGTGTCAAGAAGCTGATCTCTTCGAGGGAGCAATCCTCCTCTGCCCCTCATGTTTCCTCTCCAGCTGCACCAGTTAGCAGCTCAGGGCCTTCTGAGGCTAGGCAAGGCGAGACAGCTGAGCCATCAGGGCATATTCCAGAGACATCATCAGGGCCATTCGGGCCACAAAACATTGCAGAGGAACCCGTAGCAATGAAAGCATCTGTTGAAGTTGTGAAGGCAGGGCCATCCGGGCCACCTGAGATTGCAGTTGGACCACCAAGACCAGTGATTTGTGAGGATATGGAGCCAAGTGTAGAAGAACCCGCTGTAGCTCCTGAAGCCCATGAATCTTCATCTCTTGCAACTCTAGCCCCTCCTTCACCACCCTCTTCATCCACACCTCCAGCACCCATCACCTTCAAACAACCCATGCTTCGCACCATCTCTTCCCCAGCTCCTTTTCCATCTCAATCCACCTCTCCTCCTGCCTCCTCTACATCCATTCCACCACCTCCTCTCATTTCTGAAGACCTTCCAGCCACATCATCTGCTGGAGCCTCCTCTTCCTCTGTTCCTTCTTTAGATGGACCATCCATCTCACCTTCTTCTACTCATCAAACATTTCTCCATCCTCCTACTCCTCCTTCCTTTGTCACCTTCATTCCTGAAGGTGCTCAACTCGAAGGTCCATTTCCCGAAAAATTCGAGGATGAGTTGGAAATCTCCACCATCCAGTCTGTTCTGTCAGTTGCCTCTCATGTCCACAGGACTGACTCCTCTAGTCCTGTCTCTAAAAAGAGAAAACTCTCCACTACTCTTGATCTTCCCCCCGAACCTAAATTTCCTCCTCTTTGGTTTTCCCTCACTATTGAAAATCGGAGGAAACCACTCTATCGAGAATAACTTCAAAAATGTATTCTTGCCACCATTTTTGGTGTTCCTTTTCTAAATTTGACTAATCACCTAAATGTTGTCCTTCCATACAACCACTTCTCAAAAGCTGATCAATCCAAAATCTTCAAAATGGCTGAATGTAAATCTGAAGATCAGTGGGCCAAAGGACACTCAGCTCTCTATAGGAAATATCTTCTTGCAAAGTCTGAAAGGTTCCCACCCAGGGACTCTCCACTCACTCTCTCTGAGTGGTTTGTCATTCATCACAAATCCCTCTGGGCCCCTTTCATTCAAAAGGAAGTGAAGCTCATCAGGTACTTTCAGTTATTCAATGATTACCGGTATCTTCACAAGTTACCTGAAGTCCAGTTGGGTCAGTTCCATGGAGCAGTTGCTTCATTAAAATTTGAAAATCCAGTCAACTGCTCTTTCAAGGTGGATTTTGCCACCCTACAAATTCTAGACTCTGTATTCCTTCCTAAGCTGCATTCCTTGGTCATGGACTCCTCAGTAGGTCCTGTTATCTTTGAAAGATTTGCTCGCGTCATGGGAAGGATATCAGCTCAACAGGGTCGACTTCCATCCTTCCAAAGGTTTATCTTCAGAGAATTTCACCTGGGCAATATCTCCTCTGAAGTCCTTGCTCCTCTACTATCAGAATGTGAAAGGCTTTCTCCCACTGACTGGGAAAAGCACTATAATCAGTCAACTCTTCAGTTGGAAGCCTTGAACAGCTCCTTATTTAAGGCCGGCAAGCCTACTCTCTCAGCTGAAGCATTCTTGGACCTGAATTCTATCAATTTAGTTCAGGACTCTTATCTTCAGTGGTCGAGCGGTACAAGCTGTTTGTGGCATTGAAGCAAGATCTTCTGCAGAATAAGTTATTCTATCCTATCAAGATCAACCAGTTTCTTCGGTTCGCCAATTTTGGTTCATTCAGTACCTACAAACTTTCCCTTGGCACCGATGAATATGGCAATTTTCTGAGTACTCAGCGGCAGCTTCACATTCAAAGGATGTTGCCTAACATGGGCCCATCTTATGCTATTTCTTATAGGGCATTTCAGGCTTATTTTGAGGAGCAAGAACGACAGGCCTTGCCCATTATTCGTCGGCACGCCTCTCTTTTGTCTCATACTTTTTACATCCCTGTAACTCCTGAGGACAATTAAATATATCTCTCTTGTTTTCTCACTCTCTTTTCTCTCTTTCTTTGTCTTAATTCTTTATCTTTTTGCTTAAATGACAAAAAGGGGGAGAAATATAGCACTTCTGAAATACATCTCTTATGACTCCGAAATGTCACTAGTTTTATTTTAAATTGTTATTTTAGAACATCTTTGTTTAATGCTATGTTTTGTCATCAGCAAAAAGTGGGAGATTGGTGATCCAATTGTCTCCAAGTATTTTAAACAAATTACTTATCTATTTTGGTGATTAACAAAACTATTCTAATGAATTTTCTATAGGTCTTGAGCACAAGAAATAAAACAAAAACAAACAAGCCAAACTGGTAAGTATTCATCATACTAGCAGTTTAAACTTCATAGCTTACAAATTTTTCTAAGTACACATTGACTCTCTAGTTGTTATAATGATTTCCTTAGAATCATAATGATTTCCTCATACACATCGATTTCCTCTGAAGTGTAACGATTTGAGTAGAGTCATAATGATTTCATACTCATAAGGATTCGTTATCAAGTTTGGTATCACAATGATTTGATCTGACAACGATTCGTTAAGTAATCACATAGATTTGCCCTCACAACGATTCGTTAAGTAATCGCATCGATTTGCCCTCACAACGATTCGTTAAGTGATCGCATCGATTTACCCTCACAACGATTCGTTAAGTGATCGTAACAATTTGTTTACATAATGATTTCTTAAGTGAGAACAACGATTTGCTCTCACAACGATTCGTTAAGTAATCGCATCGATTTGCCCTCACAACGATCGTTAAGTGATTGCATCGATTTGCCCTCACAACGATTCATAAGTGATCGCATCGATTTGCCCTCACAACATTTCGTAAGTGATCATAACGATTTGCCTTCACAACGATTTACTCGTAACGACTTGGTTCACAACGATTTGCCTATACCATCATAACGATTTGATCCCTGTAACGATTCGATAAGTTACATAACGACTTGGTCGTTGTAACGATTCGATAAAGTAAACAACGATTTATTCACATTGTCCTTAACGATTTGATTATTAATATATATAACGATTTGTGTATGCATCTATTTACTTAAGAATGCACAACGATTCACTTGTTTGCATAACGATTTCATAAGTCATGCATGTAACAATTTCATGGAATATAACGACTTGACATTTGAACTCGTTTCTGAGTACGTTGAAAAGTCAAAATCTTCACGTATATATCTCTGACAACCATGCATTTATTATGACTGAACATATCACTGCAGTGCATGCAAACGATATCTTCTATTCTCATGCTTATTCTGTAAACATTTTTTTAGAAGAACAGAATGGAACTTCTACTTCTGTATAAAATCAATCTAACGTTGACTGACAACAAGAGATAGCTTAGCTGTCTATTGTTTAAGCTTGTAATGCGTGCAGGTTTCTGACAGCACTCGTCATACAACGTTGGATAAAATAGAAGCCAAAGGATATTACAGAAGATCTTCTCTCTTTGCGTGCATGAAAAGCCAAAAGACCGTTGAACTTCTACAGGACCATGCAGTCTAACGTAACCCAGAACTCAGATACAACAGACACATCAATGTTCACTTTTCAAATTGAAGATATAAATAGAAGATTGAAGCTCCAGAATAAAAACAACCGTGATACAGTGCTTACAATGTTCTGTGAGTTTTCCGAAGAGCGAAACCAAGAATCCCATCTATTCTAGCTCTTGCTCTCTGTGCTAAGTGTAGATCTGTGAGAGAGCTTTTAGTTCTAAGAAGAATTCTTTATTGTAGATCTTTTCTTCTCAGCTCTTAGCTTCATATCAAGTTGTGCTCTATAAACTTGATCTAGGGGCTTCATCCCTGAACACTTTTCTTGTTGTGCCCTTCGGTTGGAAGGAAGACCTGGTGGGTTCCAGGGTGTTGTTCCCTTCATTGGAAGGAAGACCTGGTGGGTTCCAGGGTGTTGTTCCCTTCGTGTGAAGGAAAACCTGGTGGGTTCCAGGGTGTTGTTCCCTTCATGTGAAGGAAGACCAGCTGGGGTGCTGGGTGCTGTAGTGTCTTTAAGGGGGACTGTACCCTTGTTAATAAAATCCTGAGTTGTTGCTTAGGGACTGGATGTAGGACTCCTGTGAAGAGGAGGTCCGAACCAGGATAAATCTTCGTGCAGTGTGTATGCGCTTATCTTTGCATTCATTTCTTTACTAACACTAACCGCAATCAAAGTGTGTGTGGTGTGAATGTTTTTGTGGACAGGTATTAGTTGACCAATTGTTTTTGAAAAGACCCATTCACCCCCCCTCTGGGCTTGCTTTCTAGGCAACAGTCTCTTCATTCTTTGTAGTTGCAAGGCACAAGTTGACTTCATTCCGTTCTCCCAGTTGTTAGGTGTACAAATTCTTAACTCGTAGAGCATCAAAAACTATTTTTCCATTGTTTTGAATAACACACATGTCGTTCTGAAATTTACCAAGTGGCCTTTATCACATAATTGACTAATACTAATGAGATTATGCTTTAATCCTTCAACATACATAACATCTTCTATTAAATCCTTTTCTTTTGTTTCTACTGTTCTACAACCTAATACTTTTCCTTTTCTATTATCACCATATGTGACTTGACCAGCTTCATCTCTGAAACATGTAAATAATTTTTTGTCTCCTGTCATATGCCTAGAGCACCTACTATCCAATTACCAATTGGATGCTCTCAGGCACCCCTACAAGCAAAATTAAGTCGAGACTTTTGGTATCCAAACTTTCTTGGGTCCTTGAAGGTTAGTTTTAGGAATCCAACGTAAATGCCTAGTGGTGCATGTGCTAACTTTGTGGCCTAATTGATTACAATGTCTACAATACAAATTATATGCATGTTTTGAATTTGTAGTGTTATTAGTTTTAAGTTTTAGTTTGTCGACATATTGATTTACCCTTTTAGGATTTTTAACTTCTTTCTCTTTTACAAAGTTAGGAGTTGCGTATTTTTCAGGATAAACAATCTCTTCTACATTTGTTGGAGGTTTATATCCTACTCCATTTTTTTTTTACCTGTTCTAGCACCTTTTAGTTTTATGTAGTTCTTAATAAAATATTTTCTTCTCTTAATTTTTCTTCATCTTTAATTCATTTATATTTGATTCATGTTCCATAATTTTACTATTTTTAGACTTTAGGTCTTCACATAATAGTTAATTTGTTCTTTTAGTTTCAAGTAGGTGTTGTTATAACCTTTCTACTTCATTTGCATAAAAGTGTTGGATTTTTCTTAGTTTATCAGATTTAGTTTAACCACTTTCATTTTTTAAACTACAATTTTGTATTTATAATACAGCTTATTAAACGTGTCTTCCAGACTATCTGAATCAGATTTTGAACATGAAGTGAACGAAGTTTCAGAATTTACCTGATCTAGTCCTGCCATGAGGGCAAGATTTACTTGTTCTTCTTCTTCTCATTCTAAGCTTGATGTGTCTGAACATGTAGCTTCCTCATTGTCCCATGCTGCGGCCATTGCTTTCTTCTTGTATTTTTTGAACTTTCTTTCTTTGCCTTTCTTCTTCTCATGATTATCAGCGTGATCTTTCTTTTTGAGCTTAGGACATTCTGACTTGAAATTTCCTAGCTAGTTGCATTCATAGCATGTTGACTCCTTTTTCTTTTCCATTTTGAAGTATCTCTTTGAGCCAAACTTCTTTTTCTTGGCAAGGATTCTTTGAAGTTTTCTTGATAGCATGGCTTCATCATCACTTTCTTTAGATTTTTCTTTTGAGTCATCAGAAGATGATGAAAAGGAATCTGCACCTTCAAAGTATTTTGAATTTTCTTTTTCAAAGAACTTTTAGAAAATCTTTCCATGTTAATTTCATGAGCCATGAGAGAGCCAATTAGTTTATCAATAGGAATTTCAGTAAGATCATGCGCCTCTTCAATAGCAGTGACTTTAGTAGTCCAAGAGTGAGTTAATGATCTAAGAATTTTTTCTGACTGTTTCTTAATTTGTGAGATTTTTACATAGTGAACTCAAACCAACTATTATATTGATGAATCTATTACATTTGAGTAATGTTTTTGTTGGGTAACATTCTGAACTATTCATACTTAGATACCAACTATCTATTCTAGTTTGTTTAACTTTATTTGTTCCTTCATATGTTACTTTTAGTTTATCCCACATTTCCTTTGTAGTTTTACATGTGAATAATCTATTGAATTCCTTTTTATATAATGCACAACATAAATAATTCTTAGCTTTGTAGTTTAGAGACATATTTCTTTTATCAGTTATCGATAAGGCAAAAGTACCATTAGCAAGTATAGTATAATCATCTTACTCTATTACCTACAACAGATCAAAGACTATGCCTCGGATGAAGCATTCCATTCTCATCTTCCAGTACTGGTAATCTTCACCATCAAAGAATGGTGGTCTTGTAACAGACTGTCCATCATAGTTGTGAGCTTTAGCTGCCATCTCTTCTCAAATCTTTCGATTCTTCTGAGAAGACCTCTCTCTGATACCACTTGCTGGATAGGGATAGAACTTTAGATGTCCTAGAGGTGGGTGAATAGTACTTCTTGCACTTAAAATTTTATATAAAAACAAAAACACTAGATAGTAATGTTACTACCTATTGTAGTGTGTATGAAACAAGTGAAAAGCTTGGTGAAATCAATCACACAAAGTGAAGAGTGATCTCTCTTGGTTTGACCCTTACAAATGGAAGTCCTACATCCAGTCCCCAAGAACCCCTTGAGATTTCCACTAACTGCCAAGAACACTTGGCCTTCTCTCAACCTGAGAGGTATTACAACCCACTTTCTCGCAAGTGAGTTGTAACGCCCCGACGCGGAATATCAGAGCGATAAATAGTTAAATAAATAGCATAGAGTGAGAAATAGACATCAAACCATTGCACATATTGAACTGATGCCAAATGAACCATCTTTATTGATAATTCCACAAAATCTATTACATCCAATAATTCAGAGCCAAAACTATGGGCCCAGAGTACTTTATTCAAAAACAACTACCAACTATGTAGCTATCTACTAAATGAGTTGGTTGCCGAAATGTCGGGCCACTCTTCCACTTGCTCATCCCCTTCCTCATGATGTGGTAGTCCCCATCAGACTCACCTGAAATACATGAAATAAATAGCGCAGGATGAGCGATAATCGCCCAGTAGGACTTCATATCTCGTGTAAACATGCATGCTTTAAGTGATTAATATCTTGTAAAGTAGGATCACTAGAGAGAACGATCAAGTACAGTCACAAGAGTACTAACACATGATAGCAAGGGAACGATAGTACTTTTCACAAAAATAGCACAACTAGCATGATAATGATTGACCATGTAACAAGATAGCATGTATGGTTGCACAAAAGTGCACTAGTCAAGATAGCACATTGGTTGATATTCTTTCAACCGAGAGAACATAGTACTCGTATTTATTGTCATAGATTAATCTTAATAGTAGAGTACTTGGATGTTATGCCATATACCCTGATCATTAAAACTCCCACGGGCACTAGCACTTTTTGGGCGCATCTCTAAGGACCAGATCGGGCCCTTTATAATGTTGCCTAGCATTGATCATGTTTTTATCTTAGATAATCAATAGATGGCCAAATAGAGTACCAAGAATAGATGAGAGTAATTGATGAATAGATGAGAGTATAGAGGGAACGTGAATAGATAAGAGGATAGAGATAATAGATAAGAACAAGGGTCAAATTCGTAAAACAATGATAAACGGCGATAGTAACAATTGCACAACACACACTATTGTGTGCCTGCAGTCTGGTGGAAGTCACTAACTGCCCAATAGCCATGCTACGAACATAGGCCAGAGGTCCGGCGTGATCTCAAGGTAAGAGAGAAATTTTAAGGCCGTTGGATCATGCTGATTCCTAAGGGTAAAATGGGTATTGATTGTACAACCTGCTCGTCGGCAATGGACGTCCGCCAAAGCCAAGGAGTCTTACGGAGGCCTTGACAAGGAGTTTCTTGGTCAGTCAGGAGTTCCCAACGGAGAGGTCGTCCAACTCAAGATAAAGTGTGTATAGAAACATTTGTATATCTGCCTTGAGTGCTCGAAGGTAGAGGGACGCGATAGCGTTGTCCAAATCAAGCGAATAAAACAAAGACAAGTTCATTTAAAATAATAGGGAAATTTACATGATTAATTGCACTTAATCACTAGATATATTATTGAGTAATTTTAGTAAGGTCTCATGGCAAAATTCATGTTTAGTGTGTGCATGTGAGAGAAAATCAATGATAGCAGATGAGAGTTATGCACACATCTTTTAATTAACAAATCATGTGAATATTATCCAAAAATATATTAACATGACGTACTGTTCATAACAGGGGTTAATCCTTGATTATAGAGCATGATTTAGCAAGATTCAATTGAATAATAGAGTTATGGAAAAATATAGTCAAATCATGACGGGGGTCCCTGTCGCATTCAATTGCGACGGATAGCACTATCGCGTTCAAGGGAACTAGTCTGGTTAATCAGGTTGATGCTCTAAAAAGCGATGGAGGGTCAAGTCATGATCAGAGCAATCAGATCATGACACGATGTCAGTGTATGTTGCGTTCAGGTCAGTCGGAACAGGAATGAAGGACGTGATGTAGTAGGCCGTCACGTCAATAACACGACGTGTCCTTGTGTCGTGACGCGTTTGAGAACGCGACTAGTCGGATCGTCGCGTTCTTAGAGGTGCTAGCCGAGCCTAAAATTTGACTTGGGCCACCTTGGGTTGCGGTCCAGTCCTCTAAGGGTTGATACATGGGACTTTTAAAATTCATATAAAATTGTATGCTTGATGAAAAATCATGAAATCACTTTTAAACGAAACTTGACTTGCAGAGGCATCAACAGTAAATAGTAATTAGATTTCTATCATGGTAAGAGCATGCTATCAACATTTTCTTCACGATGAACCAAAAATCAGACGCAGTGAGGAAAAACGATTTAAATCCAAGAAGGCACGTGATAGAAATTGGAGAAAATGGTATCATTAGATTCCTGTCATCAAGTAGCATGCACAATAACAGTTTCAAGGCATGAAATCAAGCATGGACATGGATTTAAAAGGAACTAGTCAAAGTCGAATACATATTCTCGACAGAACTTTGAGCATGAAATACTCCAAATTGACATTGTAGGATTTGGGGAAAACATGGGGCTTTCGAAGATGGGATCATGGACTATCTAGGGTCAAAATTAATTTAATAATTTTGCTTGAGAGATTGCCTACCTTTGAGCTCTTTGAATCGTAGGGCAAGAGTTGTGAAGAACCTCGAAGATCTCCTTGTTCCTAGCCTCCTTCTCCATGATCTCCACGTCCAAAAGCTCCTCCTCCTCATCCTCCAAGCTCCAAGGGTTCAATAGGGTCAGCTAGAGATGAAATGGAGGTGTTTTTATATCTTTAAAGTTACCAAAACACTTAAAAGTCTTTCCCCTCCTCCAACTCCGAATTTTCCATAATTATCCATCATTTTCTTAGTATTTATCCTTCTATTTGACATGGGGTGGGATCTAATTATGTGGCCAAGGGGTTAGGATAGGGTTAGGACTCTTTTTAGGATATTTATGAGTCATTTTAGAGATAATCTTAAACCTTTATAATTTATTCATATTGTAGTTGCGAAATTAGGCTTAATTATCTCCAAATCAACAATGGGCTTTTGCTTTGTGGCCCATTAAGTCATGTACAAGTTATTTAGGAAAGCCCGTCACTTATTTTGCTTAATGGGTTTCATTTATTCACATTTTATTTAAATGAATTTTAAAATTTTAGAGTTGCTACATCCTCCCCCTCTTAAAAAGAATTTAGTCCCCAAATTCATATGATCATAAGAGGAAGAATGACTTATGAATAGATCCGGATAATTTCGTCTCATTGTTGCTTCTAGTTCCCATGTGGCTTCTTCTACTCCATGATTGTTCCATAGTATCTTCATCATGGATATAGATCGATTCCGCAATTGTTGTATCTTCTTGTCCAGTATTCTGATTGGCTTCTCTTTATAGGTCATATCCTTATGCAGGACTATATCGTCGTAGCGAATCACATGAGATGGGTCGTACACATACTTCCTTAGCATAGATAAATGTAAAACATTGTGTAGTGTAGAATACTATGGAGGTAAAGCCAGACGACAAGTCACTTCTCTAACCCTTTCAAGTACTTCAAAAAGTCCAATGAACCTAGGCCTTAACTTGCCTTTGATTTCAAATCTTTGAAATCCTCTAGTTGGGGATACCTTGAGTAGTACATGATCTCCAATTTAAAATTCTAAGTCCCTTCTTCTTTTGTCTGGATTGGGCTATTTTGATTCTCTCTTTGATGAGTTATATATCTTTGCTAGTACTTTGCACTAAGTCAGGTCCCAACCATTGTTGTTTGCCAACCTCATTCCAGCACACAGGTGATCTACCACTCCTACCATACAATGCTTCAAATGGAGCATTGGTTAGACCAAAAGGCATAACAATAAAATCATAATGTCCATACCTACTCCTGAATGTCATCTTATAAATATCTGCATCTTTCATTCTCATCTGATGATATCTAGACCTAAGTTCAATCTTAAAGAAATACCTAGCTCCAAACATTTGATCAAATAATTTATCGACGTGAGGCAGAGGGTATTTGTTCTTGATGGTCAACTAGTTCAATTGCTTGTAGTCAATGCATAATCTCAGGGATCCATCCTTCTTCTTGACAAATAGAACGGGTGCTCCCCAAGGGGAAGTACTCGGTTAACCATGATTAGCCTTTCTCCAACAATTCCATCAATTGCTCCTTCAGTTCCTTCAATTCGGTAGGAGACATTCTATAAGGCTGATGTGACACCGGTGCAGCTCCATGGATCAAATCGATACAAAAGGTCACATCTCGTTCAGGTGGAATGCTTGGCGGCTCATCGGGGAAAACGTCGGAGTAGCATTGCACTATGTGTATGTCAGCTACCTTGGGTGTTTCCTTTTCAACTACCATAGTGGCAAAGAATGTCTCACATCCTTTCCTAATCATGCCTTGCGCCCAAATAGCAGAGACTAGATACAAGTGCCTCTTGTTTCTACGTCCCGTGAAAGATAGTTTAAGGAATTCACTAAATGTAATCTCCCCTCTTCTACAATCAACACTAGCTTCATAAGTGGATAGCCAATCGGCTCCTAATATGATGTCACAGCCTTCTATGGGAATACACACCAGGTTGGCTCTTAGATTGAGTTCTCCTATCATTACATCGGCTAGGGGAAAGTATTTGTTTAATTTGGCTTTCTCTCCCAGTGGGGTTGTAACAGGAAATTCAAAACCCATTGATGTAGGTTTAATATTCAGAGTATCAACAAAGTTTTGAGATATGAACGAATGTGTAGCACTAGTATCAAACAAAACGAATCCTGATTGGGAAAAGACTTGCAGTGTACGTTCCACCACTCCACCTTCTTCGGTGGTTTTCACTTTGTTGGGAATGGAATGAATATCGAGAGGGGGGGTGAATAGATATTGAGCTCTTAAAAAACTTAAGAACCTGAACCAGACCATAAGATATGGAAGAGTTGTTTATATCAAACAAGACAGAGCTATTGAGTAAATGCACAACATACCACACAATGCAAGCAGGATTTTTAAGGTGGTTCGGCTCCAGTGTGAAGACCTACATCCACCCCTCACCAAACTCAGTGAGGCTTCACTCAACAACTCAAGAGTGTGAAACACTCACACAACTGCTGATTTACAGCTTCATACAACCTGTTGATTCACAGCTTCAATACATCTGATTCACAGCTTCAAGATTATATGAATCTCACAATCCTCACATACAAAGTGTAGTGCAAGATCAGTCCTTCTACTCCAATTGGAGCAGACAACCATGCAGTTTGGTGTTTAGAAGAAATAGGAGAAATCACACAATAGAAATCGCTAAAGGCATGCAAAGATTTTGCAAACACTCTTTGTGCTGATTCACTGGAGTTGAGATTTGATCAAATTTCTATCGAAATTCCCAATTGAGTCTTCTCTAGACTTGAATTCATCAGGCTCTTCTTCTAGCTACAGCTTAAGGATCAATTGTCTCTGAATTGAATGGAATTCCGATCCTCTGCTTCAATTGATCAGTAATAGGTCTTCACACAAGATGAAGAAGCGAACAAGCATCTTTTCTTCTTGATGAGCAAGTTGTATCGAAGTCTGTTCTTCTCAGCTCTCAAGCTCTCTGCTCTTTTTCTCTGCTAAGCTCTTAGACTCTCTGCTCTATCTTTGTGTGTGTACTCTCGAAGAGGACGCCGCGCCCCTTTTTGATCAGCATATCGGAATCTTCTTGGTAGGCCCCAACAGAATCCCCAATTCATTGGGAGGTGCTTTACCGCCAAAAAGGGTATCTTCCATAACCTTGTAAAGTGTGCCTTGAATCCCAATCATTGGGCCTCGGGTCACGTGCCTGGAATAAACATGCTGGCAAACTCATTTCCTCAATGTAATAAGAAGGTTGGAGTGTCGACACATCTTGAGCATACTGTCGAGGCATAAGAAACTTGACTTTGACCAATGCAGATGTTTCAGTAGAGTCAACTCCATGCCTCATGTTCGACCTTATCCATTAGATTGCTGTAGAGACTGGTTGTTCATAGTATAGAGTTGACCTTATAGCAGCTGGGTGTCGACCTCTTAGAATGGTAGAGTTGACATAATCTTCATCGGGAGTTGACCTCATAGACTAGTAGAGTCGACCTGATCTTTATTTGGAGTCGACCTCATGCATTTCTTTCCTTTCAGTGATAACAGGAAACCCAACTGGTGTTGACCTTATTCCCATCTTGAGTCAACCTAATGCGATTCTTTCCCTTCAGTGCTAACAAGAAAACAAACTAGTGTCGACCTGATCTTCAACTAGAGTCAACCTTATGCGATTCTTTAGACTTCTCCGCTACTAGAAAACTATCAAGTGTCGACCTATCCTTTAGGTAGTGTCGACTCAAGTAGTTCACTGAACTCCAGTAACTCACTCACTGAGACATGTGCGTTGACCTATGAAGCAACGAGAGTTAACACACATGAGATCTTTTGACTTTGTGAATTTTCCTGTCATATAAAAATTTGTGTTAGAAGAATTCTTAGATATTTTGACACTTTTTCTTGGCTAATGACATCATCAAAACTAGGGACACACACAATCTCTGTAACGACCCTCCTTATACCAGTATGATTATACCAATCCACGTCGGTACAAAGAACACTGTCATAGTGGGACATTTACCCAACGCTAAACATTAGATTGAGATGTACACAAATATTGAAATAATACGGCAGAAACAAGTAAATATTCAATCTTATTCCATCATCATCATTATATCCACAGTCCATGTAAGGCCCTCGAATTTCCGTCGCATTATTTGTATTTGTGTGTGTATGATTGTGCTTGTGTATGTATGTACATATTTACGTACGTATTAATTAGTATGAGTACGTGTGCATGTGTTTAGATTAAATATAAATAATGTATGTATTGCATGGTGATAGTATGGGCATAATACCGTATACATATTGCATGTATATATGCATGGTATGCTTGGTTTTCTGCATATTTCAGAGTTCTGGCCGAAGGCCATCTTGGCGTCAACCCCAGGCCGTTTAGCTGGTGTCAGCGTCCAGACATGGACGCCAACACTCATCCTGGCGTCCAACGATATTGACGCCAATTTCTCTGGCCTGCATGCGCAGCAGACCTGCAAGCTTCTGAAACAAGAAAGCCCAGCCATTGAGGGTTCTCCCCAACGGCTCTGAGGGCTGTCATATCACCCAAGGTGTGGGTGAGGGGTCTCTCCTTAGGTCTAAAACCGGAGCTCCCTTCCCCCAGCCTCTTTTCACCCTTGCAAGAGAAAAAGGAGAAAGAAAAACCTAGAGAGAAAACTGTGAGAAAACCCCCACTTAGCACCCAAAAATCCGACCCCCTGGAGCTTGATCCGGCATTCCACTGCTTCAAGGAGGTTGCTGGACTGACGAGGAAGGCTTCCCCGACCTCGGCTTGCTGTGGATCTCGCTCAAGAACCCGGAGGAAGAGATCCAGGAGGGAGTTCTGCACTTCTTGGACAGCCCAAGGAGAGCTTCACCGAGCCCTAGATCCTTTGGAGGAATTTTTAAAAGGCAAGTGACCTATCCATGATGTCCCCGTATGAGTCTAGGTTGGTTTTGCAATTTTTGTACATTTTCCCTCGAGTCCTAGACCTTCCATTCACCAAATCTTGAGAGGTCGGTCTGTGTTTTCTGCACAGACCTGCATCGACGGCAAGGTCCCTGGACGCCGATATCATGCTTGGCATCCATCGGCCATGCCGCTGACCCTGATTCAGCGGCCAGAGACTGCCGCCAAGTTCCTCTGGACAGAACAGTGAACTGTTCTGCCCTTCCTTTACATTAATTTCGGTATGGTTTCCGTGATGAGGATATATGGTAATCCTATACTCTATGGTATAGTCAATTGTGGTGTGTGGATGAATATGGTGTGTGATGGTGAATGTAGGAATATTGCATCCCTTAAACTTGTGAGCATGACTTGTTGAAAATCTTGCAAATCCATGTTTCATGATTAGGATTAGTATGAATGCCTTGGTTTTGTCTGATCATGAAGATTAGTGGGTCAGTATATGTGTATGCAATTTTGATAAATTATCCATGCTTGTATAAATTGCCAATAAATCTGGTTCGGTAAGTAAAAGACATACAAGAAAGATTGTGATGATAATCTATAGATGTATGATTTAGGGAAATCTTGTATTCTCAATCATGCGTATGTTAGTAGCCTCTGTTTAAACAGTAAGTGGCAAATTGCAAGATGTGTTAAACTCCACGTTAACTTAAGTTGTGAATGACATGCAAAAAGAAAATAAATAGGTGTTTGATTTTCTGTAAATTATATTTAGCTCAGAAAAATCTGAAAAATTAAGTGTATGATCTTGAACCCGAAAACAGAATGTGGTTAAAATTTCAGGTCATTTGGACCAGTAAATAAGATGTTATGTATTTTCATGTGAAATGTGATAATCTACGTATATTATCGTAATGTGGTTAGTTATTGTCTAAACCCAACTTGATTAGTGAAAATCCTGTGTGTTAAACTCCTGAATTCTGTAGTACCATGTTAGGAAAAACAGAGATATTCATGTGAGTGAGAAAGTGAATGAGATGAAAGGTGTGAAGTGTGCAACCATGTGTAAAACGTAAATGTGTAAATGTGTAACTGTGCCAATGTGACACTGCTTCCGTAGAGGGCAGTGGAGCTGTATCAGGGAAAGTCCCCCTGAGAAAGTTCAATGTGTATGTGACCCTAAGGGCATTAGGGGGAAATCCTGGAGGTGGACAAGTACCGGTTAGGGTGGAGACTTGTTCTCCCGGTCTGCGCAGTCCAAGAGTCGCCATTGAAATGCCTAGATGGCGTCTATGTGTAATGTGATGTGTATATGTCCTTCTTTGGTGGTTTGGACTATGTGTCACGGCACCTAAAATGTGTAATGTGAATGTGTAATGTGTATGTGTCCATGTGTAAATGTGTAAGTGACAATGTGAATGTGTATGTGTAAGTGAACCATGTGAAAGAGGAACTTGTATAAAAGAAATGTGAAACTAAAGATGTGAAATATGTTATTGAAAACCATGTGAGACAAATCTGAAATCATGTGAAATCAGTGAATTTATGTTATTATCATCATGTCATTATGTGCAAAGATGTCTAGAATCCACGTTAGGGATAATTCGTGAAAACGGTACAAGATAGCATGATTGTTTGATCACATGATATGTTTTATGCATATTGTAGCTTTCATGTATAGGTTTACAGTCGTTAAACCATCTGAAATCAGCAACCTAAAGCATGTGAAAAGGGTTATGTATGTACTTAAGGACATGTGAAATCCATGCTAGTTGTGTTCCCCTTTCATGCATGCACAATGTTCATGTTGGTAGCTCTCATGTTTAGGTTCTTTAAAGACAAAATTTCATGAGTAAATGGAATAGAGAGCATGTGATAGGTAAATTTTATCCTTAGAAATCTGAAAGCATGATCCATGTATAAAGTTGTAAAACTTTCATGATAGGTTGAAACTTAAATTGACTAGCATGCCATGTGTTGCAAATTGTAAATGTGCATGTAGAAACCACTAGGACTTGTACGTGTATCATGAGTAGTGTTGCTTGCTGAGTCCTTGGACTCACTTCTTGCTTCGGCGTACAGGTATAGTTGATGACACGGCACCGTTGGAGGAGACGGTGGAGACGGACTCCGAGCGCGGAGACTAGCTTTGGAGTTTCTTGAGATTTGTGTATTTCATAAGTATGTAATTTGAACATTGTATTAGAGTATTATGAAAAGGATGTATAAATGTGGACAATTTGTGGTTCTAATTCAGCAATTTAAATTATGTGGACCTTTAGTTCTCTTATGTTAATTACGAATTGCATGTATGTTTAATGTGGATGATGAATGAATGGAGACAGTTGTCTTTTACTTCCGCTACTCTGTTGTATATTCGTGTGTATCTCAGTTGTATGTATCGTTTGGGTAAATGTCCCACTGTGAGGACTCTTGCTATACCGACGTGGGTTGGTATAACCGTACCGGTATAATGAGGGCCGTCACAGTCCATATAGCATAAGAAGAAATACATATGCCCACATTATTACAACTTCAACATAATTTACATTGTCCATATGAAATACAACATTTATTGATTACATACTTATGGAAATGAAGTACAATATAGAAATCTCCACACAATAGCTCCTCCTCTCTCTCGGAGTAGCTCCTAACTATCTCCTCCTCAGAAGTGGAGGTACCTTTCACACCTGTATGCCGAAGCAAGTATGAGTCTAAAGAGACCCAGCAAGCAATTTAAGGACACAACCATACACATATCACTTATACATGTAAATTTTCTAAGCATTTAAGGATGAACATGGTACATACTTCATGTCACTTAAACAACTAAATATGAAAACCTATATCATGCTTTCTACACTTTGTAACCAATGTTATTTAGAAGTCCATGTCTCATTTGATTCATTTCACAATTTAACACAATTATAGCACGGAATTATGAATATGGTAAATAGCATACCTAGCATGAATTCTTATCATTTTCTCATGCATTTATCACAATTATACACACATTTTGCTTGCTGTTTTGACATGATTTAAACATAATCACATGGGTTTACAATTATTCATATGCTAACACATTCACTTAACAATTTCACATGCTCATATTTCACATTGCCCAATTCACATGATCATATACACATATTCACAATTTACACTTAGTTTCTGTGACACATAGTCCAAACCACCACTAGAAGGACACACATATACACATTCACATACCCATCACCTAGGCAACACAGTGATAGATACTGGTTAACTGTGCAGAACCGGGAGAAGCACTCTCCACCCTAACAAGTGGTACTTGTCCACCTCTAGGATTTCATCCTAATGCCCATAGGATATCACACACATTGAACCTTCCCGTAGAGACTTTACTACGGTATAGTTCCACAGCCGTCTATGGTAGCAGTGTCAATAACGGCACAGTTTACACATTGTCATTCTATCACATTGTCACATTCTCACATGCACTTTTAATATATTTACATACACTTTTAAGTAACTACACATGCTTCAGTTTATCCAACCTGATGTTACTATTTCACAGTATTAATCAGATCATTGTACGATCCTAATCATGCTGCTAACTACTGAATTATACATAATCAAATTTAACATGCTTAATATGGTCATTTTCTCTTATTAAATCAGTAACAATACCTACTGTTATCAGAACAGTGCATGATTTTTATCACAGGTTCTAAACAGATAATATGTTATATGCTCAATTTTCAAGATTTTTCATATTTTTAAACTAATTATAACAATTAAAACAAGTATTAATCATATTTATCGACAAATCCATTTACACATGGTACACAGTACGACAGTCATGGTTAACAGTTTCAAAATCTGAAATTCGACATAATACGAAGATGAAAAAATTATGAAACCCTGACATACAATGGAACTAATTATTCAGAATTTTTCTTGATCATATCATGCTCATGGCTTGATCACAAAAATTTTAATAAAGAATGCAATTTATACAAATTCGATCCATCGTCATGGCATAACCCATTGACCGTACCTAACTAAGCATAATTCTCATAGCATGTACAGACCACCACAAATCCGAAAATCACAGGTTACAGATCAAAATCACATTTCTGAAGACTTGAAGAACTTGACGGCACAGATGCTGCCACCAACATGGGCTAACGGCACAGGATGTTGCCGCCAACCAGGGATCGTAACGGCAGCAAGCTGGCCATTAAGTTCTTGTCTGGAGAAATGCATACTGAACGCACAAAGACATTGTGAATGGGGGATCCAGGACACAAAATAAAATCCAAAAAATTCCTAGGACCTAGCTAACATGAGTAGGGTTGACATCCATAGGTTACTTGCCTCATAAAAATTGTCAAATCGGATCAAATTACTGAAGATGCCCTCCTCGGCCAAGCCAAGAGGGTGCCCAAATCTCCTCCCGATCGGGTCTCTGTGTCGATGTAGACTACACACCGGGGTCAGGGAAGCCTCACATATGTCCAAAGTCTCTCCCAGTCGATGCAGATTACCAGGAAACACACCACAACACCAGATTCAAGCTGCCAAAGATCGATTTTTCGCACAGGAACTCTAGGGTTTCTCAAAGAGCCAAAAAGACTTAATCCGGCCAAAATAGGGTGTTTTTATAGAACCTAATTGGTCGGGTACACGTTAGGGTAGGGATCTTACCGTTGGAAGTCAGTTTACAAAACAGGAACCGGAGGAAACGCCGCCATTTCTAGGTCTGAAACCACACAATTTCTGGGAAATAGATGGCCACATAGTTTCCGTTTACTGGGAGTTGGCATCCATCGATCTGGATGTCGACTCCCTTGTAAACGTCCACTCATGTTGACGTCAATTGGCCTCTCGGCCAGAACACAGAAATGCCCAAACATACATACACTATATACATATATACATGCAATGTAATGTATAATCTAAACACCATATGTACAAGGACCTTTACGGATGCAATGCTCTTGTTCCTAAGGTGTTGAACCTTCAGATCAAGAATAGCTTCGGGTTGCTCAACATATAACAGATCTTGCTGAATCTCCACTGGCTTGTAACTAATTACATGAGACAGATCTCGCACATACCTCCTAAGCATAGATACGTTGAAAACGGGATGCACACTCACTGGTGCTGGGGGTAAAGCTAGCTCATATGCCACGCTTCCCATATGTCTAAGGATCTCAAACGGGCCAATGAATCTAGGACTTAACTTGTTATGCCTGCCAATCCTGACAACACCTCAAGTAGGCGAACCCCTTCTGCCTATCCTGCGCCGCAACAAGCCTCTGCCTGATAAGCTAGATCTTATCCGAAGTCTCCTACACTAACTTCAGACCAATCAACTGCCTATCGCCGGTCTCCTCCCAGCACAAAGGAGATCTATAAGGCCGCCCATACAACGCCTCAAATGGAGCCATACCAATACTCGCATGAAAACTATTTTTATATGCGAACTCCACAAGATGTAAATGACGCTCTCAATCATCCTTCCAATCCAGCACACACGCTCTCAACATATCCTCGAGCGTCTGGATAGTCCTCTCGGACTGTCCATCTGTCTGGGGATGGAACGCCAAACTAAGCTTCAGCTGAGAACCTAATGCCTCCTGAAGACCCTGACATAACCTCGAAGTAAACATCGGATCTCGATCCGAAATGATCGACTTTGGCACACCATGCAACTTAAAAAGGCTACTAACATACAACCTAGCCAAACTCTCCACTGACTGCTTCTTCTTCATAGGCAAGAAATGCGCAGTCTTAGAGAATCCATCTACAATCACCCAAATCGAGTCATTGCCCTTCATTGATCTAGGCAAACCCATCACAAAATCCATAGTGATGGCCTCCCACTTCCATACTAGGATCTCCATCTTCTGCATAAGACCAGATGGTCTCTGACGCTCGGCCTTCACTTGCTGGCATACTAAACACCTGGATACAAAATCTGCCACATCCTTCTTCATGCCAGACCACCAAAATGATCTCTTCAAATCCTGGTACATCTTAGTGTTACCTGGATGAATAGAGAATCTCAACCTATGAGCTTCTGCAAGGACATGCTCATGAACATCTACAATATCGAGGACACATACTCGATGATGAAATCTAATCAGACCATCCTCAACTCGAGCAATACCTACCTTGCCCACCAACTCCTGGAGTTTAGGGTTAGCCTTCTACTGCTCAATCACTTCATCAAGTAAAGTAGACTGAGTAGACAACTGAGCCACGAAAATCCTGACATAACAATGGCTCTAACTCAATCACTGCACAAGCAGCATCCTCCAACATCTTCCAATCCTGCTGGAGCAAAGATCTCTTCCTACTAAGGGCATCCGCTACGACATTCGCCTTCCCTGGGTGATACTGAAGATTGAAGTCGTAGTCCTTGAGGAATTCAATCCATCTCCTCTGCCACAGGTTTAACTCCTTCTATGAAAAGAGATACCTCAAGCTCTTATGGTCAGTGAACACCTCAAATCTGACACCATAAAGATAGTGCCTCCAGATCTTTAGTGCATAAACCACTGCCGCAAGCTCCAAATCATGAGAAGATGCCCTCCTCGGCCAAGCCAAGAGGGTGCCCAAATCTCAACCTAATCCGGTCTTTGTGTCTATGTAGACTACACACCGGGGTCGGGGAAGCCTCACCAATGTCCTCTCTCCCAGTCGATGTAGATCGCTAGGAAACACACCACAACACCAGATTCAAGCCGCCGAAGATTGATTTTTCGCACAGGAACTCTAGGGTTTCTCAAAGAGCCAAACATACTTAATCCAGCCGAAATAGGGTGTTTTTATAGAACCTAAGGGGTCGGGTTTGTGTTAGGGTGTGAATCTTACCATTGGAAGTCAGGTTCTAAAACAGGAACTAGAGGAAACGCAGCCGTTTTCAGATCTGAAACCGCACAATTTCTGGGAAATAGACGGCCACATAGTTGCCGTTTACTGGGAGTTGGTGTCCATCGATCTGGACGTCGACTCCCTTGTAAACGTCCACTCATGTTGATGTCAATTGGCCTCTCGGCCAGAACACAAAAATGCCCAAACATACATACACTATATACATATATACATGCAATGTAATGTATAATCTAAACACTATTGAAAGGTGCATGGAATCACCTAAAACAATAATCTAGAAGGGAGGTTGAATAGATTACTATCGATTAAAAGCACTTTAATCTTCTTTTCGATGTTAACACTGACTTGACGAAAACTTAAACAGATGTGAATTGAATTCTAGCTTTGATGTGTGCGCTGATTGTGATTAGGAGGTTAGCAATCTACCAAGCGTGTGAACAATCAATCGCGCCTACCATCCATCTAAAGTAAAAACGTGCAAACCACAGGACATGATGATTTAAGGTGGTTCGGAGTACCCTACTCGTGTATCCTACGTCCACCGTCCACACACACACACGGAAAGACTACTTATAATGTGAGTTCAACCCTACAATCACACACATGCATGTTGTCTGAAGCAAACACACACTCAGAACAACCACACACACATGGATCAAGCACAAGGGATGCTCAAACCACTTCCACACACACAGAGATATGAAAAGTAGAACGAGAGAAGATTTCTGAGTTGAGGAGCAAATCCAAGATGTGAACTCTTTAGTGAGTTCGTCCAGACGACTCCAAGCTTCATGTTGTCTAGGACCACGTGTGTTGCCCAGCTAGCTAGCCCAGAGGGGGGGTGAATGGGTTATTAAAATTTCGATCTCTGATTAAAACCTGTTTACTAAAAGGATTACACAACTTAATAACAAGGTTAGAGTTAGAGCAAATAAGACAACAATCACACAAAACACATCCACAAGACACAAGGATTTTTATCTTGGTTCGGAACTCCTCTCCACAGGAGACCTACGTCCAGTCCCTGAGCAATGCCTCAGTATTTCACTACCAAGGGTACAATCCCCCTCAATGATCCTTACACCCAGCCTCAACTGGTCTTCCTTCAACCTGAAGGAAAACACCACCCTGGATACCACCAGGTCTTCCTTCGTCTAGAAGGGAACACAACTAAGAAGAGAAGGTGTAGGAACAGGCTTCAGACTCTAGCTTGACCAGCTACAAGCTGAAGCTACCAAGCCCGAGAGAGAAGAGATTTAGCAAGGATTTCTCTCCAAGGACTACACAAGCTCTCACAATAAAATCTCCTTTTGATCACTGAGAGCTAAGAGCTAAGAGCTAAGAACAAGGTTGGAGTGGAAGCTTCGCTCTTATTTCAATCTTCTAAAGACTCGAAGAGATGGTGTTCTTTCTTTTTGAATTGTAAGCGTTGTTCTTGTTACTTGTCTTCTCCGTCTTGAGTCTTATTTAAACTTCAGATTCAAATTGAACGTTGAAGTATCCGTTTCTCTTATCCTGGTGTACGTTAGACTGGTCACCAAGGAAGCTTCTGATCTTCAGTCTTTTATCCTTTAGTACACGCCAGAGAAATGTTTTAGAATCTTGTATCTTGTATCCAACGTTGTACAGATGAGTCTTGTCAGATGTCTGCAAGCATATCAACAATAAATAGAGGACAGCTAGGACTGTCGTCGATTGTTAGTTGCAGATGGAACAGATATTGCAATATATAGCAAAGCTCCTTTCTGTCTAAAAGTACGTAGATAGAGTAGCATAAAAATGGGAGATATTGTCTGCATGCATGGGAGATACGATCAGAGAGCATTTAATGCGTAGCAGTCAACAGACGAGATATGACTTTGACTTTTCAACGCTATTAAAAAGCATTATACTGATACCGCAAGAAATTCGATATAATAATCCCGATGCCTTCATGACTTATGAAATCGTTATGCGATAACAGACAAATCGTTATGACAGAGCATTATCACATTATAATGATAAAATCGTTATGAGTTATAGCAAGTCGTTATGAACACTTATCAAGTCGTTATGAACTGTAAAGAAATCGTTATGAACTCTAAAGAAATCGTTACAGCAATCAAGTCGTTACGAGTTTCAAAGAAGTCGTTACGAGAAGTCTTAACAAATCGTTGCACAAAGCAAATCGTTATGAGAATCAAAGAAATCGTTACGAGAACTAAAGAAATTGTTACGCCTTAGAAAGTCGTTGCGAGTTCTAAAGAAATCGTTACGAGAAGTCTTAACAATCATTGCACAAAGCAAATCGTTATGAGAATCAAAGAAATCGTTACGAGAACTAAAGAAATCGTTACGCCTTAGAAAGTCGTTGCAAGTTCTAAGAAATCGTTACGAGGTCTAAAGAAATCGTTACGGCTAGAGAGTCGTTGCGAGTTCTAAAGAAATCGTTACAAGTCTAAAGAAATCGTTACGACAGTCAAGTCGTTACTGGTTCTAAAGAAATCGTTACGAGGTCTAAAGAAATCGTTACGGCTAGAGATCGTTGCGAGTTCTAAAGAAATCGTTACGAGGTCTAAAGAAATCGTTACGAGGTCTAAAGAAATCGTTACGGCTAGAGAGTCGTTGCGAGTTCTAAAGAAATCGTTACGAGGTCTAAAGAAATCGTTACAACAGTCAAGTCGTTACGGGTTCTAAAGAATCGTTACGAGGTCTAAGAAATCGTTACGACAGTCAAGTCGTTACGGGTCCTAAAGAAATCGTTGCGATGTCTTAAAGAATCGTTGCGATATCGATTTGTTTTGAATTTTCCGGTCAGAGATGAAATCGTTCTGCTTATTAAGAAGTCGATACAAAGACTTGGACAGAATGTGAGATGAGACTTACCTGATTGTCTTGAACTTTCATTTTTCTTTTATTTCCTGTTCTCAAGGCTCAAGTAATCCATTAGTACTATTTTGTTAATCATCAAAATTAATATATAAATAAATGAATTATTTATTATGGGGACAGTTTGGTCATCAACGTGATGATGACGAAGCTTGAATCGAGGATGAACAGGCTTCAACTCCTCACACGAGAAGAATCTCCCTTGATCAGACTAGAGAGTTGAAGCAGAGCAGTAGGGAGAAGCCTTTCTTCTTGACCTTTGCTTGGGGTTTTGGTATGGTGGCTTCTTTCTGCGAAAATATCTATATAAGATCTACATATAGTGGTGTCCAAGTATGGAGAGTCGTGTTAAAAAGGAACACCCTAATATAGATCACATGCTTACCACGAATTGTGACTTATCCTTCGGCTGTCGACATGTGCATCATAGTTGTCGACAAGTACTGCTGGAAACTGGATTCCATAACCATGTTGGTTACTGGAACCCTGGGTCTGTCGACAGGCAACTTGGGGCTGTCGACAGGCGAGCCTTATCGGTCGACAGGTACACTTCATCTATCGACAGGTACTGCTTTTAAAGTGCTCCCAGAAACATGGTTGTTGTTGTCTTGTCTATCTGTCGACACATGGGATCTTGGCTGTCAACAGGTGAGCACTTGATGTGTTTTTCTAGTCTTTTGCACTTGGATTTTCTTGTTTGTCTTGTGTGTTCATTCACACCTACATAAAAAACATTCCAAGTGAGATATCATGATTACATAGATGGTTATAGAAAGCAATTTTCACTTGATCATTTCTATCACGTCTTTACCATGTCTTTGCAACATCAATCATGTCATTCATCAAAAACATCAAACATTTAAGCACTATCATCATCATACTCATTGTAACCCAACATTCTCCCCCTTTTTAATGATGACAAAATTACAATTGATGTTCTCCCCCTTTTGACAACATTCAAAAAGATAGTTCATGCATCAATGGACAGAAATAAGCAAGTAACTGTGATTGCACTGATTGAGCAGGATTTACACATAGTTCAAAAACATATCCATTACATGACACAACTGATAGACAAAGCATAACCCAAACTAGGGAAAAGAACTACATGACCCCAAACTGATCCCAAACACTCTAAGCATCGTCATTCCCACGAGTAGTGGGATGACGGAAATCATGAAACTCTTGTGTGAGGTGATCAAGCTGCTGCTGATTGTGAGCTTGAGAAGCAGCAAGGGTGTCCATCCTGGTGTTGAGTTGATCAAAGCCAGTAGAAAATAGTTGTTGCATCTAGGTCATCTGATCTGTCATGAAGGCCCGAATATCTTGTCCTACATCTGGTGGAGCTTGTCCCTCAGGAGCATCTTCAGCACCACCCTGAACATCCATTGGCTCCGATGATCGTCTTCTTCACTGCCCTCATCTTCATCAAACTCTTCGTCTCCATCTGGCTCCTGACCCTTAAGAGTCCTAGTGACTCTCCCACCAACCAGCTTGTAGCCCATCCTATGGGCAGCAGTGAGATCAAACGTACTACGGGTCTTGAGTTCGACAAACTCACCCTCGGGAATGCGGATGCCAAGAAAAATCGAAAGAGAGGCAATAGGACATGCATAAGGCATTGACCTCTTGGGGTTGAGAAAGCATTGCTTGATGAGGGCAAGCATAAGTTGAGGCAGATTGATCTGCTAGCGATTGAGGAAGAAGAAGAAAAGAGACTTGTGAACCTCAGTCATGAGCTCCCTACTGCCATCTTTAGGAGTAATGAAGGTGGTGAAGATGTGATGGATAAGGCGGTGAAGTGGGGGGAAGGTATTGGCATTGAGTTTAACATGATCTTTGGTAGAATCATAAGGCTGAAGTGTGATGAGATTGTAATACTCCGAGGTGGAAGGGTGGTTGACAAGAACATCTGCCCCGGAGTTGGGAACTTGCAATGCACGGCTAAGGAGGTTAGGAGTGATCTTGAAAGATATACCTTTGACTATGTTATACAGGTGCTCATCCACAGACATCCCCAAGTTGTTGAAGAACTCCATCACAACGATCGGGGAATACCGCTTGTGGGAGTAAAGGAAGACCGTCTAGCCCTGGGTGTCAAAGAGGGGCTGCAGACCATCGAACATATCTTCCAGTGAGACGAAGTCTACATAGCGTGGCTGGACAAACTTCTGGAAGACTCCCCTAACCCTTGTGAGCTGAAGACCCTGGGGAACAAGGAGTTCCGGCAGACGATCATCTCGAAGTTTGCTCCGGCGCTCTGCGGGAGCCCTAGAACCCTCACCGGCTTCGGGGGAAGCGGGGCGTTGACGTGTGGCACGAAGCTTGCTCCTTGGCGCCATGGGAGATGAAAGGGACGGAGTGGAGATGATCAAGGAAGAGGAGGAAGACAGGAGGAGGAAGAAACAAGAACAGAAGGAGGCTTGGAGAGGATGTGCTGGAGAGAAGGGTGTTAGGGTTGAAATAGGGTGGAAAACACCTTTTGGACGAAGGTGAGGGGGTGAGGAGACATGGGTTCCCCTTTAAACCTGGTTGGAAGGGATTTGAATTGCAAAGGGGCCCCGGTTGGACTTCTGGACCGCCCAAAAATCCAGCTGTCGACACGCGCTGGCAGCTGTCGACAGCTACTATCCATAACTGTTCCAGAAGAGGATTTTCACAGAAATAAATGTGGAATGAGTGTTCAACTGGCATTTTAAGGTTGAAATTGGTATATACCCATTACAAAATGTCATACAACATAGTATGAAGACATATAAAAGTTCTACAATGGTTAAGAGATAATACTCTGAAAATCTGAAGTTGTAGCATGTAGAAGACACCGTTCAAAAGCATATGAACATAAGATAACCCCTTTGCATAAAACCATTGTAGAAAAACATATTCCGTAGTGGGTGATGTTCAGTTTGTAATTGAAAGTAATGTCGACATAAGCAATTAACGATAAACAACAAATTGCCCTTGATTTAAAAACATGGAGGCTTCACTCTATTTCTTGAATTGAACAAGTTTTGTCAAGTTGATGTGGGAAAAGTGGTAAGTAGGTTCACTTTCACCTTTTGATGTGAAGGCAGACATTTGTGATGCCCGTACCCCCAGTTACTCAGTGTGAGTGATCATCATACCATTGTGCAGAGATAATACATGGACTTTTTGATGCGAAGACAGACATTTGTGATGCCCATGTCTCGGTTACTCAGTGATGCTCATCATTGCTTTGCCTTTGTCCCATTGCATATTTATTTTCTTTGAATTTAGAAATTGCTAGCTTTTCTCCCCTTTTTTTGTTTTTTGTTTTTTTTTGAATTAATATCAAGTTCAAAAGGTTATTCAAGGTCAAAAGCCAATGTAAAAACATTAAGTTCAAGAACCTCTTTACTTGTCACTACATTTCAGAAAAATGATCATCTACAAGGGAATTATTCAACTGAGTTAGGTTAAAGCCATTTGATTTGTTCAATGTGTTCTACATGACACAACCTAGACTCATACACGGAATATTATTTCAAAATCATTGTTAGTATGTCAATGTCTTTGGTACTATGTGGGTATGAAAGGTTGTAATGAACTATTAAGGTCCAATTCTCTCCTTGCTTAAAGATAATGAACATACTTATTGAGAAATGTTAAGGAATATTGAAGAATTCAGAGATGAAGTGCATCTGTCGACAGCAAGGTTGTGGCTGTCGACAGCTACTGTGAAACAAAAATTGTGATTCTGGAAGAGAGGATCTGTCGACAGTTGGTGTTCTGGCTGTCGATAGGTACTTGAAAAGTCAGTTTTAAGGCTTTGAATTGAGTGAAATGTGGTCCAGATGTTTGAGAAATATGACACAATGAATATGAAGGGTATCCCTCAAGTAACTCACTCAACCAATCCTTGACTTACTCCCCCATAATGTGTGCATGTGTGGAGCACAAATCAAGCAATTCATGCAGTTATTCACACATACATGCCAAGCATTTGCACAAAGAAGAAACATCCATAAGTATGTGAGCACCAAAATTTCATTCTTTTTTAGAGATAAATGTGCCAAAAATTGAAAGAACTATTACCCAAGGAAATCAAAGGAGTTGATGACCTTTATGTGCAAATAGAAGAAGTTGATGACCTTTATGTGCAAATAGACTATGGATACTTGGCAGAGGATGTTTCGTCACGCATAATGATAGTTTCCAAACAAGTCTGACTTGTTCTTCCACATGTCACAATTTGATATACCACATAGTCATTACACACAAGGATCATTTACTCCTAATTTGGCATTAGTTTCAGTGAATTTTGCACAAGCCCATTTCTCTTCTTAGTGTTGTAAACCTATCTTCTGACAAAGGTTTGGTAAGAATATCAGCCAATTGTTTTTCAGTTGGAATGAAGCTAAGCTCCATGTTTTTGTTGGCTACCTCATCTCTCAAAAATTGATGTCTTATTTCAATGTGTTTGGTCCTTGAGTGTTAAATAGGGTTCTTTGAAAGATTGATAGCACTAGCGTTGTCACATATGATAGGTGTGCATCCAATGTCAATGTTGTAATCACACAATTGACTTTTGATCCACAACACTTGAGCTGCACAGCTCCCTGCAGCAACATATTCTTCTTCTGCAGTGGATTGTGCAACTGAGTGTTGCTTCTTGGATGCCCACGAAACCATGCAACCCCCTAGAAATTGACAATACCCACTGGTGCTTTTTCTATCAATTTTACACCCAACATAGTCATCATCAGAATATGAGACTAAATCAAAACTGCTACCTGCTGGATACCATAAACTCAAATCATATGAACCTAAGAGATATCTGAATATCCTTTTAACTGTAATCAGATGGCTTTCCTTTGGACTAGATTGGTATCTAGCACAAAGTCAAACACTAAACTATATGTCTGGCCTACTTGCAGTAAGGTAAAGGAGAGAGCCAATCATACCTCGGTATTGCTTTGCATCTACCATTTTACCTTTATCACCATTTTCTAATTTTACAATGGTAGAGGCTGGCTTGGCTTGTTCGAACAGAAATCTTTTCAGTAGCTCCTTAACATATTCCTCTTGATTGATGAAGAAGCCATCTTCATATTGTTTTACCTGCAACCCAAGAAAGAATTGAAGCTCCCCCATTAAACTCATCTCAAATTCACTGTGCATGTGTTTTGAGAACTCTTCACATAGTGATGGGTTAGTGGAGCCAAAAATAATGTCGTCCACATAGACTTGAACAACAATTATATGATTGCGAACACATTTAGTAAAGAGAGTTTGTTCCACTTTACCTCTGGAGTAGTTTTTGCTAACTAAGAAATTGCTCAATCTGTCGTACCAAGCTCGGGGTGCCTATTTCAAACCATAGAGAGCTTTGTGCAATTTATAGACATGGTTAGGCTTGTTATGATCCTCAAACCCAGGTGGTTGAGAAACATACACTTCTTCTTTGATGTACCCATTTAAAAAGGCAGTTTTGACATCCATTTGAAAAAGTTTGAATTTGTTAGAACAAGCATAAGCTAGCAATATTCTAACTGCCTCAAGCCTAGCTATTGGTGCAAAAGATTCTTCAAAGTCTACCTCAAATTCCTGATTATACATTTTTGCTACCAGTCTAGCTTTGTTTCTCACCACTTTACCCTCTTCATTAAGCTTATTCCTAAATACTCATCTTGTTCCAATCACTGAAATTTCAGGGGTCCTTGCAACTAAGCTACAAACATTGTTTCTTTGAAATTGCCCAAGTTCCTCATGCATAGCATCTATCCAAGAATTTTCTTTAAAGCTTCTTCAACATTTTTAGGTTCCACTTGAAAAATAAATGCTAATGATCTTGTTCAACAATGTGTCTATAGTGAGATCTATGGTAAACTCTATCATTTACATTTCCAATGACATTCTCAAGTGGGTGATCCTTTGAGTACCTGACATTTCTGATTGTTGAAGGACCCGGTTGATCTTGTTCTTGTGGATGTTGCTCTTGAGGAATTTGTTCTTGGCGAATTTTATCTTGAGGATTTTGATCATTTGGGTTAGCTTCTTCAGGCCTGTCGGTAGCCTCTTCTTGGTATGTCGACAGGGGCTTCTCATCTTGTTCTTCAAGAAATTTTCCTTCTTCATCATCATACCTAGAAGCATTTGAATTGTTAGTTTTTGCATGAGACTCATCAAAAACAACATGTGGAGTCTCTTCCACAGTTTTATTTTTATTGTTAAATACTCTATAAGCTCTAAAGTGTTCTGAGTAGCCTAGAAAAATACCTAGATCATTTTTAGCTTCAAATTTATCTAAATCAACCTTGTCATTATTGTGGATAAACACTTTGGAGCCAAAAATTCTGAAGTACCTAATACTGGGTTTCTTACCTTTCAAGAGCTTATATGGGGTTTTCTTCATCACAGGTCTTACCATGGCTCGATTGAGGATGTAGCACGATGTGTTCCTGCTTCTGCCCAAAAACTCCTTGAGAGTTAGCTTTCAACCAGAAGAGTGCGAGCCATTCCCACCAAGGTTCTTTTCTTTCTCTCCACTACTCCATTTTGTTCCGGAGTCCTTGCAGAGGAAAACTCGTGATCAATGCTTTGGTTCCTGCAGAAATCAGAAAAAGAATTATTGTCAAACTCTCCCCCATGATCAGTGCAGATTGAGCATATTGTGTTTATGTTTCCATACTCAATCTTGTTAAAGAACTCTTCAAATTTTTTAAAAACTTCATTTTTGTGAGCCAGGAATTTAACCCAAGTGAACCTAGAAAAATTGTCTACAATGACAAACCCAAAATGTTTACCATTGAGACTAAGTGTTCTAGTAGGTCCAAAAAGGTCCATGTGCAACAGTTCATAAGGTTTTGAAGTGATTATTGGTGCATTGGATTTGAATGACTTCCTTGTTTGTTTTCCCTGTGCACATGCATCAGAAAAGCTCACATTTTTATTGAAAGAAATTTCAGGAAGTCCATTTACTAGTTTCATCCTCAAGATCTTGTGTAACACATTGTAGCTTGCATGGCCTAGCCTACAATACCATAGAGATAATTCATCCTGCTTATTTGCAACAAGACACAAATTCTTATTTTCTGGTTCATCTAGATCAACTAGATAAATGTTATTCACTCTTTTTCCAGAAAACTTGACACCTCCTATAATTTTATCAATGATTTGGCATGCATCTGACTCAAAAATTACTTTATGGCCTTTATCACACAATTGAATGATGGTCAGGAGATTGTGATTCAGGCCATCAACTAAGAGCACATTATCTATAGAGTTGGAAGCATACTTACCTACCTTACCTGTGCCAATTATTTGGCCTTTATTGTTACCTCCAAACACAACTTGACCTCCGTCTTTTTCCACCAGTAGACAAATTTTTTCATTATTGCCCATCATGTGCCTCGAGCAGCCACTGTCCAGGTACCATTTGTTTTGATTTTGGCTGCTAGGCATTCCTGCATAGATGGATCAGACAAGAGGTTTTGGTACCCAAATTACTTTGGGTCCCAATCTTTCATTCATGCCAAAAAGTAAATGCTTTGGAATCCATACTTGTTTGCATTTCAACTTGTTCAAATTATTCGAGCAATGTGTTTCAGTATGGCCAAGTTTCTTACAACAGTTACATGATGGTTTTTGAGTTACTACAGTTCTCTTACTGTTGTATTTGACTTGAGATTGCTTTTGGCCTTTTTGTTGCTTGGTGGTTTTCTCCTTTCAGCATATTTCCAGGCCTGTCGATAAGTCTCTTTGGGTCTGTCGACAGATTTCTTAGTTTGTTGAACAGATGAAGACTTTTGATTATTTTTCAATTGCTTACCATTAGCTTGAGCATTCTTGCTTTGAACTTGAGCTTGCTTACTTGTACTTGGACTACAGTGAACAAATGATGTGATCATTTTATCTCCAAGTTTCTTTTGAGTTTTAGTTTGAAATCTGTAATGGCCCTGGATATTATTGCCTAATAAGGCTCCATATCTCAGTCCGCCTCCCGCGATCGGACCGAAGTCTCACAAGGGATAGCTCGTACACGTGTCTAGTAAGAATATAAAAGACAACAACTACAGTATAAGACACAAGAAAGTACATGTGCTCATATCTGTATACAACAATGTACAACTGTCCCAGTACATTATTACATGTTCAATTAAAAGAGTACAACTACCTGGGGCATACCCCGAGGGAGCACAAGCTCACACTACTCTACTAACTCTACTACTGGTGGTACAATTCTGCCACGACTCCTCCGTAGCCATACAAAGCCGGCTAACACCTGCAAAGACTGTAAGGGAGTAAGCCTCAACATGTCACTGGCTCAGTAGGGACCTCCCAAAAATAACACGCAAATACAAGA
The DNA here is from genome assembly GCA_014218235.1 of Colocasia esculenta. NCBI lineage: Eukaryota > Viridiplantae > Streptophyta > Magnoliopsida > Alismatales > Araceae > Colocasia > Colocasia esculenta. Next base: position 71,744,815 of record CM024761.1, on the reverse strand, counting down.
GACCTTAACCCTAAAAGGTCCCACTGGCAACACCGGTAGCCAAACCACGTCATGCTCACACAAGCATAATTAACAATAGTAATCATAAGCCTACCAGTTAATTCAATCCTCGGGAAGTAAGAGGAGACAACAGGACTAGCTTAGCACCACAAGTCCGCCCAGCCAGTGGAACGCCTCAACTACAATCCTCATCGGCAGACCACTGCCTAGGCTACCAATCTCACAAGCAAACCATTACAAATACTAGTCACCTAAGCTATCGGCCTCATAGGCAACCCACTGCCTAGGTTACTAGCTTCACAGGCAACCAACCCACGTAGGGTACAAGTGTAAGGCCCTCGAATTTTGCCCTCTTAATTAGATGTTTGGTTGTGTAATGTTTAGATGCTTTGTGTGTATAGTTATATGTATATACATATATATGTATGTATTTTATAAATATTATAATTAAATAATGTTGTACATGTATGTATGCTTGTTTAATTATGTACATATGGTGCTTATGTGATACATTATACATTACATGTGTATATGTATATAGTGTAAGCATGGTTACTGCATTTATGTGTTCTGGCCGAAGGACCATTTAACGTCAACATGCATGGACGTTAAGGGTTGAGTCGACGTCCAGATCGATGGACGCCAACTCCAAGTTAGCGGCAACCTAGGTAGACATCTATTTCCTAAAACCTTTGTGATCTCAGATCCGAAAACGACCGCGATTTCTTCGCCCCCGTTTAAGAAACCTCCGCCCAACAGTAGGATGCCCTATCTGCGCATACCCCAAAACCCCTTGGCTTATAAAAATACCCTCTTGTGGACGGATTGGGTCTTTTTGGCTCTTGTCAAAAACCCTAGACTTCTTGTGCGAAAACTGAGACTTTGGAGACTTTGATCCAATGACTCGGTGCGTTACCTGGCAATCTTCATCGACCAGGAGACTCTTTGAACTTCTGTGGATCTTCCCCGACGCCGGTGTACAACCAACATCATCAACAGAACCGGTTCGGGAGGGGATTTGAGCACTTCTTGGCTTGGCTGAGGAGGGCTTCTTCGGCTTGATTCGACAGTTGTGGAATTTCTATAAGCCAAGTAACCTGTGTACATCATCCATACCCATGTCTAGTAGGTCCCAGGCATATTTATCGAATTTTCCCCGTGTCTTGGAACCCCCATTGACCTTTGTTTTGTATGTTCAGTCTGTATTTCTGCAAACATGAACTTCACGACAACATTTGCTGCCGTTAAGATCTCTGGTTGGCGGCATGATCTTGTGTCGTTAACCTATGTTGGCGGCAACACCTGTGCCGCCAAGTTCTTTTAATTTTACAGGATGCATGTTATGTTAGATTTTCCGATTTCTGGATATTTACATGTTGGATGTTATTTTGGGTGTTATTAACACATTCAGTAGATTATGCCATGTGATAGGTCGAATTTTTGTCAACTGTGCTATTTATTAGATTTCTGTAATAGAATATTGAGCCTGATTGAGCATTGATAAATTCTGTTTCAAAAGATCCATGTTAAATTAGAATTTCAAAAATTACTACGACTATGTAATGACTATTAGCAGGTTTTGAAACTGTTATACATGATTGTCCTACCGTGTGCCATGTGTAGATGAATTTAGTGGTAAATGTGACTGAATCATGTTTTAATTATCATAATTAGTGTATAATTCCAAAAAAAGTCAGAGAAATTGAGCATATGATGTGTTATTTGTTTTCAACTTGTGATTAAAATTTCGTTGTATTTTGATAACAGTAGGTACTGTCATGAGTTAAATGAACAAAAAATGACATGTTAAGCATGCTAATGTTAATTGTATGAAGTTCAATTGTTAGCAGCATGTTTAGGTCTGTATTAAGAGCCAATTTCATTGTGAAACAGTAAATATACAATGCAAACTGATCCATGTATGTGTTAAAATGCATGTGTGTGAGTTAAGTGCATGTGAATACTATGATAACTTGATAATGTGAAATGTGTATAAATTATGCCGTGTGTGACACTGCTACCATAGAGGGCTGTGGAACTGTACCGTAGTAAAGTCTCTATGGAAAGGTTCAATGTGTGTGAAATCCTATGGGCAATTAGGAAGAAATCCTGGAAGTGGACAAGTACCACTAGTTAGGGTGGAGAGTGCTTCTCCCAATTCTTCACAGTTAACCAAGGTCTATCTCTGTGTTGCCTAGGTGATGGATATGTGAATGTATATATGTGTGTCCCTCTAGTGGTGGTTTGGACTATGTGTCACGGCAACTAAGTGTAAAATGCTAAATGTGAAAGTTGTGCAATGTGAAATTGTTAAGTAAATGTGTTAGCATGTGAATAAATGTAAATCCATATGAATATGTTTAATTCATGTTAAAACAGCAAGCAAAAGGTATGTGTATTGATGTTAAATGCATGTGAAAAATGAATAGAATCCATGATAGGTATGTTATTTATTTTGTGCAAATCCATGCTTAAATTATGTGTAGTTACTTAATGATTTGAATGTGATTTAAATTTTCAAAAATGTTATGAAAAGATGTAAGATGCATCCTAAGATTTCATGTTTAGCTGTTTAATTGATATGGAACATGGACCATGTACTTCTATTGTATGGATTTCAATGTATAGTAAAATTAAATTGTTTAAAGCATGTAATATGTATTTCTCCTTAGTAAAAAGGGTAACCTGTGTAAAAGATATGTGTATGGTTGTGTTCATGGTTTGCTTGCTGAGTCTATTAGACTCATTTTCTTCTTGTAATTTTTCTTCATCTTTTAGTTCTTTTAAATTTGATTCTATTTGTATAATTTTGCTATTTTTATTTTCAAGTCTTCACACAATAATTCATTTGATCTTTTAGTTTCATTTAAGTATTGTCCTAACCTTTCTGCTTCATTTTTCAGGAAGGTGTTAGCCTTTTCTTGATTTAGCAAATTTAATTTAATAGTTTTCATTTGCTTGACTACTGTTTTATATTTTTCATATAATCATTGAAGGCATCTTCAAGACTATCAGAATCAGATTCAGAACAAGAAGTAAAAGATATTTCAAAATTTACCTGATCCAGTCCTGCCATGAGGGCTAGATTTGCCTTCTCTTCTTCTTCAGATTCTGAACTTGAAGAGTCTGAACTAGTGGCTTCTTCATTATCTCATGCTGCTACCATTGCCTTTTTCTTGTATTTTCTGAACTTCTTTTCTTTTCCTTTCTTCTTGTCAGATCTTTCTGTTTGATACTTCTTCTTTAGCTTAGGACATTTAGATTTGTAATGTCCTGGTTGATTGCATTCGTAGAAGGTTGGTTCCTTATTCTTATCTTTCTTGAAGAATCTCTTGGAGTCAAACTTTTTCTTCTTTATAAGAATCCTTTGCAATTTTCTTGACAGCATTGCCTCATCATCACTGTCATCTGATTTCTCCTTTGAATCTTCAGAGGAGGAAGAATCTGCAACCTTCAAAGCATTTGGCATTTTCTTTTTCGAAGAATTTTCAGAAAATCTTTCCATATTAATTTCATAAGCCATTAAGGATCCGATTAATTTATCAATGGAAAGCTGAGTTAGATCATGTGCTTCCTCAATGGCAGTGACCTTAGGGGTCCAAACATTTGTTAATGATCTTAGGATTTTTCATATTGTTTCTTCATTTGTAAGAACCTTTCCTAGAGAACTCAGTCCTACTATTATGTTTGAAAATCGATTGTACATCTGAGTTATGTTTTCATTTGGAAGCATTTTGAATTGTTCATATTGAGATACAAGAATGTCTATTCTAGTTTGTTTAACTCTATCAGTTCCTTCATATGTGACTTGCAGTTTATCCCACATTTCTTTAGCAGTTCTACAAGCAGATAATCTATTAAATTCTCTTTTAGAGAGGGCACATCATAGATAACTTTTAGCCTTATAATTTAAAGACATTTCCTTTTATTAGCTATGGAAAGAGCAGAAGAGGACTCAGCAAGGATTTCAAATCACCTTGTTCTATTACCTGCCATAGATCAAAATATGTGCCTCTGATGAAGCACTCCATCTGCATCTTCCAGTACTGATAATCTTCACCATCAAGAATGGTGGCCTTGTAACAGACTGATCTTCATAGTTGTGAGCTTCAGCTGCCATTTCTTCTCAAATCTTTAGATTCTTCTGAGAAGGCCTTACTCTGATACCACTTGTTGGATCGAAATGGCACTAATGATGTCCTAGAGGGGGGTGAATATGTCACGCCCCTCCAATTTAGCAGCGGAATAAATTGGAGGAGAATGTGAACAACAAGTATGGTAACGTAAATTGTGCATACATTCGCAAACATCAGAGCGTCTAATGAACAATAATTGAAATAAACTCTTGATTTCATTATAAAAAATCACTAAGACCATTACAACCACTAATTCGGAGCCAATACATAGGGCTCAATGACATCATTACATTGAAAAGAAATCTAAAGCAATAACTACTATACTCCAATCGTGCTAGGGTAACTTCGTCATTTGACTCCAGGTCACTCATCACTCTGGCCCCATCCCATTGGTACGTATAACGTCATGGTCTGACTTACCTGAGACACAAATAACAAATAACGAAGGGTGAGCGATAACACCCAGTAGGAATTAAATCTCAATAGTCAAGCACGCTTTAAATAATTAATGCATTAAAGGCAGAGTAACTAATGGCAGAGCGAGAGAGTCAAGTAAAAGATAGCAGGATAGCACGTGAACGAAATAGCGCAACTTTCCAGATATAGCACAAGTGTCGAGTATAGCACAAATAGCAAGATAGCCATAGAACAAATAGCATAAAGTATAGTAATAGCACAACGGGTATAGTATAGCACTTTTGATTAACTTTCGTCAATCGAAATAGTAATGGCACTTTGGTTATCCATATATAGCCGAGAGAGAATATAGCACTTTTGTCGTCAATAGACAATGAGAGAGTATAGCACTTTGAATGTGATCAAGTCGCGAAAGCACGTAATAACTCAAGAGAGCGAGTATCAAGTAGAGCAAATAGAGAGTACGACAGTAGTCGCTCAATAACAGCTCAGTAACAGTCAGTGGTAGTACAGTAATAGTGCAGTACGTCTGAATCACCAGACTAATAGTAACAGTGTAACAGTCAGATGTCTAGCTAATTCAGAGCAGTCAGTCAAAACTGGTGCAATGCAGACACCGTCTATAGCCCCTGCAGGTATTTTCGGGTGGCTCTCTGCCCCCAGGACTAGATTGGAGCCCCTCGGATACTCTCCATGCCATGAACAGTATGCATTCCAGTCAGTAGAGTCACAAGACCCTTTTTAGCGCTAGACAGTCATGAACAGTACAGAACAGTAGAAGCCGCAATTGCTCAAAGGGTACCAAGAGGGTATTAGATGAATAGATGAGATAGACGAGATAGTAGAGTGAACATGAATAGACGAGTGAGTAGAGTATAGATGAGATCTTATGGTCATTGCACATGAAACGTCGAGTAACGAGCGATAGTAATAGTTGCTCAACACGCGCGTACGGTGTTGGCAGTCAGGTGGAACACAACCCTTCTGCTGGCCTCGTTATGCACAGGTCCAGAGGTCCAACGTGATTCAAGATAAGAGCGAGAGCAACTAAGGCCGTTTAGATCTTGGTGATCCCTAGAGTGTATCATAGGTGTTAGGGTACAACCGGCTCGTCGACCATGTGGGAATACATGGACAGAGGAGACTTACGGAGGCCTTGAACAAAGACTCACTAGTCCGGCAGAAGGAGTTTCCGACGGAGAGTTCACTCAAGTCAAGAGAGAGTGTTTATAGAAACAAGTGCCCGACGTTCTAGAGGAATTCTAGAACAGTGGAGTGTCGAAAACGGTATTCCCAAAACATCGCGAGTAAACATAGACAAGTTCATTTAAAATAGGGCAATTAATATATATAATGGAAATAAATTTGCTAGATGTACATGTGACAATTTTCATGCCAAGTTAAGCCATATAGGATGGTTCAAAGTGAGTGCAAGTGTAATGACCCATGATCCGCATTACCGGTACCCGACCAGTAACCCGAATCATGACCCGCTAACCCACGAGACGAATCTCGGAAGGGTAGAAGAAAAGCGTCTGAGGAGATCATATAAGCAAATGTACATGCCACAACTAACATGATTAACACATATAACTCAGAGACAACAAAGAAGTAAGAGTACAGTGAGTACAAGAGCAGGGTACTACTCAAAGCAGCCAAGCAGAGCCAGCACGGAGTAACGAAGCTCCACGACACACGCAAGCTGCCCACGGACCCACCTGAAGGGAAGGGAGTGAGTCTCACAGAAAAGAGACCCAGTAGGGCAACTGTAACACCCCGGAAATTCGGTAATTGGAAAATTAGAAATAAATCGAAAACGATAAAATCAATATTTGTGAAATAGCAAAAATGCACGTGTCATTATCATACATACAAAAACCCATTAGAAAATTTCATAAAAATCATAGTTCAACTCTAAATAATACTCCCTAATGACCCCCGAGAAATTCGTGCAAAGGAAAATTGGATGGTCCAAGTTTAAGGCATTTTGCGACTGAATATCGTAATCAGGGAATAAGTCAGGAAATCATGTCACACATACTTAGATGAGTCATAAAATTTAATAGAAATCATAGATGGACTTCAAATAATATATTCTAATGATTTATCAAGAAATTTGGGTCAACAAAAGTCATTTGGGGTATTTCAAGAGTTAGTATGACTTATTATCGTAATGAGGAAATAAGTTGGACAACTCATTATCAGGTGTATAAAATGAGATCATAAACTAAATGAGAAATTTATGAAGACTCCAAACAATATGTGGGGTAGTCCATAAAATAAAATAAATGGGATTAACGGACAACTTATGACCCATGAACAAATCCAAGTATGAAGTTAGTAAATAAATAACTTCCGTATTATCGGAATGATAGAACTTACATACCACTATCGTACGTGAGAAAACACATCAAAAATTCTGTAAAAATTATAAATCAACCCCAAATATTATCCCTAAGCGTTCCACAAAGGAATTATATGTCACACGTGACCAAGTTACCCGAATTAGGAACTAAGTCGGAAAATTGTTAACACGGAAAATAACCCAACCATAAATTAAATAAACATGTTGGAGAGACTCACAACATTATGTATTAATAACCCATTAACAGGATTGGGTCAATGGAGTACTTTTGGCCCAAGGATATGAATGAACTGGATAGGGAATTACCCAGAAATTCGTGTATGTAATTATGCAATAATTAGGGAGGGCAATATAGGGTTGAAAGATAGGTGATTAGTCATGTAAGGTAAGCCAAAACCGAACCCAACTCTAAGAGGTGGTTTCCTAAACCTCTGCTACCTCTTTTGGGTAAGGGAATCCCAGATTTCCTGGAAACTAGGAAACAGAGCTCGTAGCCCCTTTCCTAGTCTCGTTAGGACTCTTAACTACAACCTAAATCTATAAGAACTCGTCCTCAAACTCTTGGGGAAGGTTTAACAATGAATTTGGGTCGTTTGGAGGCAAGCTAGAACTTCTGAGGAGCATGAGAAAGGCTAGGAACCCGGAGTTTCATCCCCTGCATCCTCTGTTGCAGTCAGAACGTCGACTGGTCGTAGATCTTCATAAAGGTAGGTGTTCTCGGGCCAAGATTAAAGAAAACCAACACCATCATGTAATTCTCTGAGTCTAGGATCATTTGCATTTGGTTTGACTCAATTTCATGGAGTATACGTTGTGTATTCGTCGGTTTTCCGAAGTCTTGCACAGTTAGGGCTTTTTCCTGTTCTTCTTGTTATGCACATGATTCAAGACTGAATTTGACTAAACATTTTTCATGAAAGTTCTTCTAATTGACATCACGATCATCTTATATGTTGGACGTTTTGTCCAAAAATCCTTCTTTAGAGAGTTAGGAGCATGATAAGAGAGTTTCTGCAGAATACTGCGATTTCGGGCTACACTTAACTCTTGTTCCTCATATGTTTACTTGGGATTCAAGACCGAATTAGATCAAAGTCTCAACATAAAAGTTCTTCTACTAGTTGTCCTCTTCATCTTCATGTTGAAAATTTTGTCTAAATGTCATTAGTTAGAGAGTTATAAGAGTGTGGAAGTGACTCACTACAGGGGATATGTCATCTGGTTACACCTGAACATGAGTTTTTGTTCTGGGAAAGTCACTGTGTCGACACACCTGGGCTAGTGTCGACCTGCTGTCCCAAAACAGCCCAGATGGTGTTCTGGGAAGCCCTCTAGTGTCGACACAACCCCATCCCGTGTCGACACACTCCCCCAGTTTGACCCAGAAAGTGCTGGAAAGCTGATCTAGTGTCGACACCACCTGTGCTCGTGTCGACACACTGTCCCATATTAGTTAGGGGGTTTTCTGGAAGCTGTCTCTAGTGTCGACACTACTTGATCTCGTGTCAACACGACTTGACCTTTTTGCCTTGTTTTTGATGCACTGTGTCGACACCACCTGGACTAGTGTCGACACTACCTGACCAGTTTTGCATGATTTTGTCTTGTGTTTGAAGCATTGTGTCGACACCACTTGATCTAGTGTCGACACTATCCTTACAAGATTTTTGTGTAATTTGAGTCTAATCATTTCATGATGTCTTCAAGCATGTACATGGTGTTATAAGGTATGCATGGACTTAAAATAAATCAAACCATTAAAGGAAATGGTAATGATATGAATATGATTCTAATGTGTAAATTTTGATCGTTCTTATGATCCTTGGATTATCTTGTGATCTTGCTTATTGTCAATTGATAAGATAATAATATGATATGAATGTGGGGATGAATACATGATTAGTACGGACATATTAGTGGTGTAAATGTTATGATTTGCATATAAGTTTCATGGTTTCATGTTTTCCGGTGTTCAATTGATTATTGTCATATGCATACATGTTAGGAAAGTACATGTTCTACATATGATCTGTCTTTAGAAACACCCCTCTTGTCAAGACATTAATGAATTATGAAATATAGATACGATATTATCCTGCCTTGTTCTTTTGAGCTATTTGTCATTCCTTGACTCTATAAATGATCATGTCCTTTTTACTATGAGCTTGTCATTGAAACTCTGTGGCCATAATATGAATATGTTTGTTGCGGCACATCGTGGGACTCCGGTCCAAAACTTGATACAATGCCTGTGCAATAGGGCCCTGTCCGGTCCTGGGAGGAGCGCCCCAACGTACTTGTTAACCGCGGGAGTATGGACTCTTGGTGCATGGCATAGCACACCTGACATGCAAGATTTGTGAATATGTGCCTCCCGTTTGACTTGATAAGTTTGACTTGACATGATATGATACGTTTTGTTCTTGTGAACACATGAACTCTGCTTGAATATGGCCAATCTCTTCTGACATGATTTTACTCTTGAATTATCTGTCCATTGTATATGGAACTCGACATTTCATCTGACATGATATCCGTTCTGCCTTGCTACTCAACTTGTTAGAAAAGCATGCATTGTCATCCTATTCATATGCATACCTACCTACTTAAAATGTTAATCATGTATACTAGTGCCCGCACATTATTGAGATGTAAATCCTACTGAGCTAGTTCGCTCACCCCTATCATCTTGCCCTTTTTCAGGTAGTGATGAAGAACCCGTGGAGTCAGATGGACCCGGGCAAGAGTGACGAGCACCCGTCCTAGAATAGATGACAGTTTAGAAATAGAAATTGAGTAGTCTATGTAATAGTGAAACTTTTCTGGAAGATTATTTGAATAATGGACCCTTTGGTTAATTCGCCTTATGTGAGGTTGTATCTAGTTGAATGGAATGAATTAAAGTATATTTTGGTGACCATATTATAGTCTTGAATGTGTTATTATATTTGATTGTGACACTGCATATTCAACTGTGATATGCCAGTTTGTATCGTTCACGTCCCCCGGTATTTATTCCGCTGCTAAATATTCGGGGCGTGACAGCAACTAACCCCCACCGGTAACAGAGCTACTAAACAGTGCTAAACAAAAAGCGACTGTAAGTAAACATGCACATTCTGTCAACACACAGGAACCGGTGTCGTAGTGCGCAGCTCCCTCAAGAGCGCACTGAGAAAACTGGAACCTCGCAGGCTCGACAGCACACAAGCACTGCACACACATAAGCTCACAAGCAAGAGCTCACACAGCACTCACAAAGTAGGACTCAGCCAAGGTCTGCGGTTCGGCGTCCCGTCACCACAGAGTCTCTCAACCCTAGCCACGTGTGCACACTACAGACGCTCTCTCTCGTCTGGTACACGACCGGTTTTTTCCCCCCCTACGCCCGACTAGCGGCGTAGAGAAGGGGATCCCGGAGACCAGCTCGAACCACCACAAGGAGTACACACAGAACGGAGACGCTCTCTACATCCTGGCTCACCGGCGGAGGACCCCCACACACGCCAGTCCTCTAGACGAGCATCGCTCCATGTCCAGGTAATACACAGAAAATAGGAGCACGTAAAACTCCACGCGAGTACGGACGAAAACACTCTCAACGTCTGGAGCACCATACTGCGGACGACACCACGGTCACCGTCTCAACATAGTCAACACACAACGCGAGCACAAGCAAAGACACTCTCTACACCTGGCAAACTGTGCTAACAGGCGGACACCGCATGTCAACACCTCAAATCACGGAAAGGGAAACACAGCTTGCTGGGAACTCACCTGTGGGTAGACGGCAGAATCGACCGCCGCTAACCAAGAAGTAAACGACAGCATCACATGTCGCCAAGCACAAAGTCAACGACAGGATCGACTGTCGCTAACTATAGGTCAACGGCAACGTCCTAGACGTCTAAAAGAAGTAGACGGTCACATGTTGGCCGTTTACCTAATCTCAGCGGCACACGATCTTGCCGTTTATATCCTACCTGAAGATCCTGACAGTAACAACCTTGCCGTCCAGATCTTCCCTGAAGAGTTTAATGGCAAGAGATCACGCCGTTTATCTCTTCCCTGAAGAGCTCAACGTCAACATCCCTTGACGTTGACTTCTTCAGCATCCAGCAACTGAAGCAGCCACAAGCCAAATCCCCTGAGAGCAATCCAGCCCTCAAAACAGCAGAGTGATGAAGGAGAAATTCTTCCTCACATCACACTACACTACTACAAAGCTGGAAACACACGATCTAACGCTCAGATCGGTGAAACCACCCCAAAACCCAACATGGAGAAACCCTCCCCAAAACCTCGAATTCCACGCAAATCACACGCAATAGGCATGGAATAACACACAAGGGAGCTAAGGGTTTACGTCCCTACCTCAGAAACGCATATAGATCCCAAAAGAACCTCGATTCGCGTCGAATCTCCAGAAGCTTCCCGCGAACACACCACCCAATCTGTCGTTTCCCATCCAAGCCATCACTGCCATGCGCACCGCAGCCTTTCCACGTACTCCCATCGGCCACTGGAAGATGAAGAAATGCAAGGGTGAAAGAAGAGGAGAAAAAGTGAGGAAGGAAAAGGGCTCGGGTTGCCCCTAAAAAACAGAACCCTGATCAGTTGACGTCAACGCCCCTCGCCGTCAACTGAACCGCCAACACTCAACGTCCACATCACTTGCCGCCAAGTTCCATCTCCGGAAGAGACAGGAACACAAGGTCAACGGCAACAACGATGGACGCCAAACGCCAGTTACCGGCAACCACCTTACCGCACAACCCACGTCGACTCACACACTGGACGCCAACCCGCACAGATCCACAACCAAACCCGGTAAAGATCTGATAAGAATCCAATAAGACCCGAGACGTTACAGCCCTCCCCCCTAAAAAGAATTTCGCCCCCGAAATTCTAGCTACACTAGGGAAAGAGACAGCAACACAGAGGTACAAAACTACACGCGCATCCCACTCACCGGTTGACACGCCTACCTGAGCATCGCCGCAAACAACACAGAATAGTGGGATCACCTCGTTCTTTAACCTCAGAACTCTTTAACCCACAAGGAACAGCGAAACTCGGGTACTGTCAACCAAAAGTACCTCGATGACAAAGACACATGGAACACACCAAGGTCAAAACCATCACTGGCAACAAAACCTCCGACTAAGGAGCCAAACCACTTCTCAGCCCACTGGGCCAACTCCGGTCCAGCAACGACATGCAAGGCACCAACCTGACCTACCGCATCAGCACTGCTCCCAAGCCAACACCGGAAGAATCTGCACAAAACTCGAAACTCTTCGAATTGCTCACAACATTCGCACTGGCACAAAGTAAGCAGTCACTTTAACTCCATGAAGTTCTGCTCACATTGCACCGGCCAACCAAATGGCAAAAACACGCTAGCGGAGAAACACACAACCGCCACTACCAACAGACCTCGTTGTTGGGACACGCTAATCGGCAACCCACACTGTCGTCAACAAAACTAGACAGAGGGTACAAATGCCGATAGCAACACGCAAAACGCCAGTCAGCAACTTACTCCGTCGTCAACGAAACCCGACAGAGGACACAGTCGCCGATAAGAACACAGAGACACAATCACCTGAGAATAAAACGCAACGCTCAGGGGTACAACCTCACGCTACTAGCCACAGCTAGCATCGATCATCAGCTGAGCCAAAAAGTCACGCGGGCGACGAAACCAACGCAACATAGCTCTCGCTGACAGTCCACAACTCATGGGACAACGTCCATTGTCGCCGCTAGGTCTCGCCAAGACCTTCCTCGCGGTCCGACACGGACAGCAGCACCCAAAAAAAAAAAAAAAACTCAACATGCAAAACACGGTATCCACTGTCACCACTAGGTCTCACTCTAGACATCCTCGTGGCCCGACAGGGACACCCGGGCACGTGGAGCCACAAAACTCTAAAACACTCACTCCACAGCACCGCACCACACGCATAACGTGAGGAAACCGCAGAGGACGGTAAAGGCAGGCCAACACTCGGCATCTCACAATGTCAACAAAGCATGTGGTCGAGCACTAGCAAGCCAAAAGCCTCAACAATACGCAAAAGCGTAAACCAACGCACAGAGTTCGCAATCCAAACGCACAAAAACAACACAGGGTGCCATCACAACACCAGGAGTCACCCAAGGCTCAACACAATGTGCCAAGGCTCCAGACGGCACACAAACCAAAACAAGACACCCGAACTCGAGCTCATGGTGCTACCACAAGCACCAACACCAGCTAAGTGCAACACAATGCACCAACAGCTAAAACAACACTGCGGCCAACAGGAAGGAGTCTCCGCCAGAGACCTGCCAGAAGCCACACACACTAAAAACCATAGCTTAAAGGGGTACAACAGGCTACACTGGCCCCAACCTTTAAGGCACAAAACACAAAGCACCAAAAAGATGCTCACGATGCTGTACCCGCAACAGCACCCAGGGCCCGGAAATGACACAGGGCCCACCGAAGGGGACTCTCCGCAAGAGACTCATAGAAAACGCACAAAAAACCCACAACATCTGAAGCACAACGACCACGTCGGCTTTAGAAAGGTGCGCCAAAACATAAGACACCGGCTCTGCCGCACGGGAAGTAAAAACCACAACAACTCCCTGGCACGCAAGAGCACAGTACGCCTTCTCCATCGCACCTGATAGAGAGGCCAAACACTGAAAAGATGGTATGTAAAAAGCCTTCAAGGCACAAGCCGAGGCACACACCATAACAATACTTGCACGGGCACACTCAGCAAGAAACGTACGGTAAAACCGAACACCACAATGCCACGACCATCCACCATAGTCGCGACACGCACACACGACTCCTATGAAACCATCGGAGTTGGTGACACAAGCGGAAACAACCCTCGACACATCTGTCGAGGTCACGCAATAAACAGGTGAGAACAAAATCTCACTACACACATGGCTACCTCATACCTCCACAAGGTCGAGAGCCGACAAGCCAAAACCTTCCGACCCCAAACGCACACCACGAGGTCAGGAAAAACCACACACTCCAGTGTCACCACACGCTGGCACCAGGAGGGGCTACAACATCGAAAAAAACACCAAAACGGAGACCACCAGAAACATGGGTCCACAAAAGGTCAGATCAACGATGCCCACAAAGACTAAACATAGCCAGGACACAACTGCTGTGTAAGCTCGGGCAACGAATCGCACTAAAAGTGTTGTGAAGAGAAGTCATCACTACAACAGCCGCCAAGCCGCCACCTGACACCCAAAAACCATCACGACACAACTAGCACGAACAGGCCTGCCAACCAAAAGGCAACACAAAAAAAAACGACAACACAAGAGGAGCAACCAGCTCAACTCAAACACAACTCAACAACTCAGGGGAAGATGACTCCACCTTAGGGTCGCCACAATGCATACCCTAGCAACATATCACCACAGTGAGCACCACAACCCCGAGCAACACCCAAAGCTAAGGAAGGAGACATGTAATACAACAAGTCCCTTCCCAACGCAATGGAAGACCGCAACACAAGGCTGACGCTTCCACAAGAAGCATAGTCAACCACACACCCACCACACTCACCAGACCACTGCCTGGGAGAGCACGCCGGACATGGGAAAACAAAACACATCATCTGAGCCTCAGGGATACACAAAGTCCTACCGGCGCAACCGAAACACTCGGAGACAACCACAAACAATCTGGCCAACACAAAAGCCAGATGCACTACCTCAGGCACCACACTTGACCGGAAAACACCACGGCAGGCTGTTACGCAAACAGTCTAACCGGCCACAATGACAGCTCAACTCCACACCCTTCCAGAACTTCCACAAAGAGTCGGAATGCATAGTGCAGAGCAACCCAAAGAGCTATCGACACAAGAAAAACGATCCAGTCAGGACCCAAAACTTCCCAAGAGAAGAATAGCGGTAAGACGAAACCACTGTACATGTCCTACGGTCTAGGCCGATTATGTGGTGGTGGCGGGGCATCTCCAGCCTCCTGCTGAGAAACCTACACAGCCACTACCGCAACACGACATTGCCTAGAAATAAAGATCAAACCACACAGGACATGCACACACGCGATACACAAAACAACTCCTGAACTGTTTGCTGCTACTGTACTCCACACACTCTGAGTTATACAGAACATTTCCTTATATGTATTTCGACAGACCAGGCTCTGATACCAACTGTAACGACCCATGATCCGCATTACCGGTACCCGACCAGTAACCCGAATCATGACCCGCTAACCCACGAGACGAATCTCGGAAGGGTAGAAGAAAAGCGTCTGAGGAGATCATATAAGAAAATGTACATGCCACAACTAACATGATTAACACATATAACTCAGAGACAATAGAGAAGTAAGAGTACAGTGAGTACAAGAGCAGGGTACTACTCACAGCAGCCAAGCAGAGCCAGCACGGAGTAACGAAGCTCCACGACACACGCAAGCTGCCTACGGACCCACCTGAAGGGAAGGGAGTGAGTCTCACAGAAAAGAGACCCAGTAGGGCAACTAACCCCCAACGGTAACAGAGCTACTAAACAGTGCTAAACAAAAAGCGACTGTAAGTAAACACGCACATTCTGTCAACACACAGGAACCGGTGTCGTAGTGTGCAGCTCCCTCAGGAGCGCACTGAGAAAACTGGAACCTCACAGGCTCGACAGCACACAAGCACTGCACACACACAAGCTCACAAGCAAGAGCTCACACAGCACTCACAAATTAGGACTCAGCCAGGGTCTGCGGTTCGGCGTCCCGTCACCACAGAGTCTCTCAACCCTAGCCACGTGTGCACACTACAGATGCTCTCTCTCACGTCTGGTCCACGACCAGTTTTTCCCCCTACGCCCGACCTAGCGGTAGAGAAGGGGATCCACGGAGACTGGCTCGAAACCACCACAAGGAGTACGCACAGAATGGAGACGCTCTCTACATCCCGGCTCACCGGCAGAGGACCCCCACACGCCAGTCCTCTAGACGGAGCGTCGCTCCACGTCCAGGTAATACAACAGAAAATAGGAGCATGGTAAAACTCCACGCAAGTACGGACGAAAACACTCTCAACATCTGGAACACCATACTGCGGACGGACACCACGTGTCACCGTCTCAACACAGTCAAACACAACGCGAGCACAAGCAGAGACACTCTCTATGCCTGGCAACTGTGCTAAAGCTGACACCGACCACATGTCAACACCTCAAATCACGGAAAGGGAAACACAGCTTGCTGGGAACTCACCTGTGGGTAGACGGCAGCATCGACCGCCGCTAACCAAGAAGCAAACGATAGCATCACATGTCGCCAAGCACAAAGTCAACGACAGGATCGACTGTCGCTAACTATAGGTCAACGGAAACGTCCTGGACGTCTAAAAGAAGTAGACGGTCACATGTTGGCCGTTTACCTAATCTCAGCGGCACACGATCTTGCCATTTATATCCTACCTGAAGATCCTGACGGTAACAACCTTGCCATCCAGATCTTCCCTGAAGAGTTTAACGGCAAGAGATCACGCCGTTTATCTCTTCCCTGAAGAGCTCAACGTCAACATCCCTTGACGTTGACTTCTTCAGCATCCAGCAGCTGAAGCAGCCACAAGCCAAATCCCCTGAGAGCAATCTAGCCCTCAAAACAGCAGAGTGATGAAGGAGAAATTCTTCCTCACATCACACTACACTACTACAAAGCTGGAAACACACGATCAAACGCTCAGATCGGTGAAACCACCCCAAAACCCACATGGAGAAACCCTCCCCAAAACCTTGAATTCCACACAAATCACACGCAATAGGCATGGAAAAACACAAGGGAGCTAAGGGTTTATGTCCCTACCTCAGAAACACATATAAATCCCAAAAGAACCTCGATTCGCACCGAACCTCCAGAAGCTTCCCGCGAACACCACCAACCAATCCGTGGTTTCCCATCCAATCCGTCACTGCCACGCGCACCGCGGCCTTTCCACGTACTCCCATCGGCCACTGGAAGATGAAGAAATGCAAGGGTGAAAGAAGAGGAGAAAAAGTGAGGAAGGAAAAGGGCTCGGGTTGCCCCTAAAAAATAGAACCCTGATCAGTTGACGTCAACGCCCCTTGCCGTCAACTGAACCGCCAACACTCAACGTCCACATCACTTGCCGCCAAGTTCCATCTCCGGAAGAGACAGGAACACAAGGTCAACGGCAACAACGATGGACGCCAAACGCCAGTTACCGGCAACCACCTTGCCGCCAACCCACAGTCGACGTCACACACCTGGACGCCAACCCGGCACAGATCCACAACCAAACCCGGTAAAGATCTGATAAGAATCCAATAAGACCCGAGACGTTACAGTAAGTATAAGAGAAAATCATAGGCAAGATAGTAATGTGATTAACTTGAGTTAATTAAAATATATTTAATAATTACAACTTCGTTTTTCTATGTACATGACAGTTAATAAGACATGGGGAAACTGTATAACAATAGATCTTGCAAAAAGGTGGGTTTTTAAGCAAAAAAACTGAGATCACGACGCACCCTTGTAAGGGTCGCGACGGGATCAGGTGTGAACGCAACGGGGGCATGTAAGGATCATGATGGGCATGTCTGAACAAGCTGGCAGATCGCGACAGAGTCTTATGAAGATCGCGACGGGTCGTTCGGTCAGGCGGCTAGAACGCGACAGGGTTCCCTGTCGCGATCAGATCACGACAGGTACCTGTGTCGTGACGGCCCTGAGAATGCGGCCTATCGAGCCATCGCGTTCTCAGGTACTTCACCTGAGTTCGAGCGGGAAAAGGGACTGGCATGGGATTGCGTGCCAACTTAACATATTTTAACACAGGGTGCTTTGAAAATTCATAACTAATTGTATAATCGATGATAAATCATGAAAGTTGCAAATTGATCTAGACATACGTGAGTACCTACAGTAAATAGGAATTTGAAAATAGATAGAGTTTTGACATGTTTTATTCAATCAAACAGGGAGTACAAGACATAGTGAGCAGTTGAGATGAGAGAATTAATCCATGAAGTAGGGTGGATAAAAATTAGGGCTTTTAGGGGCAAAAGATGCCTAACATGCAACAGTATCTCCAATAAAAATTTGAGAGCATGGGATCGAGTATTCAAGAATATATGAATTAAACATGAAGGTTCGGGGTCAAGAGAGTTGCAGGACTTCAAATTTCAATAAGAAAATATTGGCTCAATGGAAAATTATGAAACTTGAGGGTTTTGTTCCTGATGCATGGAAAAATCTACAGACAAAATCTTATGATTTTAGCTTGTGAGAATGTCTACCTTGACTTGATTTCCTCTTCTAGGGCTAGAACTTGAAGAACTCGGGTTGAAGCCTTGATGAAGCCTTCTCCCCACGAATTCTCCTCCTCCTTGGCCTCTCCTCCAGGTCCAGCAAGCCCCAGCAACGTGTTAGGGCTGGCCATGGAGAGATTGGAGAGTATTTATGCTTCCCATGTTTCTATTTCCTAATAGTACTCTAACTCCTATTAAATTCCAAATTTCCTATTTCTTAACCTCCTTCCAAGCTTTCCACTTCCTATTTGGGTTAGGATGAGAGTTAAATTCATGGCCAACCTATTAGGGTAGGTTTAGGAATCTAATTCTAACTCAAACTTCCTATTTAATGTATTAAATACCCCTTTTCTATTTAGGTAATAATTTAGTTACAAATTTAGGGTATTTTCCTATTATTCTTCTTTTAAAAATCCCTATTATAGCCCAATAAATTTTATATGGTCTATTTAACAAAGCCCATTATTTATTGGATTTTATCTTTTGGGATTTCCCTTTTTAATTAGGAATAATAGAGTTACGGATTTTATTATATTTTTCTTACTTGATTTTATTCATGGACTATGAGAGATCCATTGATCCAATTTCGATAATGGGTCATCAATACCCGATGTTGGAGGTCTCTCTGACATGTTCATTTAATTTATGAGCCCGTTATATTTCCGTGTTAATAGTTTTCCGACTTAGTTTCCTAATTTTGATAATTAGTCACGTTGTGACATATGCTTGGCCAATCGGATTTTTCGTTGTACGAATTTCTTCGTGGAACACTTAGGAATAATGTCTGGGGTTGATTTATAATTTTTACGAAATTTTTAGATGTTTTTTGCACATACGATAATGGTACGTATGTTTTCTATTATTTTGTTTTTATAGAATTTATTATTTCGATTTTTTTAAATACTGAATTTTTTCGGGTTGCTACAGAATAGGACTTCTTGTGCTTTTAAAATTTTTATCTGAAATTAAACAACACTAAATAGAACTGTTAGAATTTAGTGTAGTGTGTGATTCAAGTGTTACTTGGCGGAAACAATCACAGAGAAAATTGAAATGCAATAGAAAGAAAAACAACAAGCAATTGATGAGATTGAAAAACTTAATAAATTGTTGAATGAAAAGAAACAAGTGATAAAGAATTTCACAAAAGGGAAAGAAAATCTTGATGCCTTGTTTGGACTAAAAATGAATGCTAAAAAGTATGGAATGGGATTTACCACAGAAGAACCAACAAGAGTTAAAGCATCTGAGAAGAAAGAAAAACCTTCCAAAATTCCTTTGATAAAATTTGTTAAAAGCAACAGTTTAGAAAATAAAAATAAACAATTGTCAAAGAAAACATCTGAAAAAGTAAAAAAATAGAATAAAAATAATGTGTCCAATCAGAAGAAACCAATCAGGTAGACACAAACTACAGAGAGGTCGACACAGGTTAACCATAAGCTAAAACTTGTGGCCACTGTGTCGACATACATTCAACATAGGTCGACCTATCTGTTTATGAAAAATAAAAAGATGTTAAACAGAAATTCAAACAAAAATCTGAAAAATTATAAAAATACAATAACACATTTTCATAATGTTGATTGGAGATCCAGAGTATCATATCAATCTAATTGGATCAATTCTTAGAATCAATGGTACCATAATCCTCATTGGTACAACACACATTCATTCTATCTAAAGATTCAAAGATATCAACAGAATTTTTGGTTTGGATCTCCACAGATGAACAAACATGCCATAATGCATACTCTTCGTGTTTTTGAAAGAAAGAACACTAGTGTTTACCTTCCTAATCAAAATCTCAAACCACCAAAAAGGGAAGTTATTTCAGAAGTGAAACCCCAACCAAAAATGATTTAAATATGGATTAGAAAAGATTTGTTATCTCTGCTCAATCAAACTGATGGTCCCAACAATGTTTGGGTACCAAAATCTTTTTTCCTCTAGATCTGATCTGATATGTGCAGAAAGGTCATGCACCCAGCTCAAATGTGTGGTATCTTGATAGTGGGTGTTCACGGCACATGACTGGAAATAGAACAAAGTTCACATGTCTGGTTGGAAAGGAATGAGGATCTGTCATATTTAGAGGTAAAAATAAAGGGAAAATAGTTGGATCTGGAAAGGTTGGCAAATCCTCCTCAAACTCAATTGAAAATATTTTGTTAGTTTTTTATTTGGATTATAATTTGTTGAGCATTAGTCAATTGTGTGACAAAGGTCACAAGATTGTTTTTGAGTCAAACTCTTGCAAAATAATTGACTCTTCATCTGAAAAAATAATCTTCTTTAAAAAAAGAGAGAAAATGTTTACTTAATAGATCTTGATAAAATTTTTGATGAAAACATATGTTTGGTTGCTAATAAAAAAAAATTATATGGACATAGCACAAGAGACTTGGTCATGCAAGTTTCAACACCATGAATAAACTCATAAGGCTAAATCTGGTTAAAGGTCTTCCTGAACATTTTCTAATGTTGAAAATCAAGTTTGTGGGATATGTACTCAAGGAAAACAAACCAGAAAATCTTTTAAGATCTTCAATGATGTACTTACTACTAAGCCACAGGAATTACTTCACATGGATCTTTTTAGGCCAGCAAGAATTCTAAATCTCAGTGGCAAACGTTATGGATTGTCATCATTGATGATTTTACTAGATACAATTGGGTTATCTTTCTATCCCACAAAAGTGAAACTTGTCGAGAATTCAGGAAATTCTGTAACAGTGTCTTAATGGGTTTTTCATACAAAATTAAGTCCATTTTGACTAATCGTGGATGAGAATTTGAAAAAAGGCTTTTTTCTGATCTATGTGCTGAGTTGAACATTTTCCACAGATTCTCTTCTCTAAGAACTCCAGAACAAAATGGAGTTGCGGAAAGAAAGAATAGAACTCTTGTGGAAATGGCAAGGTCTATGCTCTTGGAAAGTAAACTGCCCAGATTCTTCTGGGCTAAAGCTGTGAATACAGTAAATCACATTCTAAATAGAGCATTGGTCAAACCACAAATCAGAACCCCCTATGAACTCTTGAAAAACAAAAAATCCACTTTGTCTTACTTTAAGGTTTTTGGTTACAAATATTTTGTACATAACAACAATAAAGAAAACCTTGATAAGTTTGATGCTAAGAGTCTTGAAGCTATTTTTCTTGGTTATTTTGAAAAGTCTAGAGCATATAAAGTCTACATTCTGAAGAATAAAATTGTGGAAGAATCTCCACATGTAGTCTTTGATGAAAGCTCTTATAAATCTGATGGTTCTACTTCTTGCAGGACTCTACAAAATACAGAAAAGGATGATTTTATTGTTGAATCTTCACCAACTATTGAGGAGCATGAAGGAGCCTTTGAAAATCTGAACAATCCAGCACCTTCCATAAATGGATCAAGTAATATTGTTCCAGAACTAAATAAAATTCAAGAGGTAATATCTAAAACCCAAACTTTTAAGAGATCATTCTATTGAGAATGTAGTTGGTAATTTACAAGATAGAGTTCGAACTAGACCGTCTTTTCAGAATGTAATAAATGAAGATCGTTTAGCATTACTTTCCCAAATTAAATCTAAGTCTATTGATGAAGTTCTAACTAGTGAAGACTGAATCAAGGCAATGCATGAAGAACTTCATCAATTTGACAGAAACAATGTATGGGAATTAGTACCAAAGCCTAGTGACCAGTCTATCATTGGCACTAGATGGGTCTTTCGAAATAAATTGAATGAAGATGGACAAGTTGTCAAAAATAAAACTAGATTAGTTGCAAATGGGTACAATCAAGAATTTGAAATTGATTTTGAAAAATCATATGCCCTTGTAGCTAGACTAGAAGCTGTAAGAATCTTTCTTACTTTTGCATCATCCCTGAAATTTAAAGTCTATCAAATAGATGTAAAACGTACTTTCTTGAATGGAATTATTAAAGAAAACATTTTTGTGGGTCAACCTCCGAGTTTTGAAAGTGAAAAATATCATGTTTTTAAGCTAAATAAGGCTCTTTATGGTCCTAAGCAAGTTCCAAGAGCTTAGTATGACTGTTTGAGTTATTTTCTTCTAAATAAAGGATACACAAGAGGTAATATAGACCATACTCTATTCACACAAATTGTCAACAATCAAATCATTACAGTTTAAATTTGTGTTGATGACATAATCTTTGGGTCTACAAATCATGCGTTATGTACTGAACTTGCTAATCATATGCAAACTGAATTTGAAATGAGCTTGATAGGTGAATTACAATTCTTTTTGAGATTGCAAGTACATCAAACTATTCAAGGAATATTCATCAGTCAAACCAAATATGTGAAAGAGCTCCTGAAGAAATTTGATTATCAGCACCTTAAACATTTAAGCACACCAATGGCCATAAATGTAATATTAGAGGAGAATTCATTGGTAAGTCTATAGATCATAAGACTTATAGAGGTATGATTGGCTCTCTACTCTATCTTACAACTTCTAGAATAGATATTCAATTTAGTGTATGCTTGTGTACTAGATTTCAGGCCAATCTTAAGGAATGTCACATGTTAGCTGTTAAAAGAATTTTTAAATATCTTGTTGGAACATGTGATCTTGGAATCTAACATCCTGTTGGTTGCAAACTGGATTTAATTGCTTACTGTGATGCTGATTATGCAGGTTGTAAACTTGATAGAAAAAGTACAACATTCAGTAGCTCTATCCACTGCAGAGGCTGAATATGTTGCGGCTGGTTGTTGTGGCACTCAAATTCTTTGGGTAAAACACTAACTCCTAGACTATAATCATAAATTGGGTTGTATTCCTATTTTATGTGACAACACTAGTTCACTCAATCTTTCTAAGAACCTAATTCAACATTCACGAACAACACACATTGACATAAGACACCATTTTTTAAGAGATGAGGTTGCTAAGAAATCTTTTGAGCTTCATTTTATTGACACTGAAAAATAAATTGTAGACATTTTCACTAAGTCTCTCTCTAAAAACAAATTCTCATTCCTAAGAAGAGAGCTTGGCTTGTGCAAATTCTCATAGTCTTGATATCTTCCATTTCTTTTTGCAAATAAAAAACCCTCTTCTTCTTGTTAATAAATTTCTGCCTTTGACATTGCATTGCCACTCTGTTATTCAAATTCTCTTCAATAATTCCTTTGTTCACCTTGTGAGGGGGAGCTACATGATAGTGGGAGTCTTTCTCACTTCTTCATACTCCATGTTTACTTTGATTCCCTTGCATCTAAATCCATGAGTCTTTATGATATTCCTATATGAGAGATTTCAAACATAAAGACTAAAATAATTGTGCACTTAGTTTAGTCTTAATGATACAATCTAAAAACAAGTTTATGCCAATTGTTTTTTAATATTGAACTCATTTACACTGAGTTGCAAAACACTTGTAGGCACATGAGTAACTTTAGTGTTTAACATGTGTATGATTTATTGCTTTATCTTTAACTCATGTTCAGAATAATCCTTCTACACTCATGATCATGCCTATTATAATAATGTAAATCTGTTCCTGCAAAATTTGAAAAAGAAATTCAAAAGAAAAATAGAGAGACACAGGCAGAGCAATGAAAACTTCATTTTATCATTGAGTAACCGGGTTTATTTCACCTAATCAAATATTTTGGCTTGCGTCAAAAGGTGACAAACAAGTTACTTCAACTCTGTATAAGATAATGAAGGCTACACCACTGAGTAATCACGAGGTCTTGCATTGAGTAAATGTGACCTCTTTCACTGAAAGGTGTGATTTGACCAATTTATTCTTGTATTCTCTCTCACAAAATGATAGCAAAATTCAAAGTATAAAAAGAACAGCATGTGCATTGACCTAGATGAAGTTTATGATAATTGGGTTTAGAGTTATTATTCTACATTGTGTTAAATGTTTAGCTACTAAACTCATGTGATACACACTATTGTCAACTCATATAGGTCACCTTCAATCACATTTGCTTCATCTTTTTAAATGTATTCAGATTATTAAAACCTTGACATAAGCTGTGAATTGAATGTGTCTTTGTTCTTAAACTTTATTGCACAATCACAAGACACAATAATTTATCTCTCATATTCTAATATCTAAAGATCTCATAGATTCTGATACATCCATCTCCCAATTTCACTCCTTACTTTCATGTCACTCATACTTTCATCTCCACTCCTTAATGTTCTTTGGTATCACATTTGTGTGCTTTCATCTTTGGTATCATCACAAGGGGAGAGTGTTTTGTCAAGGGGGTGACTACTTTTTTGTCCGTACTTAAGGGGGAGAGATTATCTTTTTGTTGTTGTCAAAAAGGGGGAGAAATTTCAATTGATTGAGATCATTCCGAATGTTTTGTCATCATCAAAAAGGGGGAGAATGTTGAGTTATGGTTATGTGAATAACTGTAATCATTGTTTTGATAATGAGTGATTTGATTTGTTTTGATGATGACATAATCATTGTGCATATTGTTGATATCACAATATCATTATTTGTTTAATGAACATAAGTGCTTTCATGTGCCTTGTTCATCAATCGATTGCAAGCATTGACAGTCGACTCTTCAATAGTCGAAGTCTGGCCAATCTATTGTTTGTGCCTTGTTCATCAATCGATTGCAAGCACTGACAGTTGACTCTTCAACAGTCGAAGTCTGGCCAATCTATTGTTTGTGCCTTGTGCATCAATCGATTGCAAGCACTGACAGTCGACTCTTCAACAGTCGAAGTCTGGCCAATCTATTGTGTATGTGATGTGTTCATCAATTGATTGTCACAACATCAATTATTTGCACATCGATTGCTGAACAACTTAAAGATTGATTGCATCATGTTAGACATTCATTGCTTCATGTTTAAACATCGATTGCTGAACAACTTAAACATCGATTGCATCATGTTAGACATCGATTGCTTCATGTTTAAACATCGATTGTCTGCACATCGATTGCTGAACAACTTAAACATCGACTGCATCATGTTAGACATCGATTGCTTCATGTTTAAACATCGATTGTTTGCACATCGATTGTCATGTCTATATCGATTGTACTTGTTCTATATCGATTGTACTTAAGCCTCGCATCGATCGTGGTATATATTGAAGTATATTGTTACCTTTTCTCCTGAATAACTAAAGATGCCATCTATGCAAGATGCCATGTGACTGGCATGTGTGTTACTTGGGGTACTTGGTACTCACGTATCCCCAAATCCTTGGTCACATGATTAGCGCTATAAATATGCCCGTGTCCTTTGTAAAAAAGGGTATCCAGAAGCGACATCAAAACAGAGGAGTGTGGAAAGGAGAGGGAAAATGCAGAGCCAAGAAAGAGGAGCAGAGTAGCTCCGGTAAGAAGAAGAAGAAGGGGAAGAAGAGAAGAATATCGTGAATCCTTTGGTCTTCTTCCTGATTTGGAGATCCAATCTCAGAGGAGAGGTGTCCAGATCTTCGAACTTCATTGACGTCCAATTATTCTCTAACAAAGGAGAGCACAGGCAAATGTTATTCGTATGTGTGTGTGTTTCTGAGAGTTGATCGATTTGCACAAGTGTTATGTGCAAATTAATCTCTATCAGAGAGTATGTCTGATCGTGTGTGCCTTCAGTGTTTTGCTCAATTGTGTGGACTGAGCCATCATGCTTTGAGTGTGTGTGTGTGTGTTGTATCTCTTTTATGAGATAGTGTGTGGTTTAATCCTCACAATGGTGAGGGGTGGATGTAGGAATCACTTATTGTGATCTCCGAACCACCTTAAAAATCTTTATGCATTGTGGTTTGCTTAATTGTCGCTTCGATAGATGTTTGCATAGAGATCGCTCACACACTGTTTGTCTGATTATCTCACACATCAACTACACACAACCACATCGGATCAGTATGTTTTCTCTAGATTGAGCTACAATCTGAAGTAATTATTTTAAATTGCTTAAGTTTCCGCTGTAATTGGGAATAGATCTAGAAGGGGGGTTCACCCTACTCATTCGATCTGACACTGATGCCTATCTTCTCTATCATTTTTAGGAAGTGCTGAGATTAAGGAATAAGCATAGATCGCGTTGGAATTCAAGTGTGATGAGTGTGGAGCTACCCTCAGAGTTCTTATGTTAGAGAGCTAGTTAGTCGAGTGTCTTGATATAAATTTTCTTTTATTGGTGAGAAAGTGTGCTCTAGGTTAACGAGAACATGTTTAGTTTGACATTTGCAGATGTGTTACCCAATTATGATGAAATAAAGAAAGGCATGTTGATTATTGAATTTTGGGCCCTACTTGTGTTATTTATTCATCTATGGCTTCTGAATACTTGCTTGTCGCATCTCCCAATTTAGTATGCTACTCAAATCGAGAACGTGACAGAAAGAATAAGTACACATGTGATTATTATTCATGTTAGTTGTTAGTGATATTACCATGTTGGCATAATTTCCCACATAAGTACCTTGGTTTTCCTTTGATCCTGGGCAGAGCCAAAAATGTTCATTTTGCTGGAATAATCTCTTGTATTTAGAAGAAGGTGCCGGGATGGCAAGCTAATCTATTATCCCAAGGTGGTAGACTCATCTTAATCAAACATGTGCTTACTTTAATTCCTATATACTCTCTGGATTCATCCTCTCTTAATGCAGGTGTCCGTAAGGTTATTGATGGAATGTTTGCCAATTTTTTTTGGGGAGCGTCCAAGGATGGTAATAGAAAGCACTGAAGTGCTTGGAGTGCTATTTGCAAACTAGTTGAATGTGGTGGTCTAGGGGTCGTGTCCTTGAGGCAAATGGAGGTTGCATCCATGTGAAAATGCTATGGAAGGCTATCCATTCTGATTCTCTGCGGGCTGTGTTTTTTAGAGCAAAATATTTCAAAAACAAACACCTTACTGATGTGAACTTCAAATAAATGAAAGGGCATATAGGAGAGGCTGGTTACTTGCTAAAAGTCTCAACTTGCAGCACAAGCGGATTATTGTTGGTGATGGTAACTGTAATTTTTGGCATGATATTTGGATTGGGAACACTAACTTGGCCTCCTATGTTCCTAGAGATGATATTCCAAATATCAGTGCTATGGTAAGAAACGTTATCTTAAACCCAACTGTTGAAGAAGCCAGGATCATTGCTACAAAAATTCCTCAACACATTCAATAGGCGGTCAGAAATATTTCTATGGCTCCTTTACCTGATAAATCGGTATGGACTCTGTCTTCTTCTGGTGAGTGTACAGTCTCTTCTGCTTATAAAATTATGGCCAACATTAATGATTTTAGCAGCTTCTTCCCCTGGAATCGTATCTGGACCCCTTGGCTACCAACAAAGATCTTTGTTTATATGTGGAAAGTCATTTTTAATAGCCTTCCTACTAATGATAATGTGAGAACGCTGGGAATTCCATTATGCCTAAAATGCTCATACTGCAATCATCATAAGAATGAAACAACCAATCATCTTTTCTTGGACAGTGACTGAGCGACTTACATCTGGTCTTTCTTTAGATCCTAAGGTATTCTGTTCAATGAGAATTCCATCAGAAATATGGTTATCAATTTAATCTCGGGCATGGATTGCAAATCTCTATATGGATTCACCACTATTGCTATTCTTGCATATTCTATTTGGGAAATATGGATCTTAATAAATGCTATCAAGTACGAGGAAAAAAGTTTAAACATAAGGCAATTACCATATAAAATTCTCTAGAATGTTAAACAAATTGCAACTATTGTGTCATTGAAGGAGAATAGCATTGCTAGAAGGAAGATTATTTCGGACCTGGGGATACCTATGCCACAACTTCTCTCCAAGGCTTAAAGTTGTAAAATGGATCCTGCTAGGGCTATCAAATGGGTCTGAATGGGTATAATATGTTCATGCCCAATTAAGACCCAATAGTATTAAGTAAGGTATAGACCCATACCCTATAACTTCTCACAAGAATATATCCATACCTATGTTTTGATTATTTTTAAAGAATGGGCATAGGTCTCAAACTTAAACCCATAATGATAACTTCTATTTTTTATAGAATTTTTAATCCCAGTTGTGCATATAGAATATCAAGATGATATATCTAAATTTTGAAGATTATTTCGGATCCCAACTATCTGGATGATATTTTCAGATTCTTAAATATACTAAAAAATTCTAGAACAATGAAAAAATCAACTAGGTTATATTAACAACATACAAAATCTAGTTAAACATGATATTCTAAAAAATCTTTAAAATTAAAAAACACTCAACAACAACATTTTGAATCCCGGTCTGGATCCATATCCTATCTATAATTTATAAATTACTTCTTTAAATATAATAAAAATTTTGAAAAAAATTAAAAATCAAATACATAAAACACAACATTTTGACCGCTTGGGACGCCCCGAGGGGGAGGACGGAGGGGCGGCGCCGTCGGCGGCGGCCCACTTGATCGGCGAGGTGCTCCGGCCCGACCCGGGCTCCGTCAACGAGGCCCTCCATGGCGCCCGCCCCGGCCGCCTCTCCCGCCTTGTCTCCGATTACTTCGACAGCAACGAGCACACCTCCCGCCTCTGCCTCCGCCTTCACCACTGCGTCAACCGTGCCCGCTCCATCTACTCCCCACTCCTCGAGCTCCTCGAAGTCCTCCCCACGCCCATCGCCACCACTGCCACCTCCCTCGCCTCCTCACCCTTGTCGTCTTCCTCGATCTCACAGAACCACCACCATCACCCACAAGCGCAACACCGTCTAGATGAAAAACTCGGAATAATCAAGCTCTGGTGTTCCTGCTGGTAGAACAGACATATGGCAGAGTTGAGGGGAGGAGGTGCGTGGATTAGGAACAGAGCAGCACCTGTAGCTGCAATGACAAGAACAGGGGAGCGGTGGATGGCGCCGGGGGTGCGAGCATGTTCCGGATCTTGAGGAATCTGCCCTCTTCCAGCACCATCTGCACGGGCAGAAACCCTAGCCCGTTGGCCACCGCCATCAACATCTTCCTCGTCTCTGACCGGAACTCCTCCAGGTCCACTGACCCGCTGCCGTCGTGGTCAAACTGGGAGAAGAGGGAGCCGTACAGCCAGCAGAGCTCGTCGCGGCTGGGTTTCACCTCGTCGAAACTAAAGTGGGTCTCAAGGACCCTGAGGCTCTGGAGCTCCCTGGCCATCTCGGAGTAGGAGAGGAGGCCGTCGCCGTTGGTGTCGAGGCCGGTGAACCGGTCGTCGACAGTGCTATTGAAGAGCTGCTCATCCTCAACGAAGCTGCGGATGGTGGCGCCGTCCAGCAGTTCCACGCTCATCTTGGCGCCGTCCAGCAGCAACATTGCTGGCGATGTGGGGTGAAATTGGAAGAGAAATGGGTAGTGGCGAGCCGTACATGTCCCTGGAATTGGGATTGTTTCAAACCCTTTAACGCACCCAATAGAGTGACCATATCAGACCCATTAAATAAATATAATAAAAAAGATGGATTTAGACCCATCCATATATTTAATATCGGGTAAAGACTGTTCATTTTACCCACTTTTATTTACTGGTTCAGTTCGGGTTTGGGTAAATGGGTCTCATTTGACAGCTCTAGATCCTGTCGTTGTGGCCTTATATTAGGCTGAATATAGATGGAGCTCATAAAATGCATGTCATTTCAGGTGGTGGTGGTGTAATCAGAGATCATCACGGTAATATTCTACTGGCCTTCTCTCACTTCTATGGTCACTACAACAACTTGATAGCAGAGACGAGGGTCTTGCTGGATGGTGTCAGGTATCTTAATACTATTTCACCAAGGCCCACTCTTATTGAATGTGACTCTCAGGTCATTGTGCATGTTGTTAAGAAAATGGATTGCAGCTGCCTCCTATTATTACGGGTGTGGCTTGCCTTGATAAGCTAGGCTTGCCTAGCATTCGCTTGTACCAATCTATGATCTTTTATTCATAAATAAATCTTACGTCCTAGATGGTGGTGTGTAACGCCCCATCTAGGCAAGGTTTTACAAAAAAAAAAAACCATGTTAGCATCATTGATAATGTTACGAGTAATTGTGACAATTGGATTAGTTAGTATCTTGTATTGCATGTTAGTGACATCTATCATGTTAAAGATTTGCTATCGTGGCCATGCATGTTAAACAATTTCACAATTTAAAGTTTATCCATGCAGAGAATTATAATGTTATTGCATTGCATATTATTGACATCACGACACATGTTATAGATTTGTTATCTTCTTACGTGTTAGACAATTTCTTGTTCACATTGAATTTCCAAGTTTAATGGTTTACAATGTTTTACACGATCACAAGTTAGTAGTTTTAAATGATAATTGATAATCATGAATGAATTATTATATTCAAGATTGATAATTATATGAAACAACATGATTTAAATGTATATGATTAAGGCTAGTGTATAAATTATCATGAATGTGCAAGTAATGATATATGAATTAATATGATTTCAAGATACGGTATATGATAGATTGTGGATTGTAATCTTAAGTTACTTGCAGAGTTTATTGCATAGATTCACTTTTACTAACATTTCGGAAGAGGCTGAGGATATTCTCAAGACCGAGAAGCTAGCGAGATCTGACTTTAAGTGTGAGGAGTAGTGCTATCACAAGCCATTGAGCTTAATACTTAGTATGTGAAGAATAAATATACGTTTGAAACATTAATATTATGTGTTAGAGATTGGCATTGTTATTTCATTTTATCTTCTATATAGACTGTGAAATGTGAATGAATAAAGTTGATGGACAATTGTTGTTTATTTTCACTGTACAATATCATTATCTATTTGTGTAAATCTTACTCTAAGTGTTCATTATTGAGTCTTTTCTATTGTGACATCTCCCTTCGATCTGACGTAGGTCGGTATGACTATATGTAACGTCGCGTGCTTTTCGGATCCATGCGGATCATGTGTGTTGTGGTTATGATAGCCGTTGTGGCCGTTGACTGCCAGGGGTGGCCGTTGACTGGTTGGCGTCCAGGTAAGTGGACGTTGACTGTATGATCTTGGCGGCATTGGATGTGGACGTTTAGGGTGGCGGTTGTTCATGCCGGTAGAGGGGTTGACGCCAACCTGAGAATTCTGCAAGTTATAGGGTCACCCGAGGGCAGGTTTTCTACCCTGTTCTCATTCTCCCTTGCCCCAGCTTCTTGTCCCAGTGTTCCTAAAGCTTCCAAAAGGTACTGAAGGGTGCTTGGAGAATCGTGGGACGTGTGGCGTTGACGAATTGCGCAAGGAAACGCCGTGGTGTGGTGCAATTCCCGTGGGAGCTCGCGGAGGATTCAGTGTGAACCGGGAGATTGCGGGAGGTTCTAGTGTGTTCTGAGGTAGGGGACGAACCCGGTTAACTCCGTAGAAACATTAAAACACGACGTAACCACCTGAATCAGCATGATAATGCATTTTCGGATTAAGTTGCACCATGCGGGGATAATGGGTGGTTTGAGTAATTTAGCGAACGAAGCATGCTGTAATGGGTTGTTTAGGATTCATGCATGTTAAAAGAACTAATTCTGTATGTTTTTCTGTAGTTTTAACGGTTGGGAAACTTGTAGAATCGGGTTAGGGTTTCTGCAGGGTTAGAGGCCGAAGAACTTGGCGTCAACATCGTTTGTCGCCAAGCTCATCAGCCAGGATGTAGACGGCCAGATCCCTTACCGTCGACTTCCTGTAAGCGGCAGTCGATGTTGCCGCCTACTGGTTATAAACAGGAATGACTAATTATGGTATTTATCGATAATGCATGTGCGTTGGCACCTGAGGTGCACTGAGTGCACATGGTTCTCGTGTTTAGCATACAAGATATGTAGTTAGTTACTTGCTTTCGTGGTTGTGCGTTATTTACGCGAGACCAGTTGGGTTTACGTGTAGTGGACCGTTGTTACTTGTGGTTTACGTGAGGTTTCACGTGGTTTGCGTGTGACGTGCACGTGGTTCTGTGTACGTGGCGAGTAGTACGACGCCTACCGTGGTTACCTCTCCAGTTGGGTGCCCCAGGTTCTTTGTGAGCCAGGCTGTTAGCTCGGGGCTTTGTCCCGGTACTTGTGTTGTACCGTCGAGGTCTGTGTCGTCTGACCTGGACACCCTCACTCTTTTACTTGAGTTGTACGTCCGGCTGAGGGAAAGACGACAGTGGGACAGTGGCTATTGTACTTGTCTTTTAGTCACTTGTAGCGCGCTCGTAGTTGGGGGTACGGACACCAATAGACGTACTGGACCCCAGCTAGTCCTTTTCCAGTGCCTCACTCTAGAGAGTTCCGGGCCAGGATCTCTAGAGGTGTCAGGCATGGGCCTGTGACCGTGTGGTCCGCAGGTGGTGGTGTTTAGTTGGTCTCCACAGTTGCTTGACCTTTTCACGTGGAGCGGCAGTTGGACCTTTCGTCCGTGGCTGCGAGACTGAGAGGTGGACCTGTGTTAGCTTGTACGAATCAGTTTCTGGTGTCGCGAACCAGTTCACGTGGCTCTTGTTTGGTTGTCTCTACTTCAGCTTGTACACCTGTACTGGTTTTCCGTTTAATTATTTCAGTTGTTTCTCGTAGTCGGCAGACGGTGAGTACTTTTACAGCTTTAATATCCTGTTTAGCTGTTCTATAAATTGTTAGTATTGTTTACTGCTTTCATACCTGTGGTTTTGGTTTGCTCGGTGTTGGGGGAGTTCCCTACTGAGCCAGTGACTAGCGAGGCTTACCCCTACCCCCACAGGTGAGAGCGAGGAGGACGTTTCACGACCGTCGTCCGGTTCAGAGCCGCGCCGTAGCGGTACAGGGTCGGTACCTCCAGCTGTGTAGTAGCAGCTCCAGCAGTGTAGTGTAGTCGGTTGTTTATTTTCTTCAGTTGTACCTCGGGGTATGCCCCAGGCTCTTGTACTTCTTTTCAGTTTTGTGGTAATATGGCTATGTAACTTGTGAAATATATATAAAATGTGGTGTGTTCCTTTGTGTTTACACGGACTGTGGTTTGGTATCCCTTGCGAGGCTTCGGCCCGTTCGCGGGAGGCGGACTCGGATCAAGTACGTTATTAGTTTAACGGGCTTGGCCGAGGTGTTCCGCCACAGTTGGTATCAGAGCAAGGTCCGTGTTAATATAAGGGAACTAGAAAGATACATAGCCTTATTTCGGTCTTTGTACACTACTGGTAGGGACCCTGGTTTTTGATAATTTATTGTTTGATTTTTGTTTGGTGTTTTGTTTATGTAGAAATCTCTGGTATGGCTGATAGAAGAGATTGGGGTGGTGGAGGAGATGATCCGGAGGAAAGTACCCAGCGTATGATAGAAAGAATTTGGGAGAGCCTCACGGATATCCGGGCAAGGATGGATCAGCAGGCGCCGGTACCACCGGTTGCAGTGCCACCTGGAGATAGAGAGGCTGTACCTGTTGCTCCAGTTCCGCCAAGGGTAGAGGTGCCTTTTGCAGCACCTGTGCCACCACCACCACCAGTGTTATTAGAGGAGGAACCAGTGATGCAGGTGGAGAAGTTTCTGAGATTGCAGCCACCTACTTATTCAGGAGGGCCGAATCCAGATACAGCAGAGCATTGGGTTCATGAAATTGAGAGAGTTTTTGCAACTATGAGGTGTCTGGCAGCAGATAGAGTTGTGTTAGCTGCTTATCAGTTGAGGGGCTTTGCCTTTAAATGGTGGCGACTGAAGATGCAGACCACCTTTGCAGGTAGGGCAGAGGAGGCTATCACTTGGTCAGAATTTCTCGATGTATTTAATGATACATTCTTTCCGATCCAAGTGCAGCAAGTAAAAAGAGAGCAGTTTCGGACTCTCCAGTAAGGTAACTCTTCAGTCTTAGAGTACCAGATGAGATTTATGGCACTTAGTCGTTATGCGCCATATGTGGTTTCAGATAATATATGATGGTTGAGTATTTTATCAGAGGCTTGAGAGTGGAATTGCAAGATGCGATAGTACCTCTCATGTGCAAGACAGTGGAAGAAGCAGCCAGAGAGCAGCTACTTTGGAGAGGTCTATTCGGACTCGTCAGGTGGGCGAGTCAGGTTCAGGTAGTTTCCGGCTACCGCAGCAGTCAGTGGGTGCAAGTAAAGGTAAAGCACCAGCAGGACCTTCTTCATCAGGTTTCGGTAAATGGGGTCAGAAATTAAAGCAAGCATTTAAAGGAAAAGGAAGAGGATGGGAGGTCGTCCGCAGTTCCAGCAGGGCCGAGGTAGGCCTGAGGTGGAGGAGTCGCAGCAGAGTACTGCCAGGTAGCCTATTACTCCACCAGGATATAGATGTTATAATTGTAATCAGCTGGGACATTTGATCCGCAATTGTCCCTATCCGAGAGAATATGGGTATGGAAGAGGTGTGCAGCAGCAGCATCAGCCTCAGCAGTTTCAGCAGCCACAGGTAGGTCGTGGCAAAGGAGCACCGCAACAGCGAGGAAGAGGCCGGGTTATGGCTATCACCCGAGCCCAGGCAGAGGCATCGAATATGATAGAAGGTACTTTACCTCTTTATAATTATTCAGCAAGAGTCTTATTTGATTCGGGTGCCTCTCTTCTTTTCATTTCCGAGAATTTCTGGATTGTATAGCTCATCCTTTAGAAGAAAAGTCTTGTGAGTTAGTAGTGGAGTTCCTTCGTGGTTCCTACTCACTTCAAGCTATATAGATGAAGCTCCTGTTATGATTGAAGGGAACCAATGCCGGGTCGGTTGTATGCCCTGCAGTTGTCAGATTATGTTATTATTCTGGGTATGGATTGGCTTGAGATGTATGGAGCAATGTTAGATTGCAGAAAGAAAAGGATCAGGTTTTGTCATCCTAATGGTGCAGTATTTGAATATCAAGGTATGCCTTTTTATACCTCTAAATTTCTAATTTCTGCAATTAAAGCTATAAAGTTGGTAAATGCTGGATGTGTGGCTTATTTAGCCTCGGTAAGTCTGGTAGAAGCTAGTCAGCAAGTGGAAGCAGTTCCCGTGGTTAGGGAATTTGCTGATGTTTTTCCTGAGGATTTGCTTGGTTTAGCTCCACATAGAGAGGTGGACTTTACTATTGAGTTGCTGCCAGGTACCATGCCGATCTCTAAAGCTCCATATCGGATGGCACCAGCAGAACTTAAAGAATTGAAAAAGCAGTTAGAAGAATTATTGCAGAAAGGTTTTATTAGACCGAGTCATTCCCCGTGGGGAGCGCCGATTTTATTTGTGAAAAAGAAAGATGGAAGTTTTTGGATGTGTATTGATTATAGAAAGTTGAATGATGTGACCATTAAGAATAAGTACCCGTTGCCGAGAATAGATGATCTGTTTGATCAGTTGCAATCAGCAAAGGTATTTTCTAAAATTAATTTGAGGTCTGGGTACCATCAGTTGAGAATCAAAGAGGAGGATATAGATAAGACAGCTTTCAGAACCAGATATGGTCACTTCGAGTTTGTGGTTATGCCATTTGGGTTGACTAATGCTCCTGCAGGTTTTATGGATCTGATGAATAGAATTTTTCATCCATATTTAGACCAATTCATTGTGGTCTTTATTGATGATATTCTGATTTATTCAGCATCTGAAGAGGAGCATGCAGCTCATTTGAGGTTTACTCTGCAGTTGTTAAGGGATAACCAGTTGTTTGCCAAATTCAGTAAGTGTGAATTTTTGTTGAAAGAAATTCAGTTTCTGGGTCATGTTATTTCAGCCAAAGGAGTAGCAGTGGACCCAAGTAAAGTGGAAGCAGTAATGAGATGGGAAGTGCCTAAGACAATAACCGAGATTAGAAGCTTTCTGGGATTGGCAGGTTATTATAGGCGCTTCATTCAAGATTTTTCTAAGATTGCAGCACCTATGACTAAATTGACCAGGAAAGGGGTGCCATTTGTGTGGTCCGGTGAATGTCATAAAAGTTTTATGAAATTGAAGAAAAGACTTACATCAGCACCTATATTGACATTACCGGCAGGGAGTGGTGGTTTTGTGTTGTATACTGATGCTTCAAGAAGAGGACTTGGCGCAGTGCTTATGCAGCATGGTAAAGTGATAGCTTATGCGTCCAGGCAATTGAAGCCAGCAGAGGAGAATTACCCCACTCATGATTTGGAATTAGCTGCAGTTGTATTTGCTTTGAAAATGTGGAGGCATTATTTGTATGGCGAGAGATTTGAGATCTTTACGGATCATAAAAGTTTGAAGTATCATTTCTCGCAGAAAGATTTGAACCTTCGCCAGCGCATATGGATTGAGTATTTGAAAGATTATGATTTCAATTTGGCTTACCATCCGGGTAAGGCCAATATTGTAGCAGATGCCTTGAGCAGAAAGGCATATGTAAGTTTGATGATGATTAAAGAATGGAAGTTGTATGAAGAGGTAGTGGAGAACTCCTTGTATGTGCCCAGTAGTCAGCGACGGGCAGTACTAGCTGCTAGTGCTGTAGAGCCGTCTTTGTATTGGCAGATTATTGAGGCTCAGAGAGCAGATGCAAGTTTAGCTGAGATTGTGAAAATGGAAGGAGTTACCATAGATGATAACTGTGTGGTCAGGCTCAGGGGCAGGTTGTTTGTTCCTGCAGAAAGAGAGATAAAGCAGCGAGTATTGGAAGAGGCTCATAATCCCGGTACACTATCCACCCGGGTAGTACTAAAATGTACCATGATTTGAGAAATCATTTCTGGTGGCCTCATATGAAGAAAGAAATAGCAGAGTTTGTTGCAAGATGTGCTATCTGTCAGCAAATTAAAGCAGAGCATCAGAAGCCTGGAGGTCTATTGCAACCGTTACCCATTCCGCAGTGGAAAGGGATGATATTGCAATGGACTTTGTGGCAAGTTTACCAAGGTCGAGTTCAGGGCATAATGGAATATGGGTGTTTGTTGACAGATTGACCAAAGTGTGCAGATTAGTGGCAGTAAGTATGTCTTGGACAGTGGACAGATTAGCAAATATTTATGTTGAAAGAATTGTTCCACTGCATGGTATTCCGAAGACTATTGTGTCAGATAGAGATCCAAGATTTACTTCTGGTTTTAGAGAAGTCTGCAAAAGTAATTGGTACTGAGTTTAGGTATAGCTCCGCTTATCATCCCCAGACAGATGGTCAGACAGAAAGGACTATTCAGACAATTGAAAATATGTTGCGAGCTTGTTGTTTAGTTTGGGGAGGTAGTTGGGAGCATCATTTGGGAATGGTTGAGTTTGCCTACAATAATAGCTATCATACCAGTCTTGGGATGGCACCGTATGAAGCTTTATATGGAAGGCCATGTAGAACCCCATTGAACTGGCATGAAGTGGGAGAAAGGCAATTAGTAGGTCCTGAATTGATTCAGCAAACTACAGAGGTGATGAAGCTTATTAAAGAGAAATTGCAGGCAGCTCAAAGTCGGCAGAAAAGTTATGCAGATGTTCGGAGGAGACCACTTCAGTTTGAGGTGGGAGATTTTATTTTCCTAAGAGTTTCTCCAAGTAAAGGAATTATGAGGTTTGGCAAGACTGGAAAGTTGAGTCCAAGGTATGTGGGACCCTTCCAAGTGTTAGAAAGGATTGGGGAGACAGCTTATAGGCTGGATTTGCCAGCTGATTTTGCAGATGTGCATGATATTTTCCATGTTTATATGTTGAGAAAGTGCATTGAAGACCCAGCTCAAATAATCAGATATCAAGGTGGTGACCTGAGGCCGGATATGACTATGCCAGAGTATCTGGTGCAGATCACAGATCGAAAGATAAAGAAGCTGAGAAATAAAGAAATTGAGCTAGTTAAAGTGAGATGGGAAAATAGGTTGGGTGGTGAGGATACCTGGGAGTTAGCCGAGGAAATGGCTAAAGGGTATCCCTATCTGTTTGAATAAGCCTTTGTATTTTCTTTTTAGATGATAATGCTTATAAAGGTGTGTATGATAAGTTGTTTAATTTGAGTTGTGTTATGAATTTCGAGGTCGAAATTTTCTTTTTAGATGATAGTAATGTAACGTCGCGTGCTTTTCGGATCCATGCAGATCATGTGTGTTGTGGTTATGATAGCCGTTGTGAGGCCAATGTGAGTTGGTTGTGTGGAATGTATGGTGTGGATGTGTGGCTTGAGCAGGTGAAGTGCAGGTTTGGTCCTGAAATAAAATAGGACCTGCTGCAGTTCAGTTGGAGTTGGCGGCCAGGGGTGGCCGTTGACTGGTTGGCGTCCAGGTAAGTGGACGTTGACTGTATGATCTTGGCGGCATTGGATGTGGACGTTTAGGGTGGCGGTTGTTCTTGGCTGCAGAGGGGTTGACGCCAACCTGAGAATTCTGCAGGTTATAGGGTCACCCGAGGGCAGGTTTTCTACCCTGTTCTCATTCTCCCTTGCCCCAGCTTCTTGTCCCAGTGTTCCTAAAGCTTCCAACAGGTACTGAAGGGTGCTTGGAGGTTCGTGGGACGCGTGGCGTTGCCGAATTGCGCGAGGAAACGCCGTGGTGTGGTGCAATTCCTGTGGGAGCTCGCGGAGGATTCGGTGTGAACCGGGAGATTGCGGGAGGTTCTAGTGTGTTCTGAGGTAGGGGACGAACCCGTTAACTCCGTAGAAACATTAAAACACACGACTAACCACCTGAATCAGCATGATAATGCATTTTCGGATTAAGTTGCACCATGCGGGGATAATGGGTGGTTTGAGTAATTTAGCGAACGAAGCATGCTGTAATGGGTTGTTTAGGATTCATGCATGTTAAAAGAACTATTTCTGTATGTTTTTCTGTAGTTTTAACGGTTGGGAAACCTGTAGAATCGGGTTAGGGTTTCTACAGGGTTAGAGGCCGAAGAACTTGGCGTCAACATCGTTTGTCGCCAAGCTCATCAGCCAGGATGTAGACGGCCAGATCCCTTGCCGTCGACTTCCTGTAAGCGGCAGTCGATGTTGCCGCCTACTGGTTATAAACATGAATGACTAATTATGGTATTTATCGATAATGCATGTGTGTTGGCACCTGAGGTGCACTGAGTGCACATGGTTCTCGTGTTTAGCATACAAGATATGCAGTTAGTTACTTGCTTTCGTGGCTGTGCGTTATTTACGCGAGACCAGTTGGGTTCACGTGTAGTGGACCGTTGTTACTTGTGGTTTACGTGAGGTTTCACGTGGTTTGTGTGTGATGTGCACGTGGTTCTGTGTACGTGGCGAGTAGTACGACGCCTACCGTGGTTACCTCTCCAGTTGGGTGCCCCATGTTCTTTGTGAGCCAGGCTGTTAGCTCGGGGCTTTGTCCCGGTACTTGTGTTGTACTGTCGAGGTCTGTGTCGTCTGACCTGGACACCCTCACTCTTTTACTTGAGTTGTACGTCCGGCTGAGGGAAAGACGACAGTGGGACAGTGGCTGTTGTACTTGTCTTTTAGTCACTTGTAGCGTGCTCATAGTTGGGGGTACGACACCAGTAGACGTACTGGACCCCAGCTAGTCCTTTTCCAGTGCCTCACTCTAGAGAGTTCCGGGCCAGGATCTCTAGAGGTGTCAGGCATGGGCCTGTGATCGTGTGGTCCGCAGGTGGTGGTGTTTAGTTGGTCTCCACAGTTGCTTGACCTTTTCACGTGGAGCGGCAGCTGGACCTTTCGTCCGTGGCTGCGAGACTGAGAGGTGGACCTGTGTTAGCTTGTCCGAGTCAGTTTCTGGTGTCGCGAACCAGTTCACGTGGCTCGTGTTTGGATGTCTCTACTTCAGCTTGTACACCTGTACTGGTTCCGTTTAATTATTTCAGTTGTTTCTCGTAGTCGGCAGACGGTGAGTACTTTTACAGCTTTAATATCCTGTTTAGCTATTCTATAAAATGTTGGTATTGTTTACTGCTTTCGTACCTGTGGTTTTGGTTTGCTCGTGTTGGGGGAGTTCCCTACTGAGCTAGTGACTAGCGAGGCTCACCCCTACCCCCACAGGTGAGAGCGAGGAGGACGTTTCACGACCGTCGTCCGTTCAGAGCCGCACCGTAGCGGTACAGGGTCGGTACCTCCAGCTGTGTAGTAGCAGCTCCAGCAGTGTAGTGTAGTCGGTTGTTTATTTTCTTCAGTTGTACCTCGGGGTATGCCCCATGCTCTTGTACTTCTTTTCAGTTTTGTGGTAATATGGCTATGTAACTTGTGAAATATATATAAAATGTGGTGTGTTCCTTTGTGTTTACACGGACTGTGGTTTGGTATCCCTTGCGAGGCTTCGGTCCGTTCGCGGGAGGCGGACTCGGATCAAGTACGTTATTAGTTTAACGGGCTTGGCCGAGGTGTTCCGCCACACCATATCAGACTAGAGTGGGGCATTACATGTCTGCCATAGGTAGGCGTATTCCTATTTTCTACTTATGTGCCCTCCTTACAAGTACATAATTACTCCTCTTTTTTTCATATTGTCTTTATTAAAAGCATCCTTACATTTAACACCCAACGACAACTCTATTTTCTCTCCTAAAATTTAGTATTCACATAAAAATATCTATATCAAGAAAATATATTTTTTAAAACAATATATTTTTTTCAAAGAGAAAAACTTTATGCTCGGCTCGCCGAGCAATATAATTGCTAAGCTAGGCTTGTCATTGGCTGGGGCATGGGCTCCTCGCCCAAAAGACAATTACAGCAGGCGCGGGGCCACGATACCAACTAATGGTAAGACTGGCCGGACAATTGTATTGCTCGGCCAGAGTCGAGCACTAAGTTTTTCTCTTTTTCAAAGAGAGAGAGAGAGAGAGAGATTATAATTGTTCTGGGCTCTTTAAATTTGGTTAATGACTAATAATAGGATATATGATAATGGGGGTAGCATTTCTAAAGGTATAATGTAGTAAGCCTATTAGAAATAAACTAAAAAAAAGAAATAGTAAACACTAGAAATAAACTTTTAAGAATGATATTTTTTTCTCTTAAATCTCTTTTAGTTATTTGGATATCCTCAAAATCGGTCTATCAAAATACCAAACAAGTTCTTAAAATTGTCTCTTCACACAATGATAGGAAAAAGATAATCGCTAGAAAATTTATAGAATGTCCGATTACAGAATTTTACATCTTTTTCTTTTTTAGAATAAGAACTAAGGATTAGCATATCCACCTAAGTTCATTTAACAACACCTCTCTTATTTTTATAATAAAAGAATTGCTACTATGCCAAATGACATTGTAAAAGGAGGTATACAACCGTAAAGAGGGACACAAAGGGAAATAAACACAGGAATGTTAATATACAAGACGAGTAAGAACTAAGAACCTCAGTGGCACAATGGATACTCAACAGCATTATGCCTTTGAAGCGAGTGGGGGGGCATCGTCTCTTGGAAGAGTTTCCCACCACTTCCACAAAACCGGCCGGACTCCACCTTCTATCAGCTTGCATCTTGGAAGAAAAAAAAAAACTTATTTTACTTGACTAAATACATTTGTTGTACTTGATAATGATATAGCAATCTAGGTGGTGTTAAATTAGATATCATATGAGTTAACAAGTAAGAGATAACAAAGGATGGTGGCAGCGGGGATCACAAACTTTTAATGGTAATTTATACTCACAAATATTATCTTTCAATTTAGAAATATAAAATTTAAATTTTAAAATATTATTCATATGATGCTAAAATATTAATTAAAAATTTAATAATAATTTAGACTGATAAATAATATTATTGGGCTCCTAAAAAATAATTTTAAACTTTAAAATAGTGATTTTAGAATCCGTTGCCAATTATCTACCACCGCCAATCGTTGCAGTTGATCTCCCTAATATGACATCACACGAATTGTCATGTTATACCCAAACACAATAGGTACAATAAATCTTTTTTTAAAAAGGCACCACCTTCTATTGAAATGGACATGTCAGAGAAAATTTATCCTAATTAGTGAAAGAATGACATGATATAAAATCTGAGAGAGAGAGAAATGGATCCAGAAAAAAAGGTGTAATCGAACATTGTATTATGAGTAATATCTAAGTAGCTTAAGGTGTAAGATGCACGCCTGATCTACATGTATGTATTTTTTCTAAGAGAATAAAGGAAAAAAAGACGAGAAGTAAGATGCCAGAAAGCATGATTGTAAACGGGTCCGATAAAATTTATTGAAAATAATCAGATTTGGAATTAGATATTTTCATCAAATTATTAAATAATTAGATTAAAAAATAGATAGTGTTAAATATGAATCGGTTCAATAAATAATATTCGGAAATCGAATAATTAGATATTCAAATAATGTATAATATATATTATGTAATATATAATCTATATTATATGATATATAAATTATATAATAATATATACAATATATATTATAATATTATATATATATATATATTATTAGATTTGAAAATCAAATAAACAG
Organism: Colocasia esculenta; assembly: GCA_014218235.1. Classification (NCBI taxonomy): domain Eukaryota; kingdom Viridiplantae; phylum Streptophyta; class Magnoliopsida; order Alismatales; family Araceae; genus Colocasia; species Colocasia esculenta. The sequence continues at coordinate 71,702,310 of CM024761.1, read as the reverse complement.
AACCATATCATTTATCGAAAATATTTGAATCTAATTCTGATAAACTATCAGTAGTGAAACGTATTTTTAACTCTTATAATTTTTATCAAAATTAGATCAAATAATTAAATATTTTTTACAGTCCTATCAAAAATGTGAGAGAAAATATTAACTCTTTTATTATAATATTACCATTTCAAGGGATATTACAATCTCCTCTTAAAAAAATAATAATAAAGAGGTATGCAAACAACTCCCTCCCTCGAAAATTTCCGAGCTTCTGTGGAAGCTTGTTTACTATCCGGCGTCTGCACCATCTTTTGCTCAGAGACTCCTCCATAGTTCGCAGAACCTGTGGCGCGCAGACCCCGCTATGACAGAAAGCGCAGCGGCGGCGGCGGCGACGGCGACGTCATCATCATCAACAGGTGAAGCGAAAGAATTGGAGCTCTCGGTCGAAGTCATGAGCGAGGTGCACCTTGGCTGCCCGCCTCGCTTCTCCGGCCCTTTTGTCTCCTACTTCACCTTCTCTCTCTCTTCCTCGTCAGGTACCACACCACAACACCCTGCACTTGTTGGTGAAATCTTTCTTCTGGTCTGGGGTCTCTTTCGTCAGAAAAAAGTTGGGTTTCCTTCATTGGCTTTAAGCAGCACATTTCAAGAAGTTTAATTTCCAGCTCCTTGGCACTAGTTTGAGAACGTTTTAGGGTGAGTGTTCGTTACTTCTTCTTTCCTCCTTTGCTCATATGCATTTGCTTTTTTCCTGATTAATTGTGGTAGAAGACATGGGTGGAAGATTTGATGGTTTGGTTGAGGCTGGAAGGAGTATTGCAGGACAAGTCGACGGTTTGGACGAAGATGGGGATCTTGTTCTTCCCAGACGGAAGAGTAAGTCTCCACCATTTTTGTCGATTTTATTCTGATGTTCTTGTCTAGGGCATTGAATCTTGTTGTTGGTTTCCCATTCTTTTTCCTTCTGGATTTCTCATTGTCTGTGGTGTTTCTAAGTATATGTTCCTTTGATTTTTTTGATTGGTTTAAAACAACTTCTTTTCCTCCTTTTTTCAGCTTTATACTTTAATCATTGTGACTTTGCTAGTGGACCTCTTTGAATGCCTGCTTAAGAATCTACCCTCAGGTTCCGCACTAAGATATATCGTGATAGAGGGGGTGATAATATTTGAGTTGAGCTCTGGAGTGTATTTCTTAGATCAAAAGGAATGGAAGTTTCAAAGGCATTGTGAAATCGTAGCGAAAACAAGTGATGCGTCCTTTCTGAATGCTGGAAACCAATTAACATACTGTCTTCTCCCTCCACCTAGACTTGTCTGTCAGTTGGCTTCTCCATACAAGACAAACATTGCGCTGTTTAGGCAACCTATACGTGCGTGTTTCTTCAGCTTATGGATGGCGAGATCCCTCATTTCTAGTCTAGTGTGAAAGGTCCATGCCATTTCTCATGCATCTAAACTCTTTCACATTCGCATCAGTCATAGGAAGGTTATTTGTTGTATTATCCAAGGGTTCTCCTTGGAACTTTGAAGAATAAATCTTTATGGGACATGCAAAACTATCACCTAGGTCTTCAACGAAGGGCAAGGGCTTTCTTGTGTTTCCCTGATGCCTCATCTTGTGAAAAGATGAATGAAAATCCCAATGAAACACTCCCATATTGTGCAACTGGGTGATGCATTAATGAGGGAGTGCATCATATGTTAGTTTTGGGTTGTTTTTTTTTTTTTTTTTTTCCTTGTTGAGCATTTTTTCCCTCTTCATATTATCCCCTTGTTTTAAGACTGTGTTCACATTCCTGATAATGCGTAAAATATTAGCAACACTCATCTGTTTCACCATAGAACTAAGTTTAAAACAGGGATTCTCATTGAGATTATGACGTTTTAAACTTTTTGTCTATAAGAGAAATTGGAAATTTTCATTTCACTAAAGCACATGAAAACAGATGGCACTGCATATGGTTCTCATTGCCTGATGGATGCACAAGTGGGTTAAAAAAAGTAAAAGGATAATGCATGTTTTCTGACTTTACTTTGTGTTGCCTTTGTATCAATCTGCAGTAGACTAATGAATCTAAAAGGGATTTTGTATATGGGATTGTTATTTATTTTGTGTGTTCTCAGTGTTTGTTGACCTAGTATGTCTCCATTTGCGCATGAATGCAGAGGCTTACAATGTGGCCATCCAGCATAAGATCACATCCTCCATACCAAATGTCGGATTGCAGGTAATGCATGCTCAGAATGTACCAAGAACCTAAAAATTCTATGAGATTTTATTAACCTAGTCTCTGTGTTAGGTGTGGAAAGCAGCATTGGTTTTGGCTGATTTTGTCTTGCATATTAGTATCACATCATCTGACTTTGATGACATCAGTGCACTAGAACTCGGAGCTGGAACAGGTGACTTTGAAAGCTCGACAAATTCAATGGCTGTTGGATATTTCATTGGTGTAATGGTAGCTGCATGTGAGTGCACAGTTTAGATCTTGAATGAGCTTAATATTTCCTGAATAGCAGGCACCTGGGATGCTTGTGCTGTTCAGTCATTATCAAACCCAGATTCTGAATCTTACTTGTTGGGTTGAAGTATTTAGGTAGAGATATAGCCATTGCACAGGGAGGGAAGATAGGAAAATGTTAAGGCCACTCGCTTTTAGCGCATATACTTTTTTATCACCACTTAAATAAACTCCCTGACAAGGAAAAAGGTGCAAATGCTGTACCTAAATATCTATATAGATGTTACATTGAACAATATTGAAACTACTAAATTTATGTGAAATCCAAGCTAGAAGTGTTTGATGTCTTAATTATTGTTGGAACAATGTGAACATCAAATGAACTTTTGTTGTTGTTTGAACAATGTGAGCAAATTGAATAATAGTTTTTTTGATGTTTCATGAACAGGTTTTGTAGGAATCATACTTGCACGTGTTGCGAACAAAGTTTTTTTAACAGGTATATGGCTGTTGTATTTTGAGGTAAACTCAGTATAATTTCTAATCTATTCTTTTCAATGTTAATAATTCCATGTCTCCTTATTGGTGTTATGAAAGATGGATGCATGAAAAGACACCACGAAAGAGTTATTGGAGACTAGAGGCTGCAATGGTGTTTCATCAGAATTCCTGATAGCTTTCCTTTTATCACCATTCTATTTGGCTTTTCTTTTGAAGATGGATAGTACTGTTATCCAATAGTAGAAATGTGAATGTATATATAGTTATGTAGACATAACTCCTTAGTTCACCTCAACCCTCTTGTTGACTGGATAGGTTCATCAACTTGTCCTATAACCTCAAGGTGCCCAAGAAGATGCAATTTCCACCTTCTTCCTATATATTCCGTAGGGAAGCGTCTGTAGTTCTTCAGTCCTCCTCATCCAATAAAGCATCATTACTGTACCAATCACTGATCGGTGCATCAAGTTCAGGTATATGTGGTCTGTTGATCATGAAGCCATGGGCAGTTGGCAAATGGAACCCCATATTAATAGTCTCGACTTTGGAAGTGTGGTTACTTGTGATTAATATTCACCATCAGCTTACCAAACATATGCTGATATCATCAAAAAATGCAGCAGTATGGTTTCTTCATTCCATTACTTTCTAACAGGCAGGGGGAATTGCAATCAGAGACATCACAACATTCAATTTGGCTTTGTTATGTAAATGGTGGTGGAAAATTGGGGCAGAAGAAGGGGGTTTGTGGCATGATATAATCCAACATAGATATTTAGGGTCCTCCAGTGGGTGGGACTTGGAGTCCATGCCGCGATATAGATGCTCACCAGTGTGGAAGGGTTTTCTGCAAAGTTTGGATTTCCTCAAGGCGAGCATTAGTATTCATTGGGGGATGGGCAGGTGCTCCTTCGGGACTGACAGATGGTGTGGGAATTTGACACTAGATCATCTTTTCCTCGATTTATTTGCCATTTCTTCTGCCCCGATGACCACCATTGCGATTTTATGAGAAAACCATGCGGGGGGATGTGGGTGCCAACCTTTAGAAGGAATTGTTGGATCGAAATGGCAAACAAACAGTCCTAGAGGGGGGTGAATAGGACTTTTATCTTTAAAAATTTCTTCTGAAAAACACAACACTAAATGGATATGTTAGTACTTAGTGTGATGTGTGTGATTCAAGTGGCTAGGCGGAAACAATCACACAAAGAAATGCACAAGGATTTTATCCTGGTTCGGCCCTCCCACATGGAAGTCCTACATCCAGTCCTCAAGTCAACCACTTGAGATTTCCACTAACTGCCAACAAATTGGCCTTCTGTCACCCTTGAGAGGAATTACAAACCCACTTGCTCCCAAGCAAGTGTCCCTAAACAGGGATACAAAGACTGCCTTTCACAAGGCCTTCCTTCACAGGAGGGGCAATGCAGAACTACCTTCTGCAGAGATTACAAAGGAAGAAGAATTAAAACACTTGTGTGTTTGCCTCAAATCTGAGCACAAACACACACTGACTTCAGTAGGATTAAAAGATCAAGAAATGAAACTAAATCCTATCTGAAGCAACAAGGGTGGACTTGAAGAAAATATAACAATTATAATTTCCACCCAACACAGAACTTCAGAAGAAAATGTTCTGAAGTGGAGCTTTCCAACTATTGCTAGCAGGAAGGCTTGAGAGAGAGCTTTGAATGATTCGAATGAAACTTTTTCAGGAGAATTGGCTTGTGTGCACTTCTGTGTATCTGGTGTGTATATCTTTTGTAGTCTCTCTATTGAGCTTCTTTTATAATCTTCAAAATATAGCCGTTTGAAGAAGATAGCCGTTGGAGCTTGGTGACTGTTTGCAATTTAGCTGTTTGAGGAGAGTTTCTGGGATCCTTTGGATCTTGAAGACTTTGTCCAGGAGATCTTGAAACTTGCACCTTCCCAAGGTCTTCAGAAGAGGAGCAGTTGCCCACAGCTAGAAGATAAGCTCTTGTAGAGCTGGTCTGAGAGAAAGACATGCTAAACATATGCTCCAATTAATACCTGTTACAAGGACAAGACAAAGAGAAACGTATCTCCATACCTTTGTGGTAGGTGGGTCAGTTTTAGTACAAAAGAAAGTATGGAACCTAGTATCCCTCAAACCTTTCAGAAAAGAAAAGCAGACAGACAGATTATGCTGAAAAGGTGAAGCATGGGTCTGTCAGTGGTAGGTGAGACAGTCAGATGCCATGCGCCTGAGATATTCATAAATGCTTTGTGTCTTATGAGTCTAATAAACTGAAGCAAGGACATCAAGACTTATAGAGCTCAGAAAAGAAGCATTTTAGAAAAAGTTTTGCACAGGATGAATATTTTAAATACAATATGTCATGTCCTGTCAGAGGAATATAATAATATTCTGAGGTTTCAGTAAGATACAACAAACGTCTTACAAAGAAGTTATGTCTAGGATATTTAAGAATCAAAATAGATTTGATAGACTTTTATATTTCAAGACAGAACTGTCAGTGAGGTAAAAAGTACAAGCACAAAACTGACAGTGAAGTCGAATGCATAAGAACAGATAATTCGATTGAAGAAATAGGAATGATTCGACTTCAGTAGAGAAAAGATCAAGTGATTGACTTCTGAGAAGACAAGGTATTCGACTACAGCAGTCGAATACTATGTATCGATTTATAAGGTATCGGCTGTGGCAGTCGAAGATACCAGTCGAATCAAGTGTAAGAAAACATTCGGCTGTATGAGCTGAAGGTAGCAGTCGAATGGTGCTAAGGATTTATGAAGCATTCGATTATACCAGTTGGAGTCATCAGTCGAATACAGAGTAAGGAAACATTCGGCTGTATGAGTCGAATGTTATGCAAAGTTGTGGACTTAGAAAATTTCAAGACTTTTGACTGAGTTTTGAAGGAGTCGGATTTTGCAGTCAAAGGCATCAGTCGAATTCAGTAGGCTATAGAAGTAGTCTGTGGCCTTAGAAATTTTGAGTGTTCATGAATTTTATCTGTATAGAATTTTGTGGTGTATCTCTTTGAAAAACATATATTTAAAGATTTGTCATAGCAAAAACATTGTTTATAAATAAGAAAATCTCTAAATTTCTTAGGGGTAGTTGCTCAACAATTCTCCCCTTTTTGTTAATGACAAAAATCTTTAAATAGGGTAGCAAAAAAAACTTCTTCTATACCTTTTCTCCCCCTTTGTGGCATTAACATAAAGGATAGCAAAACACAAGATAATGCAAAGGCAGGAAGAGATATTTCATATATATAAAAAATACAAAGTTCAGGACCTAACTGAAGGGTAGATACAAGGATGGAGGGATCATAGCTAAAAAGGGTGGATGAGCTCCCAGAGCTTCATCTCATTCTTGGAAAAAGAATTGTCAAACAAGCTAGAATCAACATTGTAAGTTGGATTGGAGGGTAATTTCTTAACGGATTTGACGTGGCGCCTTCGGTACCATCCAACTTTATTATAATATCTGTCACTGTCTTTTCTTAGCTTGAGGGGAAGAAACTCTTTAGTTGCAGCTAGATGGAGAAACTCATGGAGAGTGATATTCCAGTAAAGACCATTTGACACAGCTGCATCTTTGGCTTGATAGTAAATAAGATATCTCTGTGCCCATCTATGACCTATGTGCTTTTTCAAATCCATGAGACTCTTAGAGTGAAATTCATAGGGGAGAGTTTCATCTTCTGACACTGAGAGTTGTAGGAGGGATAAGCTGCGCCCATTGCTCAGGAGTGAATCTCTCAGATTCAGCAAAGCTCAATGAATGTCAAGAAGGTGATGAGAGTTCTGGACAGTTGAAGAAATATAAACCTTTGGAAGCCCAACTTGGACTTGTACTTGATTTGAATCTAGTGGTAATTCTGATGAATCTATTGAATATAGCTTCAACAAAGGTTCCTCTGTAGGAGAGACTGCGCCTATGAGGGGAGGATGGAGTCCGAGGCCAATGCCACTGTCATAGAAGGGACAATTTCCCTTTGACCTCTTAACAGATTTCATATTGCCCTTGGATACATCAGGCAAACCCAATTGGAATCTTTCAAAATTGAAAGTCCTCATTTCTGTATACTTGGCCTGAGATGCCTTGAGATGGGTTGCAAACAGTGCATGGAACCTTAGAGAAAGATGGTGCTCAACAGTCAAGAAATGGTTCAGGATTGGGTTTCTTGAAATTGGCTGCCTCTGCTGGATAGAGATCAACAAATTCTTTGGGTGTGAGGCAGTGACTCTTCTGAGAAATAAGCTGAAGATCTGGAATGGAAAGTTGTGAGGTTTTCAGCAAAACAGGAAGCCAATGTTCAAAAGTGAACCCTGGCATCCCATGGACTTCAAGAAATGCTCTAATGGAAAGATATTCTGAACAGGTTCATGTTTTGTTCAGAGTGATAAACAAAAGCATACCAAAATGGTGGAAGTAATAAGGAGGGTTTGTCTCCTAATTTAGGTCCACTAGAAGCTGAAAGCTGGATACTAGGAAGTATCTCAACTAGATGAAGGAGGGTTTTCTTGGAGTCAGTTTTGGAAGCAGTGGGAAGAGAAGAAAAGTAGTGTGGGGGTTGAGTGGAGAGATTTAGAGTGATCTCCTTAGAGGTTTGGCTTGATGTTTCATAGGATAGATAGAGAACTGGACATTGTGATAAAATGGATCTATGGGAATAGCTGCAGGAGGAGGATCCGGAGAAGTGGAGTGTGAAGGCTGTGCAGGAGTTGATGTTGAGGGTGCAGAGGTTTGAGGTGCAACTGGAGTGGGCTCAAGATGAGGGTTAACAGGTGGAGCAGGTGGAGGATTAGGCCTGGAAGGAGGAAGAGGGAAGACAAGGTTACCCTTTTTGACTAGTCTTCTCCTTACTTTCCTTTTGAAGGTTTGGAGGTTCTGAGAGGACTCAAGGGTTCTCTTGGCCTTGGATTCCTTCTGGGATTTCAGACCTTCATGCCTGGATCCTTCTACAGCTGCTGCCACTTCTTCTGGCTGCTTCTCAAGTACTGGCTCTTGCTTCTGCACATCTTGAGACTGATAAGCTACTACTGACTGGGCTTCTTGGTCTTGAACTTGCTGCTGCTTAGCAGGCTGCTCATCTATCTGCTGGGATTCATCCATCAAAGGCTGCTGCTCAGCCTGACTCTCAGATTCTTTTTCAATTTCAACTGGTTGCTCAATAACTGGATCTTCAGGTGCAGGCACTTGAGGATCTACTTGTTGTTCTTGTTCTTGAGCAGGGATTTCTTCTTCTTGCTGCTGTGAGGAAGCAGGCCCTGATGGCCTAGAAGTGCCCTGTTGGCACACTAACTGAAGCAATAGATCTTTCATTTGCTTGACCTCATCAGACAAGCTGTCAAACTTGACATCAATCAATTCTCTTGCATTTGGAGAACAGAAAGGTTCTCATGCTGACTTCTTACCAAATCCAAAAGTGTATTAAGAGTATTGCTGCTCTCCCCCTGAGACCTTGGCCGGGTCTCAAACTGAGAAGGAGAGAAGTGAGGCTCTCTCTCTTCAAAGGTCTGCTCCAAGGGGGTGAAAGCTGGAACATCTTCAGATGCTACTCCTTTGCCTCGAAGGTCTCTTAGAACTTCACTGATATTGTCTTCAGGAGCATCTTGCACTGGAAGGGAGGAGAAAGCATTGAACTGATCTTCTTGCTCAGGGATCTGAACTGAGGCTTCAGATCTGATTTGAACTGCAGGGGCTTCTAATCTTTCTTCTGATGCTGGAACTTCATGAGTGAGTAGAGAAACAAGAGGTTCATCAGGAAAGATTTCATGCTCACACTCTGGCACAGAGTCCTTGAACCACAAATTTTGCTTCTTGCCAACTAAGGAATAGTGACTTCTTCTTAATGTGAAAATGCCAATTTTCTCTTTGGTTCCTACCAACAACTCTCCAGATAGATCTACTGAGAATCTTTTGAAAATGAGAGTGAGCAGAGATCCATAGGGAAGGGATTCCTGCAGGTCTTTGGAAGCAATCATCTTTTCTAATATTACTGCTGGCAAATTTACTTGGTTCCTCTGAACTGCCCAAAATAAAAGATTTCCATCTCTTGCAGTAATAGAGGAGTGAGTTCCTGCTCTAGGAGTCACAATGTTGGTGATCACTGAGTGGATTAGTCTCTTTTCAGCAGACAACTCATTCACTTGAAGTCCCCTCTTGCTGATAGTCCCCAGACTCCAATAATCCCAATTTCTGCTTTTCTAAGGGAATGAACTCACTAAGCCTGTGTCCAGAACTTGGACAATCCAACATCTCAACCAACAACTCTTCTGAAATGGTGATCTTTGTACCTTTGACATATCCTACCACAGTATTCCAGATGAAACTTGTAGAGAGGCATAGAATGATCTAATTGCATTTGCTACAAAGGGCTCGGAAATCTGACAGAGCTTGGTCCATCCCATAGCATTCAGGGTCTCTTCTACCCAAGAAAGGTTTCCACTCAGATGGGAAAACTCAACAGCCTTTCCAGGACAGATTGGTATCTTGGCCAGGCGTTGGAGTTGATCAGGGGTCAACTGGACAGACTCTGGAACCCTAGATGAAGCCATCTAGAAGATAGGAACAGAAAAGGCTCAGGGAATCATCAAAGGAGTGAGAGAAATACACAGGAGAGATGAAAGAACCTACCTTTCTTCCGGAGAGATGAGGTTCCTGATGGTTCTTGGGTGTCCTTCGCCGGAGAACAGTGAAGGCGCGAAGAGCAGAAGAGGACAGATTTCGAAAGGGTGTCTTCGAAAGGGAGAAGGGGTTTGCTTATATGGAAAGAGAAAAGTAACTGGCCTTAGATTTCAGGATGAACGGTCGGAGTTAAGTGATTTGACCATTAAGACATGAAGGGACGCGTCTTAATGAGGTGTCAGTTACATAATTTTAAATATTAAGCGCCTTTTCACGACTTCTTAGAGAGTCGAATTATGTATTGACTGCATCAGTCGAATGCATTGTTACTTCATCATCAATGTAACAATAATACATGAGTCGAATGCATGAGTCGAATGTCTGAGACTTAGAAAATTTTCAGGATGATTTTTCACAGACAATTCATACAACAGTATTTTAGCATATAATTCAAGCAGAATTTTGATTTGGTAATTTTAATCAGGGTTGCACATACCTATTTCTCTTCTAATAGATGTGAATCTATCCTCAGGAAGAGGTTTTGTAAAAATATCTGCAAGTTGATTTTCTGTAGAAACAAATTCAAGTGAAATATTTCCATTACTTACATGGTCCCTGATGAAGTGATGTCTAACCTCAATATGCTTCGTTCTTGAGTGCTGGATTGGATTCTTGGTCAAATTTATTGCACTTGTGTTGTCACAAAGCATTGGAATTTCTTGGAGCTGATGACCATAATCTTCTAATTGATGCTTGATCCATAAGAGTTGAGTACAGCAACTTCCAGCTGCAATGTATTCAGCTTCTGTGGTGGATAAAGCTACAGAGTTTTGCTTCCTGGAAGACCAAGATATCAAGCACCTGCAAGAATTTGACAAGTTCCACTAGGTTTTCCTATCTAATTTGCATCCAGCATAGTCAGCATCACTATAACCAATTAACTTGAAATCTGAGCATCTGGGATACCATAGACCTAAATTACTGGTATTTATAAGATATCTAAAAATTCTTTTAACTGCATGAACATGTGATCTTTTGGATCAACTTGGAATCTTGCACATAGACAAACACTGAACATTATATCTGGTCTACTGGCAGTGAGATAGAGCAGTGATCCTATCATTCCTCTGTAGAGCTTCTGATCTACCTTTTTACCAAGAGGATCACTATCTAACTTAATGCCTGAGCTCATGGGTGTTCTAAAGGCTTACACTTGTCAAAACCATACTTAGAAAGTAAATCTGAAATATATTTGGTTTGACAAATGTGAGTTCCTTCCTTAGTCTGCTTGATTTGCAATCCAAGAAAATAATTAAGTTCACCCATCATGCTCATTTCAAATTCACTTTGCATTAAATTTTCAAAGAATTTTCAAAGTGATTCATTAGTAGAACCAAAGATAATGTCATCAACATAAATTTGTACAATTAAGATTCCATCTGAAAATTTCTTTATAAATAAAGTGTTATCTACTTTACCTCTTATAAAATCATGTGATATAAGATAAGCACTTAATCTTTCATATCAAGCTCTTGGAGCTTGTTTCAGACCATACAGTGCTTTCTTTAAACGGAAAACATGATCAGGATGCTTAGTTTCTTCAAAACCAGGTGGTTGCTCAACATACACTTCCTCTTTAATAAAACCATTCAGAAAAGCACTTTTAACATCCATCTGAAATAAATAATATTAAGAGAACAAGCATATGCTAATAAAATTCTAATTGTCTCTAATCTAGCTACTGGAGCATAGGTTTCATCAAAAGTCTATGCCTTCCTCTTGGATATCCTTGAGCAACAAGTCTGGCCTTGTTTTAGTAATCACCCTGATTCATCCATCTTATTCTGAAAACCTATCTGATTCCAATAACTGGATGGTCAGTTGGTCTAGGTACAAGGGTCCAAACTTCACTGCTTGGAACTGATTTAGTTCTTCTTGCATAGCAAGGATCCAAGACTCATCATCCAGTGCATCATTGATTGTCTTAGGCTCAATTGAGAAACTAAGACAGAAAAATCACAAGGAGCTTGCATACCTCTTGTTCTTACCCTAGCTTGAGGATCACTTATGATTTGTTCTAGGATGATCCCTATGGTACCTCAATTCCCTAGGTAGTCCTTCTTGTGGTTTTTCTTGTTGTTGAAGATCTTCTAAAGGAGGATCTTCCACTTCTTCATCTTTGCCTCTTCTTCAAGAGATGTTTTTTCAAGGATCCTGCATAGATCATCAACACATTCTTCTTCTTCTATCCTTTTGATAGAAGGGTTAGTTTCATCAAATAATACATGCACAAATTGTTCTATGGTTAATGTTCTTCTATTGAACACTTTTAGCCTCTAGGTTTTGAAAATATCCTAACAGGAAACCTTCATCACTCTTAGCATCTAATTTCCCTAAATTATCCTACCATTATTTAAAAAAAACACTTACAGCCAAAAGGTCTGAGATGACTGATGTTGGGCTTCTTTCCTTTGTATAGTTCATAAGGAGTCTTCTCTAGAATAGGTCTGATCATGCATCTTTAATAATGTAGCAGGCTGTATTAACTGCCTCTGTCCAGAAATATTTTGGTAAATTATACTCATTCAGCATTGTTCTGGCCATATCCAGCAGTGTCCTATTCTTTCTTTCTGCTACTCCATTCTGTTGAGGTGTTCTAGGTGCTGAAAAATTGTGTTCAATTCCATTTTCTTCACAGAATTCCATAAATTCTTCATTCTTGAATTCACCTCCATGATCAGATCTAATGCTTGTAATCTGAAATTTCTGATTTTCTGAACTATCTTACTGAATTTCAGAAATGCTTGAAATGCTTCAGATTTTGCTTCTAGAAAAGATACCCAAGTGTACCTTGAGTAGTCATCAACTAATACATAGCCATAGATTTTTCCTCCAAGACTAACTGTCCTCATAGGTCCAAATAGATCCATGTGAATTGATTCCAAAGGCTTGGAAGTTGTAACAATTGTCTTGGACTGAAATGAAGTCTTGGTCTGTTTTCCTTTTGCACAAGCTGAGCATACTCCATATTCTTGATTTTCATTCTAGGAAGACCTTCAACCAGATCATGCTTTATTAATTTCTTGATTACTGAGGTGCTTGCATGACCTAGCCTTCTGTGCCACAACTCAGACTCTTCACTTTTGGTTGTTGCAAGACACAATTTACTTCTCTTAATTCTGCTAACTGTAGAGTGTACAGATTCTTTACCTTTGAGCTTCAAAAACTATCTTGTTATCTTTCTGGATGATACACTTATCATTCTGAAAATTCACTGTATGCCCTTTGTCACATAGCTGACTAATACTAATTAAGTTATGCTTTAGTCCTTCTACATACATAACATCTTCAATCAGATTCTTTTCCTTAGTACCAACTGTTCCACATCCTAGTACTTTTCCTTTTCCATTGTCACCATAAGTTACTTGACCAACTTCACTTCTAAATGTTGTAAATAGCTTTCTATCTCCTGTCATGTGCTTTGAGCATCCACTATCCAGATACCATTTGGATGCCCTCAGCCGACCCTGCAAACAAAGCTAAACTGTAACTTTTGGTACCCAAATTTCTTGGGTCCTTGATGGTTAGTTTTAGGAATCCATCTCAAGTGCCTAGTGGTACATGTGCTAACAGTGTGTCCTAATTGGTTACAATGAGTACAACACAGATAAAAAACATTTCTCTTATGTGTATTATTGCTGAATTTCTATTTTGTTTGTAAACATAGGTTTACCTTTTTAGGATTTTTGATTTCTTTTTCTGCTACAAACTTAGGAGTTGGATATACTTGAGGTCGAATAATTTCTTCTTCGTTTGGTGGAGGTGTATACCCTAATCCATACTTCTTCTTTCTGACCTAGCTCCTTTGATTCTAACAAATAATGAGGTTTTGCAGTTGGAAATTCTATCGTAGCTTTAGATAATATTTTTTCTTGCAATTTTTCTTCATCTTAAGTTCCTTAAGATTTGATTCAATTCCAAGATTTTGCTATTTTTATTTTTTAAGTCTTCGCACAGTAATCATTAGTTCTTTTATTTCACTTAAACTTTTGTTTAATCTTTCTGTTTCATTTTTAAGAAAGGTGTTAGCTCTTTCTTGGTTCAGTAGATTTAGTTTAACTATTTTTATTTGTTTTACTACTGTCTTATATTTTTCATAAAGTTCATTAAAAGCATCTTCAAGACTATCAGAATCGGATTCAGAACAGGAAGTAAATGAGGTTCTGAAGTTACCTGTTCTAGTCCTGCCATGAGGGCTAGATTTGCCCTTCTTCTTTTTTGATTCTGAACTGGAGGATTCTGAACTGGTTCTTCTTCATGTCCCATGTTGCTGCCATAGCCTTCTTTTTGAATTTCTGAACTTCTTTCTTTCTTTCTTCTTATCTGATTTTCAGCTTGATCCTTCTTCTTAAGTTTGGACATTCAGACTTGTAGTGTCCTGGCTGATTGCATTCATAGCAAATAGGTTCTTTTTCTTTTCTTCTTGAAGAACCTCTTCGACCCAAACTTCTTTTCTTTGCCAGAATTTCTGCAATTTCTTGAGAGCATTGCCTCATCATCACTGTCATCTGATTTTTCTTTGGAATCTTCAGATGAGGAGGAATCTGCAATCTTCAAAGCATTTGACATTTCTTTTTCGAAGAATTTTCAGAGCATCTTTCCATATTAATTTCATGAGCCATAAGGGATCCTATTAATTTATCAATAGATAATTGTGTTAAGTCATGGGCTTCCTCTATGACTGTAACTTTAGGGGTCCATACATTTGTTAGAGATCTTAGGATTTTTCTAACTGTTTCTTCATTAGTTAGGACTTTTCCCAAGGAACTAGTCCGACAATTATGTTTGAAAATTGTTATACATTTGAGTTATATTTTCATTAGGAAGCATTTTGAATTGTTCATATTGGGATACAAGTATATCTATTCTTGTTTGTTTAACCCTATTTGTACCTTCATAGGTTACTTGAAGTTTATCCCACATTCTTTAGCTGTTTTACATACTGAAAGTCTGTTAAATTCTCTTTTAGACAAAGCACAACAAAGATAATTTTTTGCCTTGTAATTTAAAGACAGATTTCTTTTGTCTGCAATGGAAAGACCAGAGGAAGAAGCTTCACCAATGATTTGAAAGTCACCTTGTCTATTACCTGCCATAGGTCGAAGTCAGTACCTCTGATGAAGCACTCCATTCGCATCTTCCAGTATTGGTAATCTTCACCATCAAAGAATGGTGGCCTTGTGATAGATTGGCCTTCATAGTTGTGAGCTTCGGATGCCATTTCTTCTTAAATCTCTTAGATTCTTCTGAGAAGACCTCGCTCTGATACCACTTGTTGGATCGAAATGGCAAACAAACAGTCCTAGAGGGGGGTGAATAGGACTTTTTATCTTTAAAAATTTCTTCTGAAAAACACAACACTAAATGTATATGTTAGTACTTAGTGTGATGTGTGTGATTCAAGTGTAAGCTAGGCGGAAACAATCACACAAAGAAATGCAAAAGGATTTTATCCTGGTTCGGCCCCTTCCCACATGGAAGTCCTACATCCAGTCCTCAAGTCAACCACTTGAGATTTCCACTAACTGCCAACAAATTGGCCTTCTGTCACCTTTGAGAGGAATTATAAACTCACTTGCTCCCAAGCAAGTCTTCCCTAAACAGGGGTACAAAGACTGCCTTTACAAGGCCTTCCCTTTACAGGAGGGGCAATACAGAACTACCTTCTGCAGAGATTACAAAGGTAGAAGAATTAAAACACTTGTGTGTTTGCCTCAAATCTGAGCACAAACACACACTGACTTCAGTAGGATTAAAAGATCAAGAAATGAAACTAAATCCTATCTGAAGCAACAAGGGTGGACTTGAAGAAAATATGACAATTACAATTTCCACCCAACACATAACTTCAGAAGAAAATTTTCTGAAGTGGAGCTCTCCAACTGTTGCTAGCAGGAAGGCTTGAGAGAGAGCTTTGAATGATTCGAATGAAACTTTTTCAGGAGAATTGGCTTGTGTGCACTTCTGTGTATTGGTGTGTTATCTTTTGTAGTCTCTCTATTGAGCTTCTTTTATAATCTTCAAAATATAGCCGTTTGAAGAAGATAGCCGTGTTGAGGAGAGTTTCTGGGATCCTTTGGATCTTGAAGACTTTGTCCAGGAGATCTTGAAACTTGCACCTTCCCAAGGTCTTCAGAAGAGGAGCAGTTGCCCACAGCTAGAAGATAAGCTCTTGTAGAGCTGGTCTGAGAGAAAGACATGCTAAAATATGCTCCAATTAATACCTGTACAAGGACAAGACAAAGAGAAACGTATCTCCATACCTTTGTGGTAGGTGGGTCAGTTTTAGTACAAAAAGAAGTATGGAACCTAGTATCCCTCAAACCTTTCAGAAAAGAAAAGCAGACAGACAGATTATGCTGAAAAGGTGAAGCATGGGTCTGTCAGAGGTAGGTGAGACAGTCAGATGCCATGCGCCTGAGATATTCATAAATGCTTTGTGTCCATAGAAGGAAGAATCGAGGGATCGAGCCAGAATCGCTCGATACCGGATCGGATCGACCCCCCAAGGGTCGATTCCCCCTTGAAGAACCCAAAACCCAACATTTCCGGCTGGATCGACCCAAATCAGTAGGATCTGAGTTGGATCGCTCGAGTCGAACCGGGATCGATCGATCCGGCTCGATTCAGTCGATCCGGCCGGGTTCAGTTCAAATTTGAAACTTAAGGCGCCGGATCGACCCTTATCGGGTCGAATCGATCGATCCGGCGTCGATCCGACCGATAAGGGTCGATCCCGATCGATCGAGGTCGATCCCCCTTATTTCGGCCCCTTCCCACCCGAGGACACCAAAAGATGCAGGTTTTGGTGTCCTAGGAAGGAAGGAAGGTGCTCCCCCTCCCCCCAGCTCGGCTACCTCCTCCACCGCCGCCGCCGGCCTCCTCCACCGCCGCCGGCCTCCTCCCCAGCGGCCTCCTCCTCCTCCTCTTCTTCTTCTTGTTCTTCTTCTCTTCCTCTCTCCTTCCTCTTCTACTTTTTTCTCTAAACCCATCTTCTCTTCAAGTTTGAAAGAGGTTAGAAGGAGCACATCCAAGGGAGATCTTCTTGAGTAGATCTCAAGAGATCTTACTTAAGCAAGGAAGAAGTTGTTCTTCTTAAGGTATATTTCATTTTTAATTTCGAAATTCAGTTATAAATTCTGAAAAAAATGAAAACACATGTACACATGTTTAATCTTCTTATATTTCTTATTCTTCCTTACATTTTGTCAATTAGACAAAATCTCCAAATTCACCCTAATTGGCTAATTAGGGTTTGATATTTGGGGCTTATGTTGTATTAGCACAAAGAGATCAATGAAGGTTCCAATCACTTAATTGACTAATCATGTCTTTCTATGATAATGGAACTATTTCATTTCAGGAAATTAGAGAAAATCTCTAAATTTCACCCTAATTAGGGTTAATATTAGATGTAATTATGTTTATAATTGTATATTTACACATGAATATGTTTGTATTCGTAATTTGTATAGAATTAGCAAGTATGGCTGATGAGGGACACGAGGAAGAGCAACCACAAGTAGACATTGGATGGAAACACGGTGTCCTTATTGATGCTTGCCTCTAAGAGAGTGCGGTGTAACCACTGTGGTAAGGAAATGAATGGAGGTGTATATCGCCTAAAAAAACACATTACAGGCATTGGAACAATGTAGTAAAATGCAAGCATTGTCCACGGGAGTTAGTGAATGAGATGAAAGACTACATGGCTGGAAGACAACAACAAAGAGGCATACGTATTCAAATCAACAAGAACTGCATGAAGAGATTTCGGGAAGGGAAAAAGTAAGGCAGCTACAAGAACTGTTGATGTTGAGGACTCAGATGATACAGATTATGAGGATCTCTCACCTAATGAGAGAGAATGGCGAGAAGGACTACGCAGAGTCGGCGTGCTGCCATGTTGGAAAGTGACATGCGGAGGTTCCATAGTACAAGAGAAGGATCATCATCAGGGGTAGTGTCACACGGCCACCAGCACCACCTATCAGGAGAGGTGGTTCAATGAGGGGAACGGGATCAACTAGTGGGGTTGACACAATTTTGGGAAGGAAATCTTCATCAAAACAGCCTGGCATAAAGCATGCAATGAAAGGGGTAAAGGCCACAGCTGCTTCCGCTAAACATGCAGTTAAAAACATTGTAAAATGGTTTTTGCATGCAGGGGTCCCAGCCCATACAGCATCTAGTCCTTATTTCCAAACGATGATAGATTCAGTTGGTGAGGCAGGCCCAGGTTTGAAAGCTCCTACACCAAAGGAGATTTATGGCAAATATCTTGAAGAGGAATTGACTGAGATAAAGGATTGGGTGGCGTCATTCAAGATATATGGATGGCAAGAGGTTGTACTCTTATGTGTGATGGATGGACGGGAACAACAAGAAGGTCCATGATTAACTTTCTTGTATATTGCAGTGAGGGTACAATGTTCATGAAATCTATAGATGCAAGTGGGCAAATAAAAAATGCAGATTACTTGTTTAGGCTCATGGATGAGATGATTGATGAAATTGGCGAGGAACATGTAGTCCAAGTTGTCACTGATAATGAACCAAGTTACAAGGCAGCTGGAAGAAAATTGATGGCAAAACGACATCATCTTTATTGGGTCCCTTGTGCAGCCACTCCTTAGACTTGATGATGGAGGATATTGGCAAAGACAAACATGTGCATGACTTGGTGTCCAAGTCGCAAATGATTACTACTTTTATTTGGACACAATAGAATCTTACATATGATGAGAGAGTGCACAGATGGACATGACATAATTCGTCCTTGTCCAACAAGATTTGCCTCACAATTTATTGCATTGGAGAGTCTGCATCAGTTTAGACATGAGTTGGGCACTCTCATACACAGTTCCGAGTACTGGCACATGTGGCTACATTGAGAGAGGAATCCAGAGATGTGGCACATGAGATTTCTTGCTTGGTCAGTGACCATCGTTTTTGGGAGAAAATCCACTATTATTTGAAGCTAATAGAGCCTCTAGTACAGGTGCTGAGGATGGTTGATGGAGAGGACAAGAATGACATGGGTTACTTATATGAGGCTATGGATAAAGCCAAGGAAAGGTTGAGAGAGAAGCATCCGCAAGCATAAAAAAATGGTGGAGATTATTGATGCAGATGGGAGTCAACACTGCCACCATGATTTACATGCAGCAGGTAAATGTATTATATCTTATTGTGCATATTTCTTATTAGCATGAGTTGAATTTCTAACTTACTACACATGTTTTGTACATATAGGGTATTTCTTTAACCCTAGACATCAATATAGTAATTCCCCCACAATGATGGTGAGGTGCTCCAGGGGACAATCAATGTCATCGGGAGATTATCTAGGAGCATGGACGAAAGAATAGATGCTATGATAGAGGTACGGCCAAGTTAAAAACTTCATTCCATTTTCATGTATTCAATATACTTTGGGAGTTACACTTAGCAACTGTATATACTGTAGATGGACAGATTTAAACTGAAGTTGGACATCTACAGAGATTATGATGTTAAAGAAGCAGTGACCAGAATGGGCCGGGTATAAACCTTCAGACTTAAGCTCATGCTTACTTCATAACAAAATGACAAATCACTTGTATTATGTGCTAATTCATTATATGTTTTTTTTTTGTAGGTGAGTGGTGGGTTATGTTAGACTACAAGACTGGTCAAAGAAGTCCACTTGCAAGGATTGCTATTAGAGTACTCAGTCAGACCACTTCATCTAGCCAGTGTGAGAGAAATTGGAGCACTTTCTCACTTATTCACACAAAAGTGAGGAACAGGTTGAGTGCAACTAGGCTAGAGAGGTTGGTCTATTACCACTACAATATGAGGTTGAAGTTGAAATGCATTAAAGATAGACAAAAGAAGAGCGAGGCAAGGCTAATGACTTTTGCAGGTAGTCATTGGGAGCAACGTTTTGCAGAGAGGGAAGCATTATCATCTCAAATTGATGTTGATGAGTTATTTGATGAGAACACCCACTAAATGCATGGGTGGAAACAAGACAGGAAGGGATGTTCCAGAATTTGACCCTCGTGATTGCTCATGGGCGGAAGGAGAATGGATGGAGTAGAGGCTGGAGATCCAGAGCTTAGGGTAAGTGAGGACCAACCTCTCACCCTCGGTCCTCTCTTCTCTTTGCCACGACACTCAGCTCTTCTGCCAGAGACATCTAGAGTGCCTCCCACTCAGCCTGCATTAAGAAGAGCTGCAACAAAAAAAGAGAAGAGTTCAAAAGCCTTAGAGTTAGAAAAAATAACATATGCCAGGCAAAAAAAGAGGAAAGCAACCAATCGTAGTGATGACACCACACAAGATCCAAATGATGATGATGATGATGATGATGATGATGATGGGGCTGCCCTGGGGCCACAGGAGCTGGCCAGGGATATGCAGGAGCAGGATATACTGGGGCCACAGGTGTAGGGCTTACTGAAAGTTATGTACCAGAAACAGAACATCAGGGAGGCGGAGGAGAAGGACAAGGGCATGGACAAGGGGGATATGAAGGACAACAACATCATGCAGCCTATGAGTGGCCACCTTGGGAGCCAAACTATAGTTCAGGGTCTACTCATATACCTGCATTTCAGCCTCCCATTTTACCGTACTCAGATATTAGTAGCTCACCTTATGGAGTACAAGGAGGATGGGGACCTTGGCCTTCACAAGAACAAGAGCCTAGTGGCCCTAGTGAAGCAACAAGTACATACAAACCGCTTGGTATATGGTGTCCAGCTCCATCACAATCTGGAGAAAGCTCAAGTCAACAATTTACACAAGAGGATTCAAATGGGTATGCATGATTTAGCAAATTCCCTCTTTGGTCATAGCTACCAAAACCCAAATGATGGTGGCTCATCTATGTCTGGAAGTGGATGGAAAGATTATTAGTCTTCTATCAAATGTAAGTTACATGTACAATGTCTTAAATTTCATGTTTTATGTACTATGAATGCATGTATAATTGATTTTTGATGCAAATCTTAGTTCTTTCAGGAGTTCAGATTTTTTTCTGTTTTTTCATGATTTTTTCTGAATTTTCCTGATTTTCCTGCATTTTTTCCAAAAAATAAACATTTTATAGTCTGGCCGATCCAGGATCGGCCAGACTTCCCTGGGATCCAGAGGATCTTCGATCCGATCCGATCAGGATCGGATCGACCAGGGTCGATCCCGATCCCGATCCTGCCTTCCATGTTTGTGTCTTATGAGTCTAATAAACTGAAGGAAGGACATCAAGACTTATAGAGCTTAGAAAAGAAGCATTTTAGAAAAAGTTTTGCACAGGAGAATATTTAAATACAATATGTCATGTCTTGTCAGAGGAATATAAAAATTCTGAGTTTCAGTAAGATACAACAAACGTCTTACAAAGAAGTTATGTCTAGGATATTTAAGAATCAAAATAGATTTGATAGACTTTTTATATTTCAAGACAGAACTGTCATGAGGTAAAAAGTATAAGCACAAAACTGACAGTGAAGTCGAATGCATAAGAACAGATAATTCGATTGAAGAAATAGAATGATTCGACTTCAGTAGAGAAAAGATCAAGTGATTCGACTTCTGAGAAGACAAGGTAATTCGACTACAGCGTCGAATACTATGTATCGATTTATAAGGTATTTGGCTGTGGCAGTCGAAGATACCAGTCGAATCAAGTGTAAGAAAACATTCGGCTGTATGAGCTGAAGGTAGCAGTCGAATGGTGCTAAGGATTTATGAAGCATTTGATTATACCAGTTGGAGTCATCAGTCGAATACAGAGTAAGGAAACATTCGGCTGTATGAGTCGAATGTTATGCAAAGTTGTGGACTTAGAAAAATTTCAAGACTTTTGACTGAGTTTCTGAAGGAGTCGGATTTTGCAGTCAAAGGCATCAGTCGAATTCAGTAGGCTATAGAAGTAGTCTGTGGCCTTAGAAATTTTTGAGTGTTCATGAATTTTATCTGTATAGAATTTTGTGGTGTATCTACTTTGAAAAACATATATTTAAAGATTTGTCATAGCAAAAACATTGTTTATAAATATTAAGAAAATCTCTAAATTTCTTAGGGTAGTTGCTCAACAGGAATCTCTCAATGGAGGAGACTACACATCTTCTGGAAATGTTCGCCTTATTAGCCCAGTTCAGGTTGACAGCAAACATGGTGGACCGGTGGACTTGGAGATAGGAGAAATCTTGTTGCTTTTCAGTCAAATCAGCTTATCTCATTCTTATTGATGGGGGTTTGAGGCATGAAGGGAAGGATCATATCTGGGGCACCAGGAGTCCCCTCAAGGTCAAGATTTTCTTATGGAGGGTTTCACATGGTAGGTTGCCAACCTGTGATAAGTTATCTAGGTTTTTCCCTGATATTCCAACTTTATGTTGTCTTTGTGGGGATGAGGAGGAGAGCTTGGACCATCTTCTAACAGCCTGCTCATACTCTAAAATGATTTGGGATGAAATTGGGCACTGTATTCAGACTGTCACCCCTGCTTTTACTGGTGCGAAGGAGTTAATATTGGGTTGGAACAGGAATTTTCGTTGCAAGGCTGACTGGATGGTGTGGTGGATCATTTTGCATGCCACTATTTGGGCCATCTGGATTGGAAAAAACAATAGAATTTTCAGGAGAGAATCTAGGACTGAAGAAGCAGTGATACAAGGGATTAAGAGTAATGTTTTGGCTTGGGCTAAATTATTATGACACTTTGAGAGTCCTCAATCTCCTCTCCTTTTGTTCCCGGGGAGGTGAGGTTTTTTATTTTGGGTTGGTAAGATTGGAGAGAGGGCTTTTGTTTAGAGGTTTTATTGTTGTTTTACCTGTATACTTGTACATTCTTCTTCTTTCAATATACTTTGTGGTACCATCCACAGTTCATAAAAAATAAAAAGGTTGTTTTAGAGACATGGGGATCTGTCCAACATTGTCTGAGGGCATCTATTACCACCATCAGGAATAGGTTGGTATGCTGTTGAACCCCACAAGTGTCCATGTAAAATTCTTTGGTAATTACTAGGAGTATGAAATTAGATGACAAAATTAAAATGCTTAACGACAAGAAAACAGTACAAACACTGTAGCTGTTAAACATGGATTATGTCTAATCCCCTTGGCATCCTGCCAAATATGGGAGCCACACAAGAAATATGTGCCTCTTATGGCACGAGAAGGTCGTCAAATACGTGGTGGGCGTTGCATAAATCACACCCCACACATTGAAAAGTGGTGTTTTAAATTGTGCATCACATATCGGAAGACAAACTAAAAGAGATTAAGGTAACTAAATTTTGCTACTTGGATGAATGAGGGCAACAAGCCCAGAAAGCTATAAAAAGGTTCTTGCACATGAATTGCACATGGGACAAACAACGCTGAGCACGTGAAGCATGGTACATGAAGAAGACAAATACAAGCACGTGAAGATCACAATGGCAAGGTCCAAAAATACAATGACAAAGACTTAAAAAGGGCACCAAGGGACCACTATTTACAGGGGAATGAGCCTTAAAAAGCCTTGGCCTCTTAAAATGCTCTAAAATGGAGGACCTCTAGGTTTTAAAACCCTAAGCCCGGAGGCACCACCTCCGGGTTTAGGAGGGAACCTCTGGGTTTAAGACCCCGGAGGGGCCCTGTCGGACGCGGAAATTTTCGTGCTTTGTATTTTATATGGTGTTTGAGTTTGAGTTGATTTTTACTCATTTATTTTGCCTTGTGGGGCGTGCCAGCCTGTCTAACAGACATAAATTAGAATCCGCGCAATGCGGAGAGAAAATGTTATGTCCAAAGAATGGACGAGTGCGCCAGTTTTAATTTGAACTTGTTTGTTCTGCAATTTTTATTCATCAGGCGATTAGGGTAGCGTGTGCTGGACCCCTGTCTCCATCGATCGGAATCGATGTGTTATTTACATCGGATTAAAAGCCTTTGATGTTATTTTTACATCAGTTTTAACCCGAATACTATTGATAGTAATCGAGAGGTTTTGCATTTTCTAGAAAATTGTAATGTGTGTTTTCCCCCCTTTTTTATGGGACAAAATGGATTTTGATTTGAAAGAGGGATTTGTTTTTGAAGAGAGTATCTCTCTTTTTGAAAAGAGTATATGCCTTGAGGAAAGAATTTCATTTTAAAAAGAGGAATATTTGCTTTGAGAGAGGGATTTCATTTTGAAAAGAGTATGAATTCCTTTTGGGGGTTTGAAATATAATTTGGGAAATGGGCGGGTGTATACCCGTGAATTCGTTTGGTATTTGAGTATATTGTTAATTTGGGCAGAGCTCCCGCATAGGTAGAGTTACCGTATAAATATATGAACATTTATTTGATGGGCATATGATTGTATCATTTTAGGGGAGAGTCTTCGTGTGGACAGAGTTTCCCCATGAAATACGCGCATATGCACATGTATATTTGTGAACATATGGGTATGTTTTCGGGCAGAACCTCTGCTTAGGCAGAGTTTCTTTTAGAAAATATATACATATGAACGTGTATTTATGAGCATATGAGTATGTTTTCGGGCAGAACCTCTGTTTGGGCAGAGTTTTCTTTAGAAAACATATACATATGAGCACATATATTTATGAACATATGAGTATATTTTCGGGCAGAACCTCCGCTTGGGCAGAGTTTCCTTTAGAAAATATATACATATGAACACATATTTGTGAACACATGAATATATTTTCGGGCAGAACCTCCGCTTGGGCAGAGTTTTCTTAGAAAACATATACATATGAGCACAAACACTCACCCTTCCCGGAGACTTGCTCGACGGGCGGGAAGAACATATGCATTTAAATGCCCATACCCATAGAGACTTGCTCGATATGGAGGCATTTAGAGCATGAGAACAAAGATGTTTAAATACCTTATGCCCATAGAGACTTGCTCGATATGGAAGGTATTTAAACACCGAAGAACACGATTTAATTTTTACCCCCACAGAGACTTGCTCGATGTGGGGGTATGGGTTGCTTTCTATTTTTTTTGAAAACCTTCCATGGAGACTAGCTCGGCATGGAGGGGGATTAAGGAGATGTCATTGCCGGTGGAGACGATCTCCCTTTCTTTTGCGCTTGTTGGGGGCGGGTGCCTTCACTCCGAGCAGGAGAAGAGCGGATACCTTTACACCGAGCGGGGAGCCTTCAAGAGCAAGCTAGAATTTCGGGAAAGAGCTTTTTGCCTTTTTCTTTTTTTTTTCCCAAAATTTCCTTCCAAAAGAAGCCAGCCTTTCGAAAGATCATCCTTTGCCCCTAGGGGGCTACATGGGTTTTTATAGGGGTTTCATCCCCTTTACATGCGAGAGATGAGGGGATTCATCCCCTTAACCGATGGACAGTCCCATCGGTTAAGGGGTTCCATCGATTTCCCCTTAACCGATGGGGGTTCCATCGTTAGGTCCATCGGTTAGGAGCCTAACCGATGGAACCCTCCATCGATTAGAGGGGACTCCCCCCTAACCGATGGACAGTCCATCGATTAGAGTGGCTTACAGCTTTGTAAATATAAAATGGAGGACGATTGTGAAAAAGCCACTCCTTTTCTTTCTTTGTTTTTTTTTTCTTCTCTTTTCTCTTTTTTTTTTTTTGATTTTCTCTTTTTTTTTTTCACATTACCAGCCTCAGTGCCCTTCCGGTTTTCATTGAAACTGGCCCCCTTTAGCTTTTTCCAACGTGCCCTTTCGGGTTTTCACATTAAGGGGTTATCCATTTTTGCCTGAAGCCCCCTTCCGGGTTTTCACCTCAGCTGGATTTTTTTGATCTTTTTACCCTTAAGAATACAACGAGCTGTATAGTTAAGTCCATCGGGTATCTCTATTTTTAACCCCTTTTTCTTTTTTTGAGACTTGACATTTGGGTATTTGACTGATTTTTGGTAGTTGGAGGGATAAGAGTTTGGTTTTGATGTAGCTGATTTTCGTGGTTCACTGGCTTGAATTTGGACTTGGATTTAGGTCTGGTTTAGCCTATTTATATGGTTTGCTGGCTATAGTTGGAATTTGGGTTTGATCCTCTATCAGTTGATATGATGCAGCCCTGCGCAAGAGCTGAATTTTCTGAGCTCGATCAGAAGGGAGCCAACCTTTCTAGATTTTGATAATTGGCTTACGCCAATCTTCAGATTGATTTGCTGCATTTTCTTCTGTGGTATTTACTTCCTCAATTGTGAATTGGACTCACTGTCGAAGACACTTGGCATGAGTCTTCTATGTCGGACAATTATGTCCAATTCTCCTTCGGGAGGTAGTTTTATGGCAGAGGCTAATTTGGCTAAAGCATCTACCTGGGAATTTTCACTTCTCGGCACATGAGATATGTCGAAGAAGTTAAACTTTTCTTTGAGCTTCATAACTGTAGTATACTATGGAAGTTGTTGTTTTCGGATTTCATTTTGGCCTAACACTTGTCGGATGACCAATTGTGAGTCGCCATAAACTTGTATACCTTTGACCCCCATTTCGAGAGCTAGCCGGAGCCCAATGATTAGAGCCTCGTATTTAGCTTCATTATTTGTCAGTGGCTTCATAAGAGCACAAGAATTATATAAGATTCCTTCTTGTGGAGTGACTAAGACGATACCTGCTTCAATAGTGAGGTTGACGGAACCGTCTATGAAATGGAATGTTCGAGAAGCTCCATCAAAATATAATTCCCAAGAAGGTAATTCAATTGTGATGACTTCTTCGGGATTTAAATTTTCTTGATTTTGATTCCCCCTCTCATTTGAGGGAGTGAGAGTTTCTTCTTCTGGAAGCTTAATAGATAAAGGTGAATCTTCTGGCGTTGGATGTGCAGCCAAGAATTCAGCTAAACCTTGCCCTTTGATTGCCCTTCGTGGGACATAAGTGATATCAAATTCCATAAGGAGCAAGGCCCATTTCCCGAGTCTTCCCGACAATACGGGTTGCTCAGCAGATATTTGAGAGGATTATATTTGGAGATGAGTTTTGACTTCATGAGCCAGCAGGTAATGCCTTAATTTCTTGACGGTGAATACCAGTGCTAGGCAAATTTTTTCCATTGGTGCATATCGGAGTTCTGGACCGATCAACTTTCTGCTGAGATAGTACAGAGGTTGCTCCTTGCCTTCTTCATTTATTTGTGCTAATAGAGCTCCCAAAGAGGCTTCCATAGCTGCAATGTAAAGTATTAGAAGCTTTCCACCGATCGGTGCTCCCAACACTGGTAGAGTGAGGAGATATTCTTTTATTTGCTCGAAGGCAGCTTGGCATTCTTGATCCCAGATGAAGGAGTATCCTTCTTCATTAGTTTGCCGAAGGGCGCACACCTTCCTGAGAGGTTGGAGATGAATCGCCTGATATGGGCTAGCTTTCCTTGGAATGACCTCAGCTCGATCAAATTTTGAGGAGGTGGCAATTGCTGGATCGTCTTGATTCTATCGGGATCTATTTCTATTCCTCGATATTTGACGACGAATCCCAGGAATTTGCCGCTTGAAACCCCGAATGCACACTTCATGGGGTTCATTTTCAGTTTGTACTGACGAAGTCTTTCAAAAACACGGCGGAGATCAGATAGATGATCTTCCCATTTTTTGGTTTTGACGACTAAGTCATCCACATAGCATTCGACCACGTCATGGAGCATTTCATCAAATATTTTTGTCATTGCTCTTTGATATGTGGCTCCTACATTTTTCAAGCCAAAGGGCATTCTTTTATAGTTGAAGATTCCTTTGGGTGATCTGAAAGCAGTATGATCTTTGTCTTTGATTGCCATGCAGATCTGATTATATCCTGAAGACCCGTCCATAAAGGATAATGCTTCATGGGAGGTGGTCATGTCCACCATGGTTTCTCTGATTGGAACTGGGAAATCATTTTTGGGACATGCTTTGTTCAAGTCCCTGTAATCAATATAGATCCAGAATTGGCCATTCTTCTTTTTCACTGGGACAATATTGGCGAGCCAAATTGGATATATGCATAGCTCGATGAAGTCTACTTCAGAGAATTTGTTGACTTCAGTATTTACTTTAAGCTCCAGCTCATGTCACATACGCCTTTGAGACTGTTTGATAGGCTTGGCTGTATGGAGTATGGATAATTCATGCTCGGCGACTGATGGCTCCAGTCCAGGCATTTCTTTGTAATTCCAAGCGAAACAATCTTGGAATTCTAGCAGGAGAGTTTTGTAAGATTCCCTTTCTTGTTCATCAAGAAGGGCGCTGATGAAGATTGGCCGATGATTTTCTTGATCCCCCAGATTGAGCTTAATCAATTCATCAATTGTGGCTTGTCCGCCATCTTCAAATTCTTAAGGAGTTAGTTGCAGGTCCACGAAGTCTTCTTCGTCGTCAGAATTAGCGACGTAGACCTCATAGTAATTTATATCTTCAGAATTTGTTGGTGAAGCTTGTTCATCAGATTCTTCTGACAATTCTTCATTTGACGGTCCTTTTTTGGGAGAGATAATATCTTCCTGAGAGTTGGAGCTGGAAGGCCCTTTGCTGCTTTCTGAGTCGCAAGCCCCGGCGATAGCCCAACGGTATTGATTGTGAAGAAGGTCTTGGTGTCATAACCTAGCCCTCTTGTATCTTTTTTGGAGAAGGGAGGTTGTCCTCGCATTTGGGAAGGTTCCCATAATTGCTTGAAGAAATCCCGTCGGGAGGCATTCTGCACCTGAGAGATGTTTTGCTTCTTGCACATTTCTTTGATATTTTCTAGCATATCAGCCATTTCTTGTATCGGCTCAAGATGATTTTGGGGTTTATTTTCCTAACCGAAATCATCTTCTGGTGATGCTTGAGGTATTGGCTCCCCTTTGTAAAAGAGGATTGGCTTTCCTGCCTTTCTGGCATTTTTCTTTTCTTCTTTCCTTTGATAAGTAACGACGAATGTTTTCAATCTTCGGATGATTTGATCTTGCTTTGGGGAATAAATTTGCATGCAGTTAGGAGGCGGAGGAATGCTCTTGTTGATGGCTTGACTTACATGATTGGCCTCATAATTGATGCTTCGTCTTTCTGGGCGGGTTGATTTGCTTTGGGAATTCTTCTTGTGGAGCTTGGCAAGACCCTTGTTTATTATAAAAAGCTCGCCAGTCTCACTATTTTCATCTGAGCATCCAGTTTGTTTACCCTTCCCTTTTGATCGGGCAGAGGGTTGAAAGACTGGTCCTCCAAGATATAGGAGGGCATCAGTCAAGTTGCATTCATCTTCCAAGATATAGGAAGGCTTCTAGTCGCGCTGAGAGATGATGCTCCCCTTCTTCTAGAGCTTCTTGCTGCACTTGATAGAGCCAATTCTGAAGCTGGATCTTTTGTTCTAGCTCCTCCCATGGAATATATTGGTCGAGCATAGCTATGTCAGAAGGTCTGGGAGATATATATTCTTCCAGCTCATCAATTAGTTTCTGAAGTTTTTAGAGAGGAGTTAACTCTTGAGGAACTTCTGCAACAGTTGCTCGCTCCATTTGTTTTTTCATTTCTTCTTCTATTTTTCTCTCTGTTTTTAATTTGCAAGGCTTCAGTTGGACTCATAGCTTCATGCTTGGGAGACGGCTTAGAGACACTTCTTTTGCTAGAGTCGCCTTTTTCATGGATTTCTTCGACATTTTGGAGCCATCTGGCTTTCGAGGGCCAACAGTGACCCATTCACTTTCTGAGGCCTGTGCTTCGAAGGTTGAATTAATTGCCTCTTCAACGATTTCAGGCGGGAGTTGGTAGAAATCATCCACGAACTCATCTGCTTGTTGCGAGATTGGCTCTGGCGCAGTTCCTTCTGGTATTTGGTTTCTATATTGCAAAATGGCAGCTTTGCGCTTTTCCATTTTGGCCTTGCGTTTGCTTTGTCCATAGCCCAGTTGAGAGTGATAATATTCACATATATCTTGATATTGTGCTTGATAGGCTGGGCTTGGATCATACACTTGTTGTGACGCTTCACCAAAGTGTGTTGACGCCAGGGAGTTTCCATATTGATTAATTATTCCTTCTCGAGTATGTGTTTCGATTAGGTCATGGAGCTCCGAACAATCTTGGTGGGATGCATAGCTCTGGAATGGAATTCATAGTAGCCATGCAGCTTCTTTTCACTTTCAGAGATATAGGGCGCTGGCTCATGCACCTTGATTAAGCTCTTGCCTTATGAGATTATCAAATATCAATTTGGTATTCTTCTCGGCAAATGAGCATTGATGTAGAGGATGCCAGTACATATACCATTTGCTGGACAAATATGGATTTGGAATTGGTTGCTCCGCCTCTGACTCGGGAAGACCAGAGGATGATGATGCATTGATGACATTTGCCGAATGGGACACAGAGTTGGTTGGTCCATTCGGCGGCTACTGCATATGAGGTTGTGGAGGGTTGACTAGAGAATCACCCAGGTCAATTATCCCTTGCCTGATCATATTTTCTACGTCATCTTTGAAGTTAGTGCAATCTTCAATGACGTGGTCTGCCGTTTGATGATATAGGCTGTGATTGGATAATGCATTTGTTGGAGCAAAATAGTCCATCCATCCGGATCGCAGGCATAGCCGGAAGAGTGGTAGTGTTTGATGTCGAGGGAAAGAATATAACTTTGCTGGCTCGACAGGATTTGGAGATCCTTCAGATAGCCACCCGATTGAGTCTGCGTATGGCGACATCGGAGGCAGCTCCTGATTTGCTTGTGTATGAATTTGAGTGGTTTTTGGAACATAGGGTTCCTGAGTGGGAGTATCCTGATGTCCCTCCACACTTTGTATGATTTGCCGCAACTCTTGCTGGCCTTGTTGTAATTGCCGGAGTTGCTTTTGCACTTTTTCTGCATTGCTTTCCATGTGGCTTGATGCCTGGATTTCGGCGGAGAATGAGCTCCAGAATTATCCTGAGGTGGGTCACATGAAGGACTGACCTCGGGATTATTTGAACTTGTAGCGGGTTCCGCTGTATGTATTACAATTACTGATTGCTCTGGTCGATCCCAAGCATGAGGTTGAGGAGGGTCGACTAGACCACTTTGTATGGATATGAGCCCATTTTTGATCATCTTTTGGACCTCATTTTTGAAGACGTAGCAATCTTTAATTGCATGCCCCACCATACGGTGATACGGGCAAGAGTCAGACTCGTTGATCTTGCTGACATCTACCGGCTTCTTTGGTTCTGGCAGTGATATCAACTTGTTGTCGAGGCAGAGATCAAAAAGCTTCTTGGTATGCTCCTTTTTGAAGGAATAAGGAGCCTTCATGCGCTCTGCCAATGTTGGGATTGACGCTTTTGGCTCTTGTTTGTTCTTTGGAGTGGCAGAGATCACTGCCCCCTTTGCTTCATTGTCAGGTGAGAAGTCGATAACATCGACCGCTTTCCCTGGCGTATTGTGCTCTTTGGGGAGCTTGCCTTTACGAGATGTTTGAGCCATTTGTTCGGCTAAGAACATCTCGATTTCTATTACAATAGAATATAGTTGATCGAAACTCTTAACATTTGCCCCCAAGAGTTTCTCATTGAGTACTGCCGTAAGGCCTCTCCGGTAGATGGTAATTGCATCTTCTTGGGCAGGAGGTTGTTATTCTTGGGCAGGAGGGTTGTCGCATTTCATGCTAAACTCTCTCATCACCTTTTGATGAAGTCGATTGCCGATTCTCCTTTCTTTTGCTTGAGGGAGCATAACTCGACAAGAGAGACTTTTCTTTTAGCCGTTCGGAAACGGTTAATGAACTTCTTTTGCAGATCAGCCCAATCAGCAACTGAATTGGACTTTAACTTTGAATACCATTGCAATGCAACCCTAGTCAAGGAAGTTGCGAAATATCTGAGGAGATATGATTCCTCGAGAGCGAGGTCACCCATGGTCGTAATATAATGTGCCAGATGCTCCAGCGGTGACCCGTGTCCATCAAACTTTTGTAGTTTTGGGATTTTAGGGCACGCCAGTGGCAGCTTTTTGAGTTGATGATGTACCGGATATGAGACAGAATATAAGTCTGCGACCTGGATCCCTTCGCCGTGTTGAGCAAATATGTCTTTAATGATTTTTTGTATCATATGCCTTTGTATGGCGATATCTTGCATTGCTTCTGTTTGGGGAGGCATGGTGTTAGACGGATCAATGATATCCTGACCCATAACTTGAGGAAGAAGGCCACTAGTAGAAGCCGCCGGATGATTTGCCGGGGCGGACGCATCCATGTGTTGATTTTGAATAGAGATTGTCTCCATCGATTGCCGAAGGTTTGAAGTTGCCAACCGCCTCATTTTCCCGTGTAGGCAAGTCGACGACGGGGTTGATAGTGGAAGTAGGGAGTCCCCCTTCCTCAATTTAAATATTTAATTCTTTGAAGAAGGGGACTTGAATTCCCTCATGTTGAGAGTCAACACGAGGAGCTTGACCAGACATCCCAGCTTGTCCGCCAAGTTGGCGGCTTCTTCTAGCAAATTGTCTGGTGTGGGGATGAGTAGCCTTAGTGGGAATATTTGGAGTTGCTTCCGCGATTTGTTCCGCCGGTTCGCCAGTCCTTCCCGGAGGCATAGCATGAGAAGATCCTGAATCTGGGTTTTTCTTCCGCTGGCCAAGTGACACGTCGTCTTTTTGACGAACGGGTACTGACATTAGGAATTGCCCCTCAGTCTGTCAAAGACCGAGATTCGCGATATGCGGTCGAAGACCGATATGTGAGGTTGGAGTTGTTGAATTGGATTTTCTTTGACCACCCGGATATTTTCTGGGGCCTTGAGGGGTATAATTTGATTTTTTGTACACCCCTTTTCTCTTTTGACCATTGAGGTGCTCGGATTTAGCATGTTGAAGAAAAGTGTATTTGGTGTTGCTTTGCCTTCTGACCACTTTTGGTGTATCTACTTGAGCTTTCTTGAATTTCTGGGCCTCCTTTTTGGAACCCAGATTTGTTTGAGCTTGGTGGGCCGCCGCATCTTTTGCTTGACGTCAGCTTCCACCTTGGAGTCTTCTTGTTTTCCTCGGAACCACCACAAAAGACTGTGACAGATTTGTTTGAGCTTGGTGGGCCGCCGCATCTTTTGCTTGACGTCAGCTTCCACCTTGGAGTCTTAGAAGCCAACGGATCTCTGTGAAGATCTCATCTCTTTGCGTGCTCAAGTGATCAAAAGACTGTGACAGGAAGCTTCCAAGACTCCAGATGTCATTCATCTAACGGCTACTCAAGAGAGAGACAACGATCTCTTCAACGACTAGATTTCAATTGAAGATATATATACAAGATAGAAGAATAGAAGCAATATATGATCCAGAGACTATTTTCAAATTCTTCTAAAGAAAATCAAGAGCCAAGATCCTTCACTCCCGTTTTTGCTCTTTTGCTCTCTTGCTCTCCGCTAGTTCTTGTGAAAATCTTGAGAGAGCCTGTACAGTTCTGAGAGTGTGAATGGTTCATAATCTCTTCGCTCTCAGTTCTAGTTACTTCAGATCCTCTCTTATCAAAAGCTGATCTAGGGGCGTGAAAGTCTTTTTCATTCTTCTCTCTGTGCTGTTCCCTTCGGGTGTGAAGAAGACCTGGTGGTATCCAGGGTGTTGCTCCCTTTGGTTGTAAAGGAAGACCTGGTGGCATCCAGGGTGTGTTCCCTTCGCGTGTGAAGGAAGACCAGCTGAGCTGGGTGTTGTAGCGTCCTTAGGGGGACTGTACCCTAGTTAGTGCAATCCTGAGTTGTTGCTCAGGGACTGGACGTAGGACTCCTAAAAAAGGAAGTCCGAACCACGATAATCCTTGTGTTGTGTGATTGTCTTCATTGCGTAATTGTTATTTAAACTAACGAGTAACTAACGTAGTTCGAAGATCGTTTGTGTGATTGTTTTTGGTTACAGGTATCTCCTAGATTGAATTTATAAAAACCCATTCACCCCCCTCTGGGCTTGTCAACAGGGCAACAAGTGGTATCAGAGCTAATCTCTTCGACAAAGAAAGGATCCAACGATCTGAAGAGTAAAGATCCATGGCAGCCCAAGGTAATTTCGAAGGTCAGTCAGTCAATCGACCCCCTCTCTTCGATGGTGAAGATTACCCTTACTGGAAGACCAGAATGGATATTTTTTACAAGGACACGACTATCAAATTTGGTCCATAGTAGAAGAAGGTGATCTGTTAGTCACAAATGAGAAAGCACAATGGACAGATGATGACAGAAAGAAGATTTCCCTGAATTGCAAAGCAAAAAGTATCCTATGCTGTGCTCTAAGTAAGAAGGAATTCAATAGAGTTTCAGCCTGCAAATCATCAATGGAAATGTGGGAAAAGCTCATGATTACTTATGAAGGCACAGACAAAGTGAAGGAAAAAGAATTGATATTCTTGTCACTCAATATGAAAGATTTCAGATGCAATCAAGTGAGTCCATAACTCAAATTTCAGCCGGTTCACTGACATCACAAATGGACTGGCTAGCCTGGGGAAAGTATATGAAATGGGAGATATGGTAAGAAAGATACTTAGATCCTTACCGTCCTCATGGACTCCAAAAGTCACAGCAATAGAAGAGCTAATGATCTGAAGAGAATGTCTGTAGAAAAACTCATTGGGTCCCTTATGGCCCATGAAATCAATATGGAAAGGCTAGGAGAGTCCTCTAGCAGAAAGAAGCACTCCAACGCCTTAAAAGCTGAAGAAGATTCACCAGAAGCAAGCTCAGCTGAAAGTGAAAGTAATGCAGACAGCGAAAATGAAGAAGCTATGTTATCCAGAAGGTTACAGCGAATCTTGGCTAAAAAGAAAAGTCTCAATCTGGTAGAAAGTATTTCAAAAGGAATAAGGACTTCAAGAAACCAGATGGAAAAGAAGTGAAGAAAGGAGAACCCATTTGCTACGAATGTAAGAAGCTAGGACACATTAAGACTGAGTGTCCTAAGTTAAAGAAATCAGAATTCAGGAAGAAGGACAGTTCCAAGAAGTTTAGAAAGTTCAAAAAGAAAGTAATGGCAGCAACATGGGAAAACAGTAGCGACTCAGATAGTGAGTCGAGCTCCTGCAGTGATGAAGAAAAAGCCCACTTGGCTTTCATGGCAAACACTGAAGAAAAGGTAACTTCTGACTCATCTTTTGATTCATGCAATGGTTCAGACTCCGATAGTTTAGAAGAGGCTTTCAATGACTTTATGAAAAGTATAAAGAAGTAACTAAACTATTAAAAGTAAGTAAGAAAAACATAGTCTGTATAGAAAATACAAACTCAGATCTAAAATCAGAAAATGAACAATTAGAAAGTCAAATAATTGAACTTAAACGAAGAAATGAACTGTTATGTGAAGACCTAAAAGTTAAAAATGAATAAATAACTAAACTAGAAAAACATGAAAGTACTGATGAATTAAGGAAAGAAATTGAAAACTTAAATGAAGAAAATGATAAACTATCAAGCACACTAGAAAAATTACTAATGGTAAAAACTCTCTAATATTAAAAGGTGCGAGGAGATCAGGTAAGAAGAAAAATGGATTAGGATATACACCCCCAGATAATGAAGAAACCAAGGTCTATCCTAAAACATATCCAACACCAAAATTTGTACCCGAACAAGATATAGCATACAAAGCTGATTTTAAATACATAGAAAAAGTGACTAAGTTATCCTGCTGTAGTCACTGCAATAAGTTAGGATATATTAAAACTACATGCCCACAAGACACAAAAAATGGATATTAAAAATAAAGTTAATGATACTAACCAATCAGGACCCAAAAATTTGGGTACCTAAAGCTTGATGTCTTTATTTCAGGATAACCCTCGAGCATCCAAATGGTATTTGGATAGTGGGTGCTCAACACATGTCAGGAAACCAGAAGTTGTTCTCTCATCTCCAAGCTGAAGATGGAACAGTTACCTATGGAGATAATGGGAAAGGAATTGTAATAGGCAGTGGCTCTGTGGAAAACAAAGGAAAAACAGTCATAGAAGATGTGCTACTAGTCAAGGATTGAAGCACAATCTCATTAGCATTAGCCAGCTGTGCGACAGAGGCCATCAGATCAAATTTCAAGAGTCAAAGTGCAGTATACTAAAGGATGGAACAGTCATCTTCGAAGCTAATAGAGAAAAGAATTTGTATGTGCTCTATCTTGAAGAACTCAAGGTTCAAAATGTTTGCCTGGCGGCAAATAAAAATAAATCCACAGAATTATGACATAGACGACTTGGACACTGCAGTATAGATGGCATGAGAAAATTACTAAGAAGAATCTTGTGCAAGGTTTACCTAAGGTAAGTACAAAGTTGGAAAGTGTATGTAAACCTTGTGCTAAGGGTAAGCACACCAGGTCTCCTTCAGTCAAGTCAAAGACGGTGGTGACCACCTCAAAACCCTTGGAGCTCCTTCATATGGATCTATTTGGGCCAATGAGGACTACCAGTCTTGGAGGAAAGAATTTTGGATTTGTCATAGTTGATGACTACTCAAGATTTACATGGGTATATTCCTAGAGCATAAAGATGATACTTTTGAAAGTTTTGTAAGCTTCAGTAAGAAAGTTCAGAAAGATCAGAAGTTCAGCATTGTGTCTATCAGATCAGATCATGGTGGTGAATTTCAAAATGAGAAATTTTCTAGATTTTGTGATGATCAGGAATTGAGCACAATTTCTCAGCACCAAGGACACCTCAACAGAATGGCATCGCTGAGAGGAAGAACAGAACCCTATTGGACATGGCAAGAACTATGCTCTCAGAATATGATCTGCCTAGATACTTTTGGGCTGAAGTAGTCAACAGCAAGCTATATTATCAACTGTAATGATCAGGCCAATCCTGAAGAAGACTGCATATGAACTATTCAAAGGGAAAAAGCCTCAGATCAGTCACTTCAGAACCTTTGGGTGCCCTTGCTTCATTCACAACAATGGAAAAAGAGATATCGGTAAGTTGGATGCCAAATCAGATGAAGGCATCTTCATGGGGTATACGTCTAAACCTAAAGGCTATAGAGTGTTTAATAAACGTACCTTGTTGATTGAACAATCTGTGCACATTATTTTTGATGAAACTAACCCTTCCTTGAGAAAGGAAGAGATAGTGACGATGATGATGCAGAAGAACTATCCAAGAAACTAAAGGATGCATCAATGAGGACAAGGATGATCCACCTCTGGAAGAATTACAACAAGAAGAAGTTACTCATGAAAACCTTCCAAAGGAGTGGAGATACAAGAAAGATCACCCACTTGAAAATATCATTGGTGATCCATCCATTGGGGTAAGAACAAGAGGTAATGTTATTCCTTGTGATTATTTAGCTTTTGTTCTCAGATAGAGCCTAGGACAGTCAATGAAGCTCTCTCTGATGAATCTTGGATAGTAGCCATGCAAGATGAATTAAATCAATTCAAGAGAAACCAAGTATGGTCTCTTGTTCCTAGACCATCAGACCATCCAGTCATTGGCACCAAATGGGTGTTCAGAAATAAACTGGATGAAACTGGTGCAATCTTAAGAAACAAGGCCAGGTTGGTAGCTCAAGGCTATTCTCAAGAGGAAGGCATAGATTTCGATGAAACCTATGCACCTGTAGCTAGACTTGAGGCCATTAGAATATTACTTGCATATGCATCTGCTTTGAACTTGACACTATTTCAAATGGACGTTAAATCCGCTTTCTTAAATGGTTTCATAAAAGAGGAAGTTTATGTGGAACAACCTCCGGGCTTTGATGACACAGAATTTCCTAATCATGTTTTCAAACTTCACAAGGCATTATATGGTTTAAAGCAAGCTCCTAGAGCCTGGTATGAAAGACTTAGCTCTTTCCTTCTAAATAATGGTTTCAGCAGAGGTCAGGTAGATAGTACACTTTTTATAAAGTCAAAAGTCAAACAAATCCTACTGGTTCAAATCTATGTAGATGATATCATTTTTGGTTCTACTGATGAGTCTCTTTGCAAGTACTTTGAAAAGTTAATGCAGGAGAATTTGAAATGAGTATGATGGGAGAACTCAACTATTTCCTTGGACTACAACAAACAAGGAAAGGAAGGAACTCACATCAGTCAGCTAAGTACACAAAAAACTATTGAAGAAATTCGGATTCGAAAATACCAAGCCACTGTCAACACCAATGAGTACATCAACAAGAATGGACAGTGACAAAGATGGTAAGAAAGTAGATCAAAAGATCTACAGAGGTATGATAGGTTCACTCCTCTATTTAACAGCTAGTAGACCTGATATTTTATTTAGTGTATGCATGTGTGCTCGATATCAGGCAGATCCTAAAGAATCGCATTTAATTTCTGTGAAAAGAATATTTAGATATCTAGCAAGATCTCATGACTTAGGTCTATGGTATCCAAAACAATGTGAAATTAGCCTAGTAGGTTACTCTGATGCTGACTATGCTGGATGTAAATTAGATAGAAAGAGCACCAGTGGTTGTTGCCAGTTCCTTGCAGGTGTTTGATATCTTGGTCCTCAAAGAAACAAAATTCAGTAGCACTCTCTATAGCTGAAGCTGAGTACGTGGCTGCTGGAAGCTGTTGCACACAACTCTTATGGATAAGCAACAGCTTGAGGACTTTGGATTAAATATCAAATTGATCCCGTTGCTATGTGACAACACCAGTGCCATTAATCTCACCAAGAATCCAGTCCAGCACTCAAGGACCAAATATATTGAGGTTAGATATCATTTTATTCGTGATCATGTTGCAAATGGAAATATTGAAATATCTTTTATTGATACAAATGGCCAATTAGCAGATATTTTCACAAAAGCCTTACTTGAAGAGAGATTTACATCTCTTAGAAGGGAATTAGGCATGTGTAATTTGTGATAAAAGTGTGCTTACAAGTGGCATATTAAAGTTTAGAATTAAAGAAATTTTTTCCCTCCTTGGCGATAAGCAAAAAAAAAAAAAAAAAAAATCAAATTATATTGCAATAAACTCTCTCTCATTGAAGTCCAGTTGAACGGTCAAAACCTTTTGTCGTTTTCTCCGCCGCTTGGCGCCTCACTTTCTCCGTAGCATTAATTTATTCATAAAATCGATGTCAGAACGATTCGTGCCTCATCGTCTACCTCTTTCCCCTCTTTTAGCCTGCCGCTCGAGCCGATGCCCTAACAACTCCATCTCAATCCTCTGCAAATTCGAATCTTCCTCCTACTTCCCGCAAAATTTCTTGAGGATTCTTTCTCCTCACCTTCCGTCTCCACCCTCCGTTATCTTTCCCACCTGAATCTATGGCCCCTCCTATCATCGCCGGCAGTTTGGGTGGCTACAGCGCCGAGTTCCTCACTCTTGAGGAGCAGGAGAGGTTCACATTTGTGAAGACGAAGCTCTGTGGCAACAAAGAGTAGATGTAGCTAATCTGCGGAAAAGTGGAATGAGCAGCTTAGTAGAGTTGATCTCAGATGCAGTGGACAGAAATTTCCACCTTTTCAGAGGTAGTTATCCGGACTTGGTAAAAGCCTTTTTTGTGTGTATGCGAACAGAGGAAGATGGGTCTCTGGTTTCGTCAGTAAAGGGAACTTTGATTAGAATAGACCCTGAGTTGCTGAAAGTGTTGTTCAATGTAAAGACTTCCGGATTTAGTGGGATTCACTCTGAGGATGCTCAAGTGAAAGGTCTGGGAATTATAGGGCCAGGATTCAAGCTGAGAGACGGCAAGATCGACATAAATCAACTATCAGCCTTCAATCGTCTTCTCCATTTTATTGTCTGTCAAATCCTAGTTCCCAGAAGTGCAACGTTTTCATCTTGCACAAAGGCCGATTCGGACATGATGTACTGGGCCATTCAGAATAAGGAAATAATATGGCCGCAGTGATAATGGAAAGAATGAAGTTTGCAAGAGATCAGATTTGGGACACCAAGAGTAAGTTAAATGTGTCCCTGCCTTATGCCCATCTACTCACCAAAATTTTCAAACACTTCGGTGTTGATTTCTCTGGGGCAGTTGTAGAGAAAATGGCCAAGCAATCAGGTCCAGGAATCTGAAGAAGAGTGGTTTCTCTGGGAGAATGGTATTTGGTTCAAGGCTTCAGTGGACACTGCATTGTTCATCCGGAGATGGATCAGCAAATATGGATCCAGAATTGCCAGTGGAGTCAATTTTAGCTCCAGCAGTTGAAGCAGCAGAATCTTCAGGACCCTCCATTGCAGAAGTTCAGTATGAAAGTGCAGTAGAAGAAGAAAGGGCGTCTGCAGAAGCTTCAGGATTTCCAGAAGAACCAGTTCAAACCTTTGCAGAAAGGCGCATTGAGGATCTCCTCCCAGAGGACATTATTCCTGTTGAGGACCCACATCCCTCAATTGTAGTTGCATCGATTCTGGCAGACATCATAGATTCCATTCCTTTTATTTCCAGTGCTCCAAGCAAGTAGCAGTGTTGCTAAAGAGACTGTGGCACCAGGCCACATTGATGAGCAGATGGAAGATGTTCCAGTCGAGGTCGAGCACCAAGCTGCCCAAGGTGCTCACAAGTGGAACCTGCTCCCAGTCAGGGGGAGCAAGTATCAGATGAAGAAAATGCTCCTATTGAGGGGGAGCTATCAAAAGAAGGTCATGAAGGTGCATCTCCAGATGTTGAGAAGGTTGAAGAGCAAGAGTTTTTTCCAATCTGGATGACAGAGAAGGAGTGACTGCAAGCTCTTCGAGCTCAGATGATGATGTCCCTCCCCCAGAAAATAAAAGTAAGAAGAAAGGAAAAGCAGTTGCCTCTGGAGTTCCTCTCCTGGCTGATTCTCCATTTCAGAGGAAGGCTAAGAAGAAAATTGTCATACATTTGAAGCCAGTAATTGAAAGGTTAATGTTCAAGGTGAACTACTATGTTCTCTCCAGTCAGATGTCAACTCTATTTTCTGAGTCAAGCTTCGGCTAACAAAGAGTTGGCCCAAATCAGAAATGCTATGACTTGGTTCAACCAAGAAATGAGCAGCATGAAAGGGATGCTCTCAGATATTATCAAGGCAGTTGGAGCTCATGCTCCTCCTCCTCAAGAAGAAGCAGTTTCACCAGGAGCAGCAGTAGCATCAGAAATGCAGCCAACAGGGCCAGATGTTCAAGATGCAGGGCCAACAGGGCCAGATGTTCAGGATGCAGGCCAACAGGGCCAGATGTTCAGATGCAGGCCAACAGGGCGATGTTCAGGCAGGGCCATCAGGGCCATCTGTGCAAGATTCCAGACCATTGGAGAGTGAGTCTGTGCAGTTAGAGGCAGAAGAGATCTTGGCACCCAAGCCCCCAGCTCCCTCTTCCCCCTCTCACACACCTATTCCTCCCCCCCACCATCAGCTCCTACAGCACCTCCTGCTCCTCAAACATTCAAGAAGCCTCAATCTAGACCAATTTCATCTCCTACTCCATTTCAGTCCACCATTCCTTCTCCTTTATTTGAGGCCCCTCCTGGATCCTCAGCTGGAGCATCATCCTCCTCCTCCGGTCCCTCCCTTGGACCCACTGATGCTCCTCACACTACTTCACATTCTTTTCTTCATCCTACTCCTCCACCATCTTTCATCACTATCATATCTGTACATGCTCAACTCAGTTCTCCCTTTATTGAAAAGATAAAGGATGAATTTGAGGAAGGGATCCTCAGGTCTGTGTTGAAAGTGGGAGACCATATTCACAGGATAGATCCTTCTGTTCCTGCCTCCAAGAAGAGGAAACTTTCTTCTACCTCTTCCTCTTCCTCTGAACCCAAATACCCTCCTTTGTGGTTTTCTCTCACAGTGGCCAACCACCATAACCCACCGTATAGGGAATACCTTTCTAAAGTTGCTTATGCCACCATCATCAACCTTCCTTTTCAAAACCTTACAGATTATCTGCACACTATTTTTCCTTATACTTCTCTTTCAAAAATCGAAAAATCCAAAATTTTCTCTCTTGCTCACTCAAAATCTGAAGAGCAGTGGGGCAAAGGTCACAAGGATCTTCTCAAGAAGTTCACTCTTGCCAGATCTGCCAGATTTCCTCCAAGGGACCACTCTTTGACTCTCTCTGAATGGTTCAGGATGTA
This sequence comes from Colocasia esculenta, assembly GCA_014218235.1. NCBI lineage: Eukaryota > Viridiplantae > Streptophyta > Magnoliopsida > Alismatales > Araceae > Colocasia > Colocasia esculenta. The sequence continues at coordinate 71,660,732 of CM024761.1, read as the reverse complement.
TCACAAAGAACTCTGGGCACCCTTCATTCAATCAGAAATCAAGATGATCAGGCATTTCATGCTCTTCAACAACTTCAGATACATTAATAAACTTCCAGAAGTTCAGCTCTGTCAGTTCAAGAAGGCCATTTCAGCCTGTCTCCAGTTCCAGCTCACTCTTCAGATATTAAGGTAGACTTTGCTACTCTTCAAATACCTGAGGAGATAGCCCTGCCTCAAATTCACTTTCTAGTTATGGAATCCTCTGTAAGATCCATCATCTTTGAGCGTTATGCCAGAGTTTTGGGCAGAATTAAAGTACAGAAAGGATGCATGATTTCCTTTTCTAGATTCCTCTTCAGGGAATATCACCAGGGCCATGTCAAGGCTGAAGTTCTCTCCCCTATCTTGTCTGAATGTGAAAGGCTCACCTCTTCTGATTGGTCCACATTCTACCCTCTGTCAGCTCAGCAGTTGTCAGCACTCAATGAAGCTCAGGCCAGGGAAGGCAAACCAGCTATTTCTCCAGCCATTTTTTTAGATATGAACTCCATCAATCTTGTTGATGACCCCTTCAGGGTCTGGGAAGAAAGATACAAAGTGTATGTGGCTTTGCACCAAGCTCTCAGAGCTAACCACAATCACTACCCGGTCACCATGGGCCAGTTCCTCTCCTGTGCTAGCTTTGGCACTTCTCGGTTTCTCAAGTTCAACATGGACAAAGATGCCTATGCTGATCTTCTCTATAGGCATTTAGATCTTCATATCAAACGGATGGCTTCCACCATGTGACCATCTTACTCTGTGTCTTTTGGCGCTTTTAAGACTTTTTTTGAAGAGCAGGAAGTTCAGGCATGGGAAACCATCTCCCATTTTGCCTCTCTGTTGTCTCCTGCCTTCTATTTGCCTGTACCTCCGCAATGAATGCCATGACTCTATGTGTATTCTCTCTTTCTCTTTCTCTCTTCTTTCTTTGTCAACGTGTTTCTTTTTGCTTAATGACAAAAAGGGGGAGAAAAAGTACAACAAATTCAGACATTTTTTATGCTTATTGTTCAGTTTTGTCATCACCAAAAAGGGGGAGATTGATGATCAGTCTGTCCCCATGCAATTTTAATTAATTGTATATATACATATTTTGATGATTAATAAAACCAAACAAGAATTTATCAATTATATCTGCTGAATATCTCATAAGTCTTAAGTACAGGAAAAATTACCGAAGTCAAACAAGCCAATAAAGGTATGCATTACTACTCTGAAGCTTTAATCTTTTCAACATGAGATTTCTCAAGTCTATATCGATTTCTGTTAAAGTTCATAACGATTCTCTTATAAGACTGAAAAGTCATGTCGTTTCAATCAAGTCGATGTCACAACGACTTGCTTGTTGTAACGACTTCATAAGTTATCATAACGATTTCTTTAGAACTCGCAACGACTTACTTGTTGTAACGACTTCATAAGTGATCATAACGATTTCTTTAGAACTCGCAACGACTTGCTTGTTGTAACGACTTCATAAGTTATCATAACGATTTCTTTAGAACTCGCAACGACTTACTTGTTGTAACGACTTCATAAGTTATCACAACGATTTCTTTGAAGTTCATAACGACTTGATAGCCGCAACGATTTCTTTAGTTCTCGTAACGATTTCTTTGATACTCGTAACGACTTGATAGCTGCAACGACTTCTTTAGTTCTCGTAACGATTCCTTTTGAAACTCGTAACGACTTGCTAGCCGCAACGATTTCTTTAGAGTTCATAACGACTTGATAAGTGTTCATGACTCACAACGATTTCTTTAGGATTCATAACGACTTTCTTTGTGTAACGATTTGTTAAGTGTTTCACATCGATTTCTTTAGAATCAAAATGACTTGCCATAATTCATAACGATTTCTTATATCCTCTGTTATAGAACGATTTGTTATAACTCATAACGATTTCATAAGTCATATAGTCTTCAACTTCATATTTTGATATCTTATTCATCTTAAAGCATTGACCAGTCAAAATCCACGTAGACATCTCTCTGACGCTTTTGCATTTATGAGATCTGAACGTATCTCTGCATGCATGTAGACTATATCTTCCTTTATCGTGCTTATTCTGATAACGTCCTTTAGACTTAAGCCAGTTGGTATTACTATTTTCTTGACTATTGCTACTGACGTTGACTGATATCAGAGATAGCCTATCTGTCTGCTGTTTGAGCTTGACATCTGTGCAGACCTTTGATGTAGCTTCATTGTACAACGTTAGATAAATAGAAGCCAACGGATCTCTGTGAAGATCTCATTTCTTTGCGTGCTCAAGTGATCAAAAGACTATGACAGGAAGCTTCCAAGACTCCAGATGTCATTTAGTCTAACGGCTACTCAAGAGAGAGACAACGATCTCTTCAACGACTAGATTTCAAATTGAAGATATATATACAAGACAGAAGAATAGAAGCAATATATGATCCAGAGACTATTTTCAAATTCTTCTAAAGAAAATCAAGAGCCAAGATCCTTCACTCCAGTTTTTGCTCTTTTGCTCTCTTACTCTCCGCTAGTTCTTGTGAAAATCTTGAGAGAGCCTGTACAGTTCTGAGAGTGTGAATGGTTCATAATCTCTTCGCTCTCAGTTCTAGTTGCTTCAGATCCTCTCTTATCAAAAGCTGGATCTAGGGGCGTGAAAGTCTTTTTCATTCTTCTCTGTGCTGTTCCCTTCGGGTGTGAAGGAAGACCTGGTGGTATCCAGGGTGTTGCTCCCTTTGGTTGTAAAGGAAGACCTGGTGGCATCCAGGGTGTTGTTCCCTTCGCTTGTGAAGGAAGACCAGCTGAGCTGGGTGTTGTAGCGTCCTTAGGGGGACTGTACCCTAGTTAGTGCAATCCTGAGTTGTTGCTCAGGGACTGGACGTAGGACTCCTAAGAAAAGGAAGTCCGAACCAGGATAATCCTTGTGTTGTGTGATTGTCTTCATTGCGTAATTGTTATTTAAACTAACGAGTAACTAACGTAGTTCGAAGATCGTTTGTGTGATTGTTTTTGGTTACAGGTATCTCCTAGATTGAATTTATAAAAACCCATTCACCCCCCTCTGGGCTTGTCAACAGGGCAACAAGTGGTATCAGAGCTAATCTCTTCGACAAGAAAGGATCCAACGATCTGAAGAGTAAAGATCCATGGCAGCCCAAGGTAATTTCGAAGGTCAGTCAGTCAACCGACCCCCTCTCTTCGATGGTGAAGATTACCCTTACTGGAAGACCAGAATGGAATACTTTTTACAAGGACACGACTATCAAATTTGGTCCATAGTAGAAGAAGGTGATCTGTTAGTCACAAATGAGAAAGCACAATGGACAGATGATGACAGAAAGAAGATTTCCCTGAATTGCAAAGCAAAAAGTATCCTATGCTGTGCTCTAAGTAAGAAGGAATTCAATAGAGTTTCAGCCTGCAAATCATCAATGGAAATGTGGGAAAAGCTCATGATTACTTATGAAGGCACAGACAAAGTGAAGGAAACAAGAATTGATATTCTTGTCACTCAATATGAAAGATTTCAGATGCAATCAAGTGAGTCCATAACCCAAATGTTCAGCCGGTTCACTGACATCACAAATGGACTGGCTAGCCTGGGGAAAGTATATGAAATGGGAGATATGGTAAGAAAGATACTTAGATCCTTACCGTCCTCATGGACTCCAAAAGTCACAGCAATAGAAGAAGCTAATGATCTGAAGAGAATGTCTGTAGAAAAACTCATTGGGTCCCTTATGGCCCATGAAATCAATATGGAAAGGCTAGGAGAGTCCTCTAGCAGAAAGAAGCACTCCAACTCCTTAAAAGCTGAAGAAGATTCACCAGAAGCAAGCTCAGCTGAAAGTGAAAGTAATGCAGACAGCGAAAATGAAGAAGCTATGTTATCCAGAGGTTACAGCGAATCTTGGCTAAAAAGAAAAGTCTCAATCTGGTAGAAAGTATTTCAAAAGGAATAGGACTTCAAGAAACCAGATGGAAAAGAAGTGAAGAAAGGAGAACCCATTTGCTACGAATGTAAGAAGCTAGGACACATTAAGACTGAGTGTCCTAAGTTAAAGAAATCAGAATTCGGAAGAAGGACAGTTCCAAGAAGTTTAGAAAGTTCAAAAAGAAAGCAATGGCAGCAACATGGGAAAACAGTAGCGACTCAGATAGTGAGTCGAGCTCCTGCAGTGATGAAGAAAAAGCCCACTTGGCTTTCATGGCAAACACTGAAGAAAAGGTAACTTCTGACTCATCTTTTGATTCATGCAATGGTTCAGACTCCGATAGTTTAGAAGAGGCTTTCAATGAACTTTATGAAAAGTATAAAGAAGTAACTAAACTATTAAAAGTAAGTAAGAAAAACATAGTCTGTATAGAAAATACAAACTCAGATCTAAAATCAGAAAATGAACAATTAGAAAGTCAAATAATTGAACTTAAACGAAGAAATGACTGTTATGTGAAGACCTAAAAGTTAAAAATGAATAAATAACTAAACTAGAAAAACATGAAAGTACTGATGAATTAAGGAAAGAAATTGAAAACTTAAATGAAGAAAATGATAAACTATCAGCACACTAGAAAATTTACTAATGGTAAAAACTCTCTAATATTAAAAGGTGCGAGGAGATCAGGTAAGAAGAAAAATGGATTAGGATATACACCCCCAGATAATGAAGAAACCAAGGTCTATCCTAAAACATATCCAACACCAAAATTTGTACCCGAACAAGATATAGCATACAAAGCTGATTTTAATACATAGAAAAAGTGACTAAGTTATCCTGCTGTAGTCACTGCAATAAGTTAGGATATATTAAAACTACATGCCCAACAAGACACAAAAAATGGATATTAAAAGATAAAGTTAATGATACTAACCAATCAGGACCCAAAAGAATTTGGGTACCTAAGCTTGATGTCTTTATTTCAGGATAACCCTCGAGCATCCAAATGGTATTTGGATAGTGGGTGCTCAAGACACATGTCAGGAAACCAAAAGTTGTTCTCTCATCTCTAAGCTGAAGATGGAACAGTTACCTATGGAGATAATGGGAAAGGAATTGTAATAGGCAGTGGCTCTGTGGAAAACAAAGAAAAACAGTCATAGAAGATGTGCTACTAGTCAAGGATTGAAGCACAATCTCATTAGCATTAGCCAGCTGTGCGACAGAGGCCATCAGATCAATTTCAAGAGTCAAAGTGCAGTATACTAAAGGATGGAACAGTCATCTTCGAAGCTAATAGAGAAAAGAATTTGTATGTGCTCTATCTTGAAGAACTCAAGGTTCAAAATGTTTGCCTGGCGGCAAATAAAATAAATCCACAGAATTATGGCATAGACGACTTGGACACTGCAGCATAGATGGCATGAGAAAATTACTAAAGAAGAATCTTGTGCAATTTCTACCTAAGGTAAGTACAAAGTTGGAAAGTGTATGTAAACCTTGTGCTAAGGGTAAGCACACCAAGGTCTCCTTCAAGTCAAAGACGGTGGTGACCACCTCAAAACCCTTGGAGCTCCTTCATATGGATCTATTTGGGCTAATGAGGACTACCAGTCTTGGAGGAAAGAATTTTGGATTTGTCATAGTTGATGACTACTCAAGATTTACATGGGTATCATTCCTAGAGCATAAAGATGATACTTTTGAAAGTTTTGTAAGCTTCAGTAAGAAAGTTCAGAAAGATCAGAAGTTCAGCATTGTGTCTATCAGATCAGATCATGGTGGTGAATTTCAAAATGAGAAATTTTCTAGATTTTGTGATGATCAGGGAATTGAGCACAATTTCTCAGCACCAAGGACACCTCAACAGAATGGCATCGCTGAGAGGAAGAACAGGACCCTATTGGACATGGCAAGAACTATGCTCTCAGAATATGATCTGCCTAGATACTTTTGGGCTGAAGCAGTCAATACAGCAAGTTATATTATCAACCGTGTAATGATCAGGCCAATCCTGAAGAAGACTGCATATGAACTATTCAAAGGAAAAAGCCTCAGATCAGTCACTTCAGAACCTTTGGGTGCCCTTGCTTCATTCACAACAATGGAAAAAGAGATATCGGGATTTAAATAAGTCTCGGGTGGCAAACTCGTCCGGAAATCCACAAAAGTCTGGGAATAAACCCCGGCCTCCCCACTCGAACACCGGAGGATAAACGGATCCGAGTCCGTGTGTCAACCCGGAGTATGGCGTTCGAAAGTCCCGTCAACAACGGAAATACACACCCCGGATAGCCGAAAATTGATGTCCGGACTCGCGCTAAAGATTGCGTACGACTCGGATGGGTCCGAAAAGGTGAAATGCACACGCCCTCCGAAAATGGGGTTAAACGCACGTGAAACGGGCAAAAACGCATGTCGAATGCACGTCAAATACATGTCAAATACATGTGGGCATGTGTGTGTGTGTGTGCGGCACGTGCCATGACAAACCAGCAAAACTCCCAGAAATCCTCTTGGAAATGGCCAAGGAAGAAGAGGGGCGTCGGTCTGCCCCCCCCGCCAGGCAGGGAGGGGTGCCGGTCTTCCCCCCCGCCAGGAAGGGAGGGGCGCCGGTCTGCCCCCCTGCCAGGCAGGGAGGGGCGCCGGTCTGCCCCCCCCGCCAGGCAGGGAGGGGCGCCGGTTAGGCCCCCCCCCGCCCGCCAGGCGCCCCCCCCGCCCGCCAGGCAGAGAGGGGCGCCGGTCTGCACCCCCCCCCCCCCCGCCAGGCAGGGAGGGGCGCCGGTCAGGCCCCCTCCAGCAGGGGGGGGGGGCGCCGGTTCGGTCCCCCACCAAGGGGGGGGGGCGCCGGTTGGCCCCCTCCGCCAGTGGGAGGGGCGCCGGTCAGGCCCCCCTGACCGGCGGACCCCCCTTCGCCAGCAGGAGGGGCGCCGGTCAGGCCCCCTGATCGGCGGACCCCCTCCGCCAGCCAGGAGAGGGCGCCGGTCAGGCCCTGACCGCGGCCCCCTTCTGCCAGCCAGAGAGGGCCGCCAGTTAGGCCCCTAACCGGCGCCCCCCCTCCGCCAGTCCGCTGGCTCTCTCGTGGGCACCTCCGCCGGTTCGCCATCGGCCTCGACGCTCGCGCTCTGCCTCGACGCCCGTGCCTCCGAAGACCTCCGCCGGGGAGGGTACCCCCGCCGGTATGCCCCCCACAAAACCTATAAATAGGGGGGCATACCCCCATTGCAAAGGCGCGAAGAAAGAGGCCGGGCACCGCAGCGAACGTCTCGCCGAGAGTCGCCGAGAGCCTTACGCGGGTGAGCTTAAATAGGCCGCACGTACTGGGGAGAAAGTCCTTGGCGTCTGTCGGTGTTCTGTCCTCCACGATCGGGCCCTCCTGCGCTCGTCCGTGAGAAGACACCACAGGTTGTCATATGACCCCGACGTTTTTTATTTAAGTCCTCCGGCGTCATAAAACGACACACGTCGAGGCCCATATTTAAGTCCTCCGGTGTCATAAAACGACACACGTCGAGGCCCATATTTAAGTCCTCCGGTGTCATAAAACGACACACGTCGAGGCCATGTTTAAGTCCTCCGGTGTCATAAAACGACACTCGTTGAGGCACATGTTTTAAGTCCTCCGCTGTCACCAAACGACGTGCGTAGAGGCAATGCTGTCCGACGGTGGCACCAACACGCCGACAGGCCTACACGCTTCCGAGCCCCCAAAAATCATGCTCACAAGCCCGTGCTTAGAGTGTGATCGTGCGCGAGCTTAAATAGGCCGCACGTGCTGAGGAGAAGTCCTTGGCGACCGTTGGTGTTCCGTCCTCAGCGTTCGGGCTGCCTTGCGCCACGTCCGCGGGAAGACGACACAGGTTGTCACATGACTCTCAGCATCTGTATTTAAGTCCTCCGCCGTCGTCAAATGACGTGCGTCGAGGCAACGTTGTCCGACAGCGGCACAAACACCCTGTCGTAAAAGGACAAATGGTCGCTAAATGCTCGGCGGAGGCACAAACACCCCGCCTTGGGCATCGAAGGCCCGACCAGTTCGTAAACGTCCGACGGAGGCACAAACACCTCGTCGTGTACGTAAATGCAAGTCGTACATCCTGTAAATACCGGACGGAGGCACAAACACCCTGTCACGGACATTGATGTATCCCCTACCTTGTAACGTCCGACGGAGGCACAAACACCCCGTCGTCGACACTCATGTACGCGAAATGCTTGTAATCGCCCAGTGGAAGTACAAAAAGCCCAACTAAAGGCACAAATGTAAATGTCATAAATATAAATGACATGAGCTTGAATAAAAATTGTGGAAATTTACTTGTCATCTGTCTTTTTCTTTAAATTTCGGCATACGGTCTTTTAACAAACATTACTCATTCGAAGGTATTCGAGTGTTATACTCGATGTAAATGAAACATCGACTTCGGTCGGTGGGGAACGGTCCAGTACACGACCACTCCAATCGCCCTGAACGCGAGCGCACACGGAAAATAAATGAAATGAAATTTGAGGGTATCAGGGTTCGCACCCATACCCCTCGTAAAACAAATCTTTGTCTGTTTCTCGCAAACAGTCTGGCACGCCCGCAAAAGAAAGCGAAAGGGATCAACGAACAGAACCCCCCCCCCCCCCCCCGGGGCGACCAAAGTTCATCTTTCTCGAAACGCATAGATATATATATAAAAAAAAATCAAAAAAAAGAAAGAAAGAAATATTCCGCGTTCCAACAGCTATCTACTTCTTGGTGAAGTAGTTTTAATTGATCATTCATGAGTTGTGAGTGGATCAATTGAGTTGAAGCTGTGTATCAGCGGTGTATTGAAGCTGTGTATCAGCTGTGCTTTCAAGCTGTAAGGCAGCGGTTGTGGTGAAGCTGTGAATCAGCGGATGTTTGAGAACTTCTATTAGAGGTTCTGTTAGTGGTACCTCACTGATTTAGTGAGGGGTGGATGTAGGTCTCCTCATTGGAGCCGAACCACCTTAAAATTCTTCTGTCTCTTTTGTGGTTTGTGCTAGTCTTGCATTGTGCGTTAATCATCTAAGTCATTGAATTGAAATTAGATCCGTAAATTCAAATTTGTGTTAAAATTTCAGAAGATTCTCTATTCACCCCCCCTCTAGATAATCTTTTCACACTCAACACACGGGACGTATAGACATCTTTTATGCCTGATGGTGGTTTGACCAGAGTAATATCTTTCGGGCATCTCCTCGCAAGCTGAGAGAGGCCGAGGAGTCTCGCCTCAAGAAGAAAAACTTGATGCCGATCTTCATTGACAAGAGATTCCTCCGCAGCCATTTCTCAAGCTTGGCGAATTCATATATTAGGCGTTATAATTCCAAAGTGACGAAGGATGCTTCCCCGCCACCGACAAGTATTATTATTAGGGGGTGATGTCGCGCCTAGAGCCCGTGGATCTTTTTTCGAGGAAGGTTCCAGACAACAATAGCGACCTCTCGAAATATTGTTAGTGGAGTCATTTTTTGTCTGACTGTGGCTATGCTGCTGACGCCCCTCTATCAGCGAGGCTACCTCCGGAGTGCGTCGGAAATCAGGCATGGGCGCGCTGGGAGAGGCACCTTATCACTGCCATTGGCCATGCTGGGCCTTTGGACACTTCAAGGCATTTGGACTGTCATGGAGAAAGTGAGCAACACTTGCAAAGCCGGTTTTGCTCAGCTAGTGCCCAAGGATGGCAGAGTCGGGTCGGGTGGCTGGGTCGGCTCTAGCCGATCCCGACCCTGAGTCGGGCCAGACTCAGCCTGAGTCGGGCCAGACTCGGCCTGAGTCGGGCCGAGTCGGCTTGAGTCGGGACAGCGAACTTTGTAAACTAGTCCCGTGGGCGGGTCGGTGTTCCCCCCTAGAGTCGGGTCGTCAGGGGCCGACCCAACTCAGAGTCGGCCGACTCCGCTCCGAGTCGGCTGACTCTGCCATCCTCCGTCCAGGCCAGCAGGTATTGATAACTTGATCTCTTTTTTTTTCTTGTTTGTTTTCCTTCCCTCCCTTTTTTTTTTACATATTCATTTCGGGTTTTCAGCCATCCCCGCTTCAGGAATTATAGGGGACAGGAACAATGAAGTCCGTTCGGACGCTCCTTCCTCTTCCAGAGACAAGAGGGCTGGTAAGGAAAAAGTGGCGGACTACACCTCATCCGGCGGTAATCCTTCTTTCTTTTCTTTTTTTCTCTCATCATTGTCATTCATAAATTTTTTTTTATCCATCACTTTCCCTTTTTTTTCTCTTTTTCTTACTGACTCATCATTTTTATTTCATGATTCCCTTTTTTTGTAGACTCTTCTGCCTCAGGTGGCGAGACAGATGAAGAAGCCGCCGATCCAGTTGTTCCGGACGACGATAATCCTTTGCCTAGGGGTTCTTCCCTTCATGGAGGGGAATATGGAAGTTCCTTGCAAGCAGTTGTGGACTTTTTGCCGGAGGATGAGAGCGATGAGCCGCCACCCCATTATCCGTTTCCTGGGACAACGAGAATAGAAGGTGGTAACACCACCTTCATGTTTGCTGAGTTGGGGCTCTCGACGGAGCAGTATTCTTCTGCTCCTGTCGAAGCTTATGTCCCAATGCTTGTCGAGGAACGCCCTGCTACAAGAGCAGCTCCTGCAGGTGATTTTCTTCTTTTGAGCCAATATGCAGCTTTTTGACGATTTTTTTTTAATACGTTCCTCATGTCGGCCTTCTTCTTTTTGTGTTTTAGATGACCCGTACTTCTGCGACCAGCTTTTCTCATGGGGGATAGCGGGTTCATATTCTATACCTGCGACTAGTTCTCCTTTCCCTCCTTGGGAAAATACAAGGAGCCCATTTTTGGAGTCGCAGGTTTATTCTGCATTTCAAGTAGGGGATACCACAGGTGGTGACGGAGGTCCTTAGCAGACGGATTATAATCCTGAGCCGTCCATTTTGCCATTTGATGGAGGAGACTTCGATCTGTATTCGGCTGATCTTCCTTCCTCCTCTCAAGGATTTTATGCTGAGCAGTTGGATTTTGTTCGACCCTCAAATCTCGAGGTGGAGGTAGAAGAAAGAAACTCCTCGCCAGGTGAAAAGGAGCAGATTTCATTCCTTCCCGTCCTTTTCCTTCTTGCTTGAATTTTATTTGCTTTCTCTTGGCTGATTGTCTCTTTTTGTTGATTGTTGGTATTTTCAGCAGGTGACCCGCCACATCTTGATGATGGAGGATCTCCGCCATTGGAGATAAATGCTTTATTCGGACACGACATAGAATGGCCCGCAAGGAACCAGCCGGGTCCATTTTCTGTGAGCGATGACTTTTGGGCTTACTCCTCGACAGAGTAAGAGCGGTGATGGATGCAGAAAACCCCCCGCCAACCGAAGCTGTTAGGCGGGCATTGGAGGAGAACACTATAGTTGCCTTCAACATGGGCTCCTCCAGGGATCATTGGATGGGTTTTGTTGAAGAAATTTGGGACGAAGTATGTCGCCGTCATGCTAGGGTGGCCTGGGCTCCTTATGATCAACGGATCCAGGCTTTGGAGAGCGATATATGCTCTTTGACCAGCGATGTTAATGAACGTGACTCCCGGGCTACTGAAGTGCGTAAACGCCGGAAGACACGGGCATCGAAGATTGCTGCAGAGAGGGAGAGAGTCGCCAGACTGCAGCGCGAGCTTGATGAGGCGAGGTCTTCTTTGCATCAAGAGGCCAGGGAAGCCGCTGAGGAATCCGAGGAGGCCACCTTTGTTAGGGATGGAGGCAAGCTTCGTCAGTCCGTATCTTCCAAAGCCAAGGAAGTCGAACAGCTGAAGAGGAAGAAGCCTCATTGTCTTTGCTTTGCAGTATAGTATTTGTATACTGCCTTTGTTGTTTTGGTTTTCTACCTGATTTGTACATAGTAACTACCGCCCTCTGTATATCTGCAACAGAGTGGCTTGTAGCTTTGTAAATATAAGTGGAGGACGAACAAATCACTTCTTTTCTTTTCCTTCCTTTTCTTTTCCTCCTTTTTTTTTTTTTTTTTTGATTTTTTTTTTCACATTACCAGTCTCAGTGCCCTTTCAGGTTTTCACTGAAACTGGCCCCCTTTAGCTTTTTCCAACGCGCCCTTTCGGGTTTTCATGTTGAGAGGTTATGCATTTTTGCCTGAAGCGCCTTTCCGGGTTTTCACCTCAGCTGGATTTTTTTGATCTTCTTACCCTTAAGAATACAGGCGACTGTATACTTAAGTCCATCGGGGTATCTATGTTTTTAACCCTTTTTCCTTATTTTTTTTTCTTTCCTTTTTTTTAAAACTTGACATTTGAGGTATTTAACTGATATTGGTGGTTGGAGGGATAAGGGTTTGGTTTGATGTGGGTGATTTTTGGTTTGCTGGTTTAAATTTGGATCTAGATTTGGATATGGTTTGGCTTATCTATATAGTTGGCTGACTATGATTGAAATTTGGATTCGAATATGAATTTGGTTTTGGATTTGGATTTGGATATGGATATGTTAGCCTACCTTTGGTTTTCAGGCTAGAATATGGGATCAAGGATTTGTATTTGGATTTGGGTTTGATCTAGCTTTGGATTTGGTTTTGGGTATTGATATGGATTTGTTTTTTTTGGAATGGCATTTAGGTTTAGATTTGGGATTTGGGTTTAATTTGAATTTCGCCTACCTTGATGGCTTATGGGCGAATATAGAATTTAGACTTGCTTTTGGATTGGTATTTGTACTGGGATTCGATTCAGTTCTGGATTTGGGTTTTGGTTTTGGTTTTGGATTTGAATTTAGATTTGGCCTACCTTGATGGTTTGTGGCCGAGATATGGAATTTGGATTTGCATTTGAACTTGTATTTGGACTTTGGATTTGGTTTTGGGTATTGATATGAAACTTTGGATTTGGGTCTTTGGGTATTGGTATGGAATTTTGGAATGGTATTTAGATGTGGATTTTGGGTTTGGGTTTGGTTTATTTAGCCTATCTTTGTGGTTTTCTGGCCGACATTTGGACTTTGGGGTTTGAATTTAGGATCTGGATCTGGATTTGGCTTTGGATTTAGGTTTGAATTTCGCCTACCCTGATGGCTTATGGGTGAAATATGGAATTTGGATGTACATTTGGATTTGTATTTGTATTGGGATTCCGTTCAACTTTGGATTTGGTTTGGGTTTTGGTTTTGGATTTGAATTTAGATTTGGCCTACCTTGATGGATTTTGGCCGAGACATGGAATTTGGATTTGGACTCAGACCTGGCTTTAGGTTTGGATTTGGTTTTGGTTATGGCTTTGGATTTGGATCTAGCCTACCTTTATGGTTTTCTGGCTATGATTTGAGATTTGAATTTGGTTTAGCCGGCTTTTGCGATTTGCAGGGGGACTTTTGGGATTTTGGATTGAAAGGGTTTGGAATTTGGATTTGGTATGGCCTACCATTGTGGTTTGCTGGCTAAAGTTTGGGATTCAAGTTTGGATTTTGGTTTGTATTGGTTCAGCCGACCTTGATGGTTTGTGGCTACCTTTGGTATTTGGATTTGACGTATTCTGGCATTGTAGTATGTTGAGCATGGTTTTGAATTGGATTTGAATATGGCTTGCCTTGATGGCTTACTGGCTATACTATGGTTTTGAATTGGATTTGGATATGGCCCGCCTTGATGGCTTACTGGCTATGGGTTTGGAATTTGAATTTGATTTTGCCTATCATTGTGGTTTGCCGGTGGGACTTTTAGATCTAAACTTGGTGAAAAGCGAGAAGTACAAGATATCTCCCTAACTTCTAGGGGTGTTCATTTTTCGGTTCAACCCGAAAAACCGAACCGAACCGACCGGTTCAGTTCGGTTCGGGTTGAACAATGTCACAGTTCAGTTCGGTTTCGCACAGGGAAACCGAATGAACCGAAACATATATTAAATATATTTAAATAATAAATAATATCACCAAAGAAAGCCTAGCCCAGTGGGCTAGCGCCTTCTGTTCCATTGGGTGGTCCTGGGTTCGATTCCCAGGACCGCCCATCCGCCCTTTCTCTGTGTTTTTTTTTTTTTTTTTTTTTTTTTCGGTTCAAACCGAACCGAACCGATTCGGTTCGGTTCGGTTTGAACATAATTTCGGTTCAGTCCGGTTTGAACAAAAAAAGGTCCAAACCGGACCGAACCGAACCATGAACAGCCCTACTAACTTCCACTTATTCGTTGGCTTTTGGATTTGTACATGGAGAGCCCTTAGCTTTATGCTTTGATAGGGACTGAGGGATTTGAAGATTTGGGTTGTATGATGGACAGATGGAGATTTGATTCCTTTGTCCCGATCTATGGCCAACTTTATTTCAACATCAATCCTTGAAGAGGATAGCTCTCTTCTTCGGCTTCATGCCTTTTTGAGTGATTGAATATTTGTTTCGATGACTGACCAGGAAATTCATGTTCTGGCGCATAGTATAGCTTCAAGTGTTTTCCATTGAGTGGAGGAAAGGGCACAGTACCTTTATGGTCCACCAGCATGCATGCACCTCCTTCATATACCAAGGTGACGATGTATGAGCCAAGCCAAATGGGTTGTAATTTGCCACTTGACTTTCCTGCCATTGCTTCTCTGCATTTGACTATGATGATATCTCTCTGCTTGAATGCCCTGGGTCTTGCCAATTTGTCAAATGCACGAGCCATTCTGGCCTGATATGCTTGGAGGCATTCATATGCTTCAAGTCGTCTTCCTTCCAGATTTGAGAGCTCCTCGAGCCTTCTTTCTATTTGATTTTGATCTTGACTTTGAAGTTCATTTTGAATTGCCACCTGATAGGATGCCATTTCAATTTCTATGGGTATCATTGCCTCAGCTCCATATACCAAGGAGAAAGGCGAACATCCGGTAGGGGTTTTGTATACTGTTCGGTAAGCCCATAAAGCTTCATGAACTTTTTCTCCCCATTCCCGCTTTCGACTGCCGACTATTTTGGCGAGCAGCTTGCAGAGGGTTTTATTGAAGGCTTTTGCTAACCCATTTGCTTGTGGATTATAGACTGATGATGTCCTCCAATCAATATAAAACTTGGCTGCCAAGGCATATATTGTTTTGTTTCTAAATTGTGACCCATTATCGGATATGATCCTGTGAGGAGTACCGTCGGCGGTATGAGCCACCCCTGTTCATCAACTTCAGGGGCCTTAAGATTTGCGAGGCTCGTATATTCGCTTTGCTCGAACTCTCGTTGAGCTACTCCCTGGCCCTTTTCACGGCCATGGAATTTCCTTCCAAGTCGATCTTCCCTCTTTGTATGAGAGCTTCGATCCAATCTCGGACGATCGGACATCTGTCTGTGGGATGCAGCAGCATTGCATGGTATTGGCAATACATGGGGTGGTTAATTTCCCTCTCCGTGTATGTCGGTGGCGGCTCGTGCGCCATTACGCAGCCTTGCTGTAGGAGCTTTTCGAAAATCTTCCCGATATTTCCAGTTGCAAAGCGATTTTGGTGGGAGATTCGCCACCCTAGATACCACAGGGTGGGGGCTGCGTTGGAGGAGCCAGCTTCCATCATTTCAGGCTCCGGAAATGTGAATGCCACCACTGGATAGACTTCAGGCGGTTGGATGACGTTGACCGTATGCGTGGCAACGTCATCTGAGTGGTCCGCCCATTCGCGGACATGAGGCTGCGGTGGATCGACGCGGGCGTTACCCAGGTCGATGACCCCTTGGTTGACCCATGCTTCAACCTTGTCTTTAAAAACGTGGCAGTCCTCCAGGTCATGTCCCGCAACTTGATGGTATATGCAGTAGTTTGGTGGGATACTTGTTGGCGGTTGGCAGCCTGATAGCCCTGCTCGTAGGCAGGTGCGATAAAGCGCCAGAGTTCGATGGCGCGGGAAGGAGTATAACCTTCCGGCGGCTTCATCATCGGTTGGGCTTGAAGACTCCTCCGAAAGCCATCCCCCGCATGGAGGACGAGTTGGGGGCGCCGATGTACTTGACAGGACCGGGAGTCGTTGTTGGAGGGAGGTCAGGCTCTCGTGCATGCTCCTTAGATATATCAGCATTTGGCGCTGACCTTGCCGCAGTGATTGGACTTGCCTTTCAAGGTTCTGTACTGTCTCCGACAACGATCTCTGTCCGGGGATCGAGGAATGATGATTCTCTCGCCCATTTGTAGACTGAGAGTCCCATGGATTTTCCTCGAGATCCTCTGGATCAGGGATCGGCGCATTGACATGGATGACGTTGGCCGATTGCTTTGATTGATCCCAAGCATGGGGCTGCGGAGGGTCAACCAAGTTGCCTTGCATTGAGATGAGGCGATTCTGGATCAGCTTCTGTACTTCGTTTTTGAAGACGTAGCAGTTCTCGATAGAGTGCCCCAGCATGCGGTGATAGAGGCAGTAGTTCGGTTCATCTACCTTATCCGCTTCACCCGGTCTTTTCGGTCCCGGGAGCGTGATCAAGTCATTCTCCATGCTGAGCTTGAAGAGCTTCCTTGTGTGGTCCTTTTTGAAGGAGTAAGGCGTACTCATATGCTAAGGCAATGAGGTCGGAGGTGACCTTTCTTCCACCTTTTTGCTTGGGGTGCCGGAGACCACGATCTTCTTCCCCTAGCTCTTTGGGGCGAAGTCCACCGCATTAACTTCTTTGCCAGCGGCGCGCTCCTTATTTGGCTTGCCCCTGGACGGAGCGTGCACCGGGTTGTCGGCGAAGAATATTTCGATCTCCGCCACAACCGCATTGAGTTGGTCGAAGCCCTTGATATTTGTGCCTAGCAGCTTTTCAGTTACTTCGGCCGCCAGGCCCCGCCGAAAGATGGTTATAGCATCTTGTGTCGGGGGTAGGGGTGTAAACGGAACCCGATATTCCGATATTCCGACCCGATTCCGATAAAAATTATCGGTTTCGGAATCGGAAAATGATACCGATAGCTTATCGGAATCGGTATCGGATATTCCGATAAGTTATCGGAATCGGAATTGAAAAAATAATCGGAATCGGTATCGGTATCGTTTTTTTCCGATAAATTATCATAAACTCAAGGTAAAATTATGGTAAACACCTTACTTTATCGGAATTTCGGTTCCGGTAATGTTATCGGAATCGGAACAGAATCGGAACTAACCATTCTTATCGGAATCGGAACCATATTTCGATTATCAGAATCAGAATCGGAATCGGAATCTGTGTTTCCGATTCTGAACCCGACCCGTTTGCAGCCCTAGTCGAGGGGTTGTCGCACCTCATGTTGAAGTCACGCCACCGCTTGATAAAGTCGAGTGCCGTTTCTCCTTTCCTCTGCTTGAGAGAGCACAGCTCTGCTAGCGACACGTTTCTTTCGGCTGTCTGGAAGCGGTCGATGAACTTCTTCTGGAGGTCGGCCCAATCAACAATGGAATTGGGCCTCAGCCTTGAGTACCACTGGAAGGCGGTGCCCGTCAAGGATGTTGCAAAGTAACAGAGGAGGTAGGATTCATCGAATGCCAACTCTCCCATGGCCGTTATGTAATAGGCCAGGTGCTCATTTGGTGAGCCCTGCCCGTCGAACTTCTGCAACTTCGGCGCTTTGGGGTAGTTCGGTGGTAGTTTCTTGAACTGATGGTGGACAGGGTATGGCACGCTGTACAGATCTATAGTGGCAGTCCCCTCGCCTCGTTGAGCGAAGCAGTCATCCACAATCTTTTCGATCATCCGTCGCTGGGCCACGATGTCCTCAGCTGCGGAGGCCTGGGAGTTTATGCCCCTGCGTGGCTGTTGGGCCGGGTCGACGGTATAATCGTTGGCCGCGGCGGTTTGCGGGTTGACATCGGGCGGGTAGCCTTGTTGATGTCTTCCTCGAGCATTTTGGTTTGCCGCCGGCACCTGGCGACGTAGTGCATTTGCCCCTGCCTACTGCCCCCGCTCCATCAGGAGGTTGGCCATTTCAGCCTACCAGCATTGTATGAAATCATATTTGGCGTCATCCGTCATGGTTTGGAAGGCGGCTCTGGTTAGCGGCATGAGGAATATTTTGGCTTGTTCTCCGTCCGCCGGAAGTTGTTGATCCCCGAGATGGAGGCCTGCGACCTCGTCTTCTTCCCCTCCTTCGAGGTCTCTCTGGATTTGGCCCGGGGGTGGCCTTTGATCATGCTCGAGCGGAGGCTTAAGGACTTGCCCCTGGTTCGAGGGTCCAGCTTGACTGCCTTGCTGACCTTGGGGAGGTCTTCCAGCGGGATTCTGGATATACAAAAAAATAGCTTCGCCTTCCTGGCCGGGTTCATCTACCCTAGCCACGCCAATGGGGACGCCGGATGACCCAGCCGCTTCCCTTTCGGAAGCGTAGCAGGTGAAGATCTTTATGCCTCCACCTTCTTCAGATGCCCGCTGCACCCTCCGCTTCTTGGGCTTCTGCGTGCTTGGGCGGAGTGCCGCCCCCAGCCTGCTGAAGACTGAGGTACCCAGCCTTTCAAAGACTAAAACTCGAGGTGCGGGAACTTCGGTGCCACTCGCGTCTCCCCCTGGGGTGGTTTCTGTCTCGGTGGGGACGAAGTTGGGCTTCCTGTAGATGCCCCTCCTTTTCTGTCCGCGAGGACGAGGAGGTTCAGGATCCCGAGCTTTTTCTTGCTCAGGTGCCGCCTTCTTGGGGTCTTCGGCGGGTTGGCCCGCTCTGCCTTGTTTGATCTGGCAGGCCTCCTGCTTGGTGACTCACATCTGCCTCATTTTGCGAGGCTGCTGGGGTGCCGAGCTGGACGCCTACCTCGGTCGGGCGCCTTTTATGCAGTCCCGCTTTTCTGGCCGCATCCCTTGGAGGGCAGCGAATTTGTTGGAGGTTGCCACAGTGGGGACGCTTCTGTCCCGTTGCAGGATCGGCTCGCCTCCATCGAGCCTAATACGGACGTCTTCGACGAGCACGATTTTGCCGGAGTTGGAGACGATCGCCGAGGGCTTGCTGCCCCTGCGTCCCTGGCGTTTCCCCATTTTCTAGGGACCGCGACGCAAGAGACGGTATTAACCGAGAAGATTCAGCCTTCATTTGAGCGGGGCTTGATGCCCCTGACTGTAGTCTTTAATGCCGTCGCCGGCATTGCTTGAGCGGCGGGGACCACCCCTAGGAAGTAAGGGGATCCAACCACGGTGGGGAAGCCGCCGAACACGATCGGCGTGGTGAGGTAGCCACATTTTGCGTGGCTAGCGACGACGAGCGGGCCATATGTGACCGCTGCCATTTGCTTTGCTTTGAAGTTGCAGGTGGAGACGGGCTTTTGATGCCGACTTCAGCTCCTTTAGTACCTGCAGTGTGGATATCAGTCATCATATATCTTATTTCGGCATAAGGTCTTTTTACATATGCATGGAAGGCAGGAACAGTCCCACCGGGCGTGCCAGATTGTGTAACGCGGAAATTTCTTCACTTTTTCTTTTTTCATTTCACATATTTATATCTTCTCCTTTCTACGCATGGATATGCGTCTTGGAGTTGCGTTTCGGGCGTGCCAGACTGTTTACGGGAAACAGATAAAGATATTTTATTTATGAGGGGGCCTTGGGTGTAAACCCTGAGCCCTCGAGCATTTTAAATTTATTTTCCGCGCGCGTCCGTATTTTCAGGCGATTGGAGTGGTCGTGTATTGGACCGTTCCCCACCGATCGGAGTCGGTGTTTCATTTACATCGAGTGAAAACTCGAATACCTTCGATGTGATATGTTTGTTAAAATACCTCATGCCGAAATTTAAGGAAATTAGATAACAATGAATTTCCACAAATATCCTCAAATGCATTTATGACATTTGTATTTTCGTCCTCAACGGGGTGTTTGTGCCTCCGTTGGGCGTTTACATCATATGACATTTGTATTTACGTCCTCAACGAGGTATTTGTGCCTCCGTTGGGCGTTTACATCACATTACATTTGTATTTACGTCCGCAACGGGGTGTTTGTGCCTCCGTTGGGCGTTTACATCGTATACTTCTACGTGTGTTATTTTAAAACACCGGAGGACTTATGTGCGAATACAGGGTCTTATATAATGACCTGCAGTGTCTTGTCTTCACACGAACGTCACAAAGTGCGGACGGAGCAGAGAGGGCCCGGCGCACGTGCAACACAGACGGAGATGAGTCTCTCTCTCCACAACGCGAAGGGCCGCGGGGCGAGAGCTCGGAGAGCTTTCAAGGAGCTTGGCGATCGAAGCTTTGAAGCCGAAAGCGGGGGGAGTCTTCAGCCGCGCTTGTTTCATTGTTTCTTTCGAACCCGTTTATCTCAGGTGTTCGAAGTTAGTAAACCTCGAGGCTTTTCACGAGGCTTCTCGGTCATTTGTCGACCTTTCCTGGATTTTCGGTCGTATCTTGACCTCCCGAGCTTTCGGCCATATCTCGACATGTACAAGGTTCTTGTCGTTATTTGACAATCCCAAGACTTGGGGTAACCTGTCGTAAGCCGGGCCCAGGAGAGCGCACGCCGTTTCATAGAAACGGCGTGGGTCCCACTCCACCGAGCCGTGCGAACGGCATGAGCTAGGCCTCTCGGTCACTTCTTGACTTTTCCGAGTAGCTCTGGGTATTTTCGTCATTGATTGACTTTTCTTGATGCTCGTGCCATTTCTTGGTCTGCTTGGACATCCTCGCCATTTCTTGGCTTTCTCAGACAATCCTGCCATCAGGGTATCAAAAATTGTCCGGATCGGGATCGGATCGGCCGATTCTGATCGGTTTTGGGCCGACCGATCTGATCCGGGGTAACATTGCCAGGGCCTAAGTCCAGGCTGATTCCAGGCTGAGTCCACTTCGATTTCAGTCCTTATTTACCTGAACATCATTTAAGTAAATGTTCATTTACTTAAGATATTACATGTAAATAAGGAAGTACCCCTCATTTGAATCCAATAAAATATCAAAAAAATCATATCTCTTACCATAAAAAGTCATCTGTCCCATCGAAGAAGAAAATCACGATTTCGGTGATTTTAACGAAATACTAACTTTTTAAAAATCCAAAGTCCGATAAATAAAGTCAATCGTGCATATGACTTCTCCAAGGGAGCCACTCTTCTACTGACAGCACTTAGTCTACTCGAGACCTCTCAGGATTTGGTCAAACCTAAAATATCATTACTTAAAGTCATGAGAATTGTCACTTTTTAGTTTCTTTTCAATTAAAAAATGAAAAATCTCATGAGTTTAGGTGATGATAGCTTAGGATTGACCAAATCCTGAGAGGTCTCAAGCAGACTAAGTGCCGTCAGTAGGAGAGTGGCTCCCTTGGAGAAGTCATATGCACGTTTGACTTTTTTTACTGGACTTTGGATTTTTAGTGTTCCATATAGTTTATTTGAATTATCAAATTTTTAGATAGGCCAAATTATGGGAGATTAAAAAGTTAGCATTTCTCTAAAATCACCGAAATCACGATTTTCTTCTTCGATGGGAGAGTTGACTTTTTATTGGTAAGAGATATGATTTTTTTGATATTTTTATTGGATTCAAATGTGGGGTACTTCCTTATTTACATGTAATATCTTAAGTAAATGAAACTACAAATAGTTTCATTTACTTAAATGATGTTCAGGTAAATAAGATATTGTACATTAGTATACACTTCACACCTGTATAAGGGGTCGTTCCAGCCACCCCTGGCTCAGCCAGGATCGGCCCGGATTGGGATCGGCCGATTGGATCGGTTTTTGGCTGGCCGATCTAGTCCCGATCCCCTAGTTTTTGAACCTTGCCTGCCATTTCCTAGCTTTCTAGGACATCCCTGCCGTTTTCTGGCTTTCTGGACATTCCTGCCATTTCCTGGCTTTCTGGGACATCCCTGCCGTTTTCTGGCTTTTTGGGACATCCCTGCCAGCTCCTAGTCTTTCCGAGCACCTTTGGCAAGTGGGGTTAGCCCAGGCCCGACCCAAGAGAGCGCACGCCGCTTTAGAGAAGTGACGTGGGTACCGCTCCACCGGGTTGGACAGAAGGCACGAACCGTCGAGCTATTTCTGCCATTTTCCCTGCTGCAGGGCCATGTCTGCTATTTTCCTGGCAACAGAGGTATTCCTGTAATTTTCTGGGATAGCGAGACGTATCTGCAATTTTCTGGGACGTCTAGGTATTTCTGCAATTTTCCGGACAGTAGGGTATTTCTGTAATTTTCTCCTTTGCAGGGATATTTCTGTAATTTTCTGGGCAGCAGGGGTATTCCTGTAATTTTTCGGGACAACGGGGGCATATGTGCAACTTTTCGGAGCAGCAGGACCTTTCTGCCGTTTTCTAGGCAGTACAGGTATCTGTGTACTTTTATGCACACATCCACGAACCTTTTGTACTCTCGGGGGCTCTGTGCAACTTTACACAAACCTGAGCCCATGGGTGGGGCGTATGTGTAATTTTATGCACATACACGAACCTTTTTCTCCCCAGGGTCCTTTGTGAAATTTTACACAAATTGGGGCCCACATAGGGGCTTCATGTGAGGAACAAACATGTCCCCCCCTTTCAAAGGAGGGGGACCTCTCCTCAGCCCTAGGAGAGTCTGCCCGTTGTCTTGCAAGAGCGAGAGCTCCAGGGACGAGCTGTCACGTCCTAATAAAATAATCTATTTATCGG